>CM050163.1:110066478-110413491 GCA_027410445.1 Discoglossus pictus
TACCTACCACAAGAAGAAAATTTGGGACCACTTTTAAACTATGGTACACTTAAAAAGTACAGAATGGTGTTTTACTGCACAAAATAACTGGTCAACACTTTAAAATGTGCAGTAATTTTGGGTTTCAAATAAAAGGAAAGCTGTCCAGAACACGGGTGAGCACAAAAAGCTTCCATATTTTTTGCACCTTCATTGTTCCATTTATAGATTTAACTGAAAACATTTTATTGCAGACAATAACCAAGACCAACTGCAGAGAGCAGAAGGAAAGCCGCAGGATTCGGAACATGGTGCACTTTGGGAATCTCTTCAGTGCAAAGAACACAATCTTAATTAAACTTAGGGGAAATTAAGGTGCACAATTAAAAACGTGGAATTAAGTTTTAGTACCAATATTAAAAGGGAAAAATGTCATGCAGAATGTGATATTTTTTACAACATCTTCAAGTATATTAAAAAAAAAAAAAAATGACCATATCATTTTAATCTCTCTGTGAATAGGCATTTTTTTAAAGTCTGGAGCAGTGGTTCCCAAACGCCTTCCTTCCAATGACTCACTTAAAAATGGCGGAGGGTCCTGTGGACTGCTTGAATGAGGTCATGGGTCTCCTCTTTACTTTTTTTGAAGTATGCAACACATTTACAACATTAGCAGTTATGCGAGTCTTGGACATTTCAAGAGAAATGTTTAATTTCAGTAGACTTTGCTGGTGCATGTAAGCTGCCATGATAGTCATACTTCCTTGGAAGGCACAAATGGCCAGTTACAGAACATGGCAAGCAAGGCTTACAAGTATACTTTGCAAGTTGCCTCTCCTGGGCTCATGGGAGGGAGGAAGGAAGGAAAGGAGAGGGCAAAGGAAAAAAGAAAAGAAAGGGAAGGGAAGAAAGGGAAGGGAAGAAAGGGAAGGGAAGAAAGGGAAGGGAAGAAAGGGAAGGGAAGAAAGGGAAGGGAAGAAAGGGAAGAAAGGGAAGGGAAGAAAGGGAAGGGAAGAAAGGGAAAGGAAGAAAGGGAAAGGAAGAAAGGGAAAGGAAGAAAGGGAAAGGAAGAAAGGGAAAGGAAGAAAGGGAAGGGAAGAAAGGGAAGGGAAGAAAGGGAAGGGAAGAAAGGGAAGGGAAGAAAGGGAAGGGAAGAAAGAGAAGGGAAGAAAGAGAAGGGAAGAAAGAGAAGGGAAGAAAGGGAAGGGAAGAAAGGGAAGGAAAGAAAGGGAAAGAAATTAAGGGAAGGGAAGGAAAGAAAGCGAAGGGAAGAAAGGGAGGGAATAAAAATTGTGAGAACACTCCAACTTAGTCTCAAAGCCAGGAGGAAATGTGGAAGACACAGACATGGTGTCTTCCAGACACAAGCAGCGTTTACTAAAATAAAGACTTTGCCTTGTTTCTTTATGCCCACCACACAACTGCTAAGGTTGTTGATTTGTCACAAATATAATAATCTAGAGGTGTTCTTTATACATTTTCCGTTTGTCTGTCTGTTTTCATTTGATAAACAATCCAATATTTAGACACCGTGTTTTACATTTTTATTTTGTTTCATACATTTTTGTAACCACAGAGCACCTGGTCAGCATTTTGGGAACTGGTGCAAAAAACTGCTGTTAGAGTAGTTCTACAGCATTTTTCCCATTTCCTCTTATCACTCTGTAATATAAATAAGATTACATTACTGGCACTGGTTGCAGTAAGCAATACCTTTTGTGAACCAATCCTGTCATGTCAGTATCTAGACTCATTCATGTGACAGTTGGGTTATGTGTTGGGGACGTGGATAGTGATAGATGGTAGGGCTAAATCCCACTTGGAGAAATGTTGCAAATATTATTCACACAGTGTAGACGGTGCAACAAGTTATATTTTCTTTAATTTAATATAAAACTAACAAATAAACCATGAGATCTGAATCTTATATATTTCACATCTTGAAGAGCAATCCACAAATTGTTTATTAGTGATTTGTGCAGCCTTTAGCTTATATAAATATTGTATTTTTATCTTCTTTACTTATAGGTATTATTTGTATTGATGTATCCTGTATACATGGGCTTGTTTGAATCAAGTTTTGTCTACCACTTTATTAAAAAAAATTGTGAAAAAGTGACAGAGCTAAGTTTACACCAGGGCTGAAAAAAAAAACATATCAAACTTAACCAGTAAAACCTGTCAATAGCCACTTCGGATTCAGGTATAATTGTATTACTATAATAGTTGTGGATCTGCAAGGCTGTTCGTAACGCCTACGATGTTAGTAACGCTTTGCCGCGGGCCACAAGCCCGCGGAGAGTTAGGCTGCAGGTGCTCATCACCAGCGGCGCTGGCCTCTCTCATCTCCCTCAAAAATTCCAGGACTTGAGGGCTTTTACCACTATCAATGATTCACCTACAGTTAGATTAGATCATGTACAGGCATATTCTGTTCTCTTGCTTTGCCAGAAAAAATAATTTTGCCGGGCCAGAGGTAGTGTAATGTTTTGGAAACACCAGGGCAATGGGAGAGGAATGAGGAAGTGTGGGCTTGTGCGTGTGTGAGGGGGTGCTTGGGAATCCGGTGCACTGAGTGACTGTGGATGTGGTCACTTCAGTGCGGGAGGGAGGCTGCCAGATTACAGGAAGTGCCGGATTATCCGATCCCCACTCTGTACCATAAAAATCTCAATGAAAAAAACTCACAAAAGAAGGTGAATAAAAATTGCGGAGAAGAAACTGGACACAAGTTACGAGCCTTCAGAAAACAATGTACATGATTAAAAAAAAAAATCTAAATTGCATTTACTGATCTACACAGAACATCATAAAAAGTATAGAAAATAAAATTCCTTTTTAAAACCAAATTTGTTGCCATAGATTATCGTACTATATTCCAGAATCCTCATATCCCACCCAACACCCACGGCACATAAATATATACAAAACAACGTGCAAATTCCAGCACATAATATGATATTCTAATTCTAGCAAACTTCAATAAATCTGACATTTGATTGATTACTAATTATATGCCTGCTTGTTTGAGAAGGGCTGTGAAGTGACTTTGAAAAGACATAGGATCTCTAGGGGTTTCAGCCCTCTTATTGGAGAGCTGCTAACACAAGAGGAATATATTTACACAAAAAGTGATACAAAATACTCCATTAATATTATCGGACAGAGAATATAACAGATATGATAAGATGGTGACTTTATTTAAGGAGGTGACAATACATGTTATTTTCAGTGGCAAACATATTGTGCTTTTAAAATGATTTATCATGAAGGTTTTGTCCATATCGAGTCACATGGAGGCTACAATATACCATACAAATGATATTATATAAAATAAATTGGCTATGACAAAGCATTGCCAATTTCCAATGCTCTCTAGAATAAAAAAACAAGTTCTTAAAGTGAAGATTTTTGTTTCTGACCAGTATATGGCAAGCAAAGAGGTCTTGTGAAAATATACTGAGGCTATGCAGTGCTGGGCATGACACAGCTCGATAGATCGAATTTCCAAAAGTTCAAAGGTTAAAAGCCAGACAAAAATATTAGGAGCAAGAAAAAAGCAGGGCTAGTCTGTAATGCTTCAGTCCCACTGCCTCAATATATTCATGCCATTTGCACATGACATTGTGTCTCATATTTATTTGAAATTGGATTACATGTAGGAAATACGACCCAATATATATTTAAAAAAAACATTATATTGGCTTAAAGTTCATCCAATCTATACTGGCCATACAAGTGTGTAATAAACAATAAATTCTGTATCTATAAAACAGATAAATTATTCCTTGGCCCCTAAAATATATTTGACTCTGCAGCAATCTGCCTCATCATTTTCATACATTTTTGTCAACCTACGGCATAAAAAAGGTGGCCACTCCGTATCTTTTAAAATATCAATGGATCACTGAATCGGATAAGAGTGCAAAATCTTATTTTTGTGGTTTTATTTCAGTAAAACTGTACAGCTGATGACTTAAAGGTTTTATTAAAACCCGTTTATAGTAGTAACTAAAAGTATGACTAACACCAGAAATTAGTGAAAACGGCTATTTATTATTACACATCCCGCTGCTTCAGTAAAAGATCTCATCTAATATAGGAACCAAGTTTCTCATTATGTAGGGGCTCTTTTATAGTCAGTCTGCTTGCGTCGGGCTCAGTGATGGAGGGACATATTGCTGATACAGTGTGATAGACAAGCAGATTAGCTGCACAGACCAAACAATAACAGCGCGGGTACATTTCTATGCGCCGCCTTGCCAGCTTTCATTGGAAATGTGCAAATGAAGCAGTGCAAACCCAGGGGCCCTCAATTAGGCTGGGAATTGGTGAACAAACAAAACGCAGCATTGGGATGAAAAGCTTCACTACTCCAAACAAAGCATCACAAGACTGAAGTGAAAGGGAAACACCTGACTGGGATCAATGAATACTACTTTGTATGAAGGAAATCAGTTCCCAGACCAAAGGGAATATATTCAGCAGCAAGAACGGTGAACCACATCTAAAATATAATACCACAGGACGGGCAAGAGCATGTACAACTGCCATTACCATTTTATAATCATAGGCCTTCACAGCTATCTTTTTACTTCCTGGGTATTAAACCTGATGAGATGTACAGCTAGTGTAATGGTGCTTAAAATTAGAGGTAAAGCTACACCGTGCTTCTCTTTCAAAGTCATGAATGCTGTAATTTCCTGGGGAATTAGGAGACAGCTATTTTAATATTTTGCACAAAGACAGCACCAGTGAATATATTATTACACAACACAAAAAAAAAACATAACAGCACTATTGTTTTAGACAGTCATGATACGATCCAGGCTTCTGGGCCTTTTCATGTTTGTAAACCAGCGGTTCACCAACTTTGTTTTTCTTTGGACTTACTAGTTGGCAAAGGGCATGGTAGACTGCTTCATTATTGAGGACGACCTAATAATTATAATGCACTGTGTGCAATTGCAAGTTATCCTGTGCATTTACAAACCATACAATCTAGTATATGTGCACTTCTGTACTTTGGATTACATTGTATTGAATACACTGTGTGCAACTGTAATATACTTTTATTATTCCTACGCAAACAATCAACTGCTTTGCCCTTATGGCAAAAGTGCGAATAGATTCCCAGCTCCAATATGTTATTTGTAACCATGCTGGCAAATAAAAGCTCAACTGAGCTCTAAAAAAAGCTATTGCCCAACAAGTTAATAGTCTTTTTATGTCTGAAAACCAGAGTTAGACTTCCTACTGATGCCCTTAGAGATGTACGAATGTTTTCTTTTACAAACAAAGTGCGCTAAAGCAACTCACTCAAGAGCAATTACGCGCTGTATAACATTATGATCAATTAAAAAAATACCATGCTCCACTAAAACACTAATTACGCAGTAAATCTTCACATTTCCTTGTCATTGCTGAAATATAAAATTTACAAAGCTATTATTGGAGGCCGAGATATCGCTGCTCAACTACAGAACAGTAAAAGGAAATCCCACGACTTTTCCCTGACAAGACTTTATGGCTTCAGTAAAAAAAATACATCAAACGGGCTAATACCAAGATCAAATCTGAAAAGTACAAGCTTTGCTGTAGTAAAAGATGTCAGAGCACTTTAATATATTTATCTTTAAACACAGCAGATCTCTGCAAGCTCCGGCCCTGCTGGAAACCTTCATGTAGTTATACAGATTTCAAAAGGGTTGCTCTTTGGTATTCAGCAGAAAAAAAAATGACTAATGCAGCAAAGAAGGGCCTTGACTACATTTCTTATACCTTCAGGCCTTTGTTTATTTAATTGGACACTGGTGGATGATTCATCTGCAAGGACAGCAGAAAACTAACTTTGATCAGAACAAATACCCCAATAAGGGAATCATTTGAGTAGCAGTCACCTTTTTATTTCTTAAAGATTTCCACTTTTAATAAATATAATGTCCTTTAAACAAATCCTGAAATCCCATATTTACAGCATGCATTTTTTTTTTATTATCAAAAAGCCTAAAATAGGAAAGAGACAAAAAAAAATATATATTTTTTTTTATATTAAACACATGCTCCCCTAACGGGTCATGGCTTATCAAGCAACAATGTTGTAATCAAGGAGTGGGCAAAAATATCTAAAACTTGAGAGCCAAGAAGACAGGCATTGCAGAATTGTCTGGGAACCTGGAAGGAGCCCCCCCATATTGTTCATGTGAAAATTATTTAGGAATCGGCAGTAAAAATGTTAGGAACCTGGGCTCAAAGGATATTTCCACCCCTGGATATAAGTGCTATAAACAACCAGCATTAACAGTACAACATTGATAGGGCCAATGCAGCAGCCATATAATAGAGTCATTAGGATTAGCACTGAAATCACTAATTGAAGAATAAAAAAGAATAAATGTTTTTACAACATGCATTTGAACTTTAGTGTTCAAGGCTCTAGCAGGCTCTCTTCACTCCCACTGAGGTATCATGGATTGAGAGCACATCTGTCAAGCAGGCAGTTCTAAAATGTCTACTAGACTAGTCTGTTTGCCTGCAGAAGCAGGATAGCCTCCTGGACAGATCATTTGCGATCCCTTGTCAAATAAACAGGAGGGAGAGAAGCAGATCTGTGAACTTGCAATGCTAAAATTCTCAGGTATGTTTAAAAATCTACACTGAAATTTCACCTTTAAAATGCAAGGTTTATTGCGAATTATATTATTAAATAAAGAATGGTCCTTTAACATAGCACAAGAACACTAATCTGCCAAATCTGCTTACCACTGCTTCTGATTTGACATGTATGCACACTGGAGAGAATAGGGCACACACAGCTGACTGATCACACACCTTGTACTGAACAGAGCGTGCACACTATACACAATGGGCACAGGACTGAATGTGAACACTAAATGGACTGTACAGCTCTCCTAGAGAGGAATAGATGGATGGGGTATAGCAGCACACTATGGAGTAAAATACATTATATGCGTGGTCCGCAGCTCACGTTAAATATTACAAAGGCAAGGTTATGTAAAACCCCATGAGATACAAACAATGTCTGTTTAACATCAAGGACATTCCCAAGGATAAATATAACCCTGGGTCAGTGCCTTAAAGAATGGTATAACCTACCTTAAACACATACTGTTAATGCCTTGAAATTAAGATATACTTCTACTATAAATTTAAAATAGTTGTCGTAATTGCACGTTTTTTCGGTAACGCTATATTGAAAGTTATTGCACATGCGCAATGAGCGCTGAAGGTGCTCGCAAAAGAGGCTCTAACTGGATTCCAGGTTTAGGGCTTAAGGGGAAAAAAACAAGCCCGTAACTCGGAAGCTACCAACCTCACTTATGGGCTCCCTCCCTGAAGCAGAGTCACAGAGGAGTGAGAGAGGGGGAAGAGACACAGGGAAGGGAGAGGGGGGGGGGGGTAGAGACACAGGGAAGGGAGAGGGGGGGTAAGAGACACAGGGAAGGGAGAGGGGGGGAAGAGACACAGGGAAGGGAGAGAAGAGGAAGAGACAAAGGGAAGGGAGAGAAGAGGAAGAGACAAAGGGGAGGGAGAGGGGGGGAAGAGACACAGGGAAGGGAGAGAAGAGGAAGAGACACAGGGAAGGGAGAGGGGGGGAAGAGACACAGGGAAGGGAGAGAAGAGGAAGAGACAAAGGGAAGGGTGAGAAGAGGAAGAGACAAAGGGGAGGGAGGGAAGAGGAAGAGACACAGGGAAGGGAGAGAAGAGGAAGAGACACAGGGAAGGGAGAGAAGAGGAAGAGACAAAGGGGAGGGAGAGGGGGGGAAGAGACACAGGGAAGGGAGAGAAGAGGAAGAGACACAGGGGAGGTAGAGCGGGGAAAGAGACACAGGGGATGGAAAAGGGGCAAAGAGACAGAGGTCAGGGAGAGGGGGGAAAGAGACACATGTGTGGGGCAAGACACACGATGAGCGCCAAAGGAGTGAAAATGTTACGGGCGTGTGCATGCTCACAGCCTGCAATGAGCAGTAGAGGGGGGAGAGGCTCGCAATGAGCACTGAAGACGTAAAGTAGAGGGGGGAGAGGCTCGCAATGAGCAGTGAAGACGTAAAGTATAGGGGTGAGAGGCTCGCAATGATCAGCGAAGACGTAAAGTAGAGGGGGGAGAGGCTCGCAATGAGCAGCGAAGACGTAAAGTAGAGGGGGGAGAGGCTCGCAATGAGCAGCGAAGACGTAAAGTAGAGGGGGGAGAGGCTCGCAATGAGCAGCGAAGACGTAAAGTAGAGGGGGGGAGAGGCTCGCAATGAGCAGCGAAGACGTAAAGTAGAGGGGGGAGAGGCTCGCAATGAGCAGCGAAGACGTAAAGTAGAGGGGGGAGAGGCTCGCAATGAGCAGCGAAGACGTAAAGTAGAGGGGGGAGAGGCTGACAATGAGCACTCATTGTGTGGCAAACAGCATCGCCAGGCTTCAAATGTTATTGCCGTCATTTTTGACGGGCAAGTCGCTAGTTATTTAATAATAGTTAATCACATTTTTTTCAACCTTACAACTAAATCTGAGCGAATATGTTTTTATTTCTAATTTTATTATTTTCAACTACTTGCAGGTTATGTCTACTACATGAAACAATTATCATTCTTTGCTATAAAACCCATGTTTTTGCTTTTCAGTGTAATTTGTATATTTAGAGAGGTGCAATAAATCGAGCTACCCATGACAGGTGATACAAATCGCATATTAAGAGTAAAAATCCAATAGCATGACTGTGCTATGGTTTAATGGCTTTGCATAATTTTAGGCCGTGTGATAAAAAAGCATGCCAGGATGTAAAAAAAGGGGGCATTTGATACATTGCAGAGGCAAACAACTAACAGTTAAACAAATCCACGGACTCAGGGAAAGTAGCAATGTTAATCACACATGCAAATAATAACTTGCACAATACTGCCATTGCTTCACTATGAATATGTTTCTACAGAAATTATACATAGAATAGCATTAGTACTATTGTGCACTATAACATGTGTGAATAAGCACGTGGGCTGAACTGTTCTGAGAATGCAATATAATATCATATCTAAGTAAAGAGTGAAGGTGTGTGCATGTTGCAATGTGTTGTATGATAGCTTGGCAAGGTTTTCAGTGCATTTATGGGGTTGTGGGAGAATCTTAAAGCAGGGGGACATGGAAGTATTGCAGTACTTTAAATATGAAGTTAATATCATTCATCCGAGGATATTAAAGCAGATAATACCTGTATTATTATGTATGTTTGCGATCTTTAAGTTGTGATTAACAAGTTGTTTCCTTTCATATGCATTATACATATATAATATTGCAAATTGATCCTGTTTGAAACACAGCGTTCCTTTCTAGGTCATTACTGGAATGTACTGTGAAAAACATGCCGAGTATTACAAGTATGCCGCAAGACAACAAATAAGTAAAAGTACCCAAGGGGCAGCCATGTTGAAAGAAATTCTCAGTTTTATAAATAATCAATATGTAGATATTACAAAATAGGCTGTTTAAGAAACAAGATCAACAGCCAAAGAGAGTAGACAACTGTGAGCTAAAAGTAACTAATTAAACTTAATCCTGGAAGACTGAACAGGCACAGATTTTTTAGTTCAAGTGGCTTTAGAATAAATACAATTAATTTAGACCCCATGGAGTAGGTCGCAATTATTACACCGATAGCAGCACTTGCTTGATGGGGGAATAGTTAAATGTAAAGTATGTTACAAAATACAGTTTTAAGGTATCCCGTATAAGAAGTCTCTGTAATGTACCTTTACATTTATATGGCATGGGTGCTTTAAGGCTGATGTTTTTGCTTTACTCTTTGTATTTTCTAACTCTTTATAATAAATAGTTGTCATAATATAAAAAGAAAATAGTTTATACATTATGGATTACTGTATGGCTAAATATTGAAGCTTCTTGTCTTTATTTTGTATATAATGCATTATCTTATAATGTAGAATGTATAATGTATATTTTGGGAAAATAAAATACTGCACACTTTCGGTTTTTAATGTTCAAAATAAGGGTTTTCGTTTTAATTGGTAAAGCAGCTATGTTTAGCCAGGTAGTTAGTTTAAAGCGGGGGTTAACAAAAGTATCTAAAACTTAGGAACCAGCCAGGTTAGAAGCCAGTCAAACATTTTACGAGCAAAGTTATAGATTACATATACAATATTTTAGGAGATTTGTCAAGCCCTGGTTTTATCCACAGGAACAGATCATATGCACACAAGCTATTAAAATCACATACCCAAACATTTTGAACCAATTATGATCAGCAATATCATCACAAGGTCTGTAGACCTATGGATAATATATACCGTATATACTCGAGTATAAGCCAAGTTTTTCAGCCCTTTTTTTAAGGCTAAAAAGGGCCCCCTCGGCTTATACTCGAGTCACTCCCCCTAGTGTCTCTCTAACCCCCCCGTGTCTCTCTAACCCCCCCGTGTCTCTCTAACCCTCCCCCTCCTCATCCTCAACACCCTCCTCACTTTCTCCCCTCTAAATACCTCCCCCTCACTTACCTGCTTCTTCTCCGGCCTCTGCTCCGTCTTGACCCCGGTGTGCATGTGACGTCACATGCACGCCGCGTCATTAGCCAATACTGGGTGCCGGGGGTGTATGTTGAGGGGGGGGGGGTGAGGAGGGGGTTGATGAGGAGGAGGAGGGAGGTTGAGGAGGGGGGTTGAGGTTGAGGGGGGGTGAGGAGGGGGATAGGATGGGGGGGTTGAGGATGAGGATGGGGGGGTTGAGAATGGGGTTGATGAGGAGGAGGGGGGGTGAGGAGGGGGATGAGGATGGGGGGTTGAGGATGAGAAGAAACACGAGAGAGAGAGGGGGACTCAGGGGGCAGCACATTTCCCACCCTCGGCTTATACTCGAGTCACTCATTTCACCGAGTATTTTGTGGTAAAATAGGTGCCTCGGCTTATACTCGAGTATATACGGTAATATAAAACAGTATTTTATTTAAATGTAGAAGAATGTATTCAGTTATACTGACACTTGTCAGTTTTGGAACAGCTATAGAATATGGCACGTAAGAACATTTATGATTAAGAAACCTCATTCTAATTATCTGCTGAATTGTTCAATAGAATAAAAAACAAGTAACTTGTCCGTCATATAGGACGGTGTCATATGTTATGTTCAATTGTCTGTGCTGTCTCGGTGTGCCCTCTCCCTCACTCTGTGCACTGTCTATCTCTCTCTGTGCACCGTCTCTTTGTCCATGTGCCCAATTTTTCTCGGTGTCCTCTCTCTGCGCTCGGTGTCGTCTCTCTGCGCTGTGTGCTCTGTCTCTCTCCCCCTCAATTTCTCTCCCTCCCTACCTCTTCTCCTCCCTCTCTACCTTTCCGCACAGCGCCGCGCATGCACAGCTGCGCAATACACCTGCAGCGCCCCCCAATCAGCATACAAGTAAAGCCTGCGCAGAATCCATTGCACAGACGTTACTCACATCTGTTAACTATTATAGCCGATTACAGGTGATCACACTGAACAGGTAACTTGACATTTATAAAACATCTAATTCTGGTGATGCATTCTAGTTTTTAAAAAACACCGGAACTCCTCAGTTGCAATATATGCAGACAAGGAACTAGTGTGTGAAATTCACTTCAATAAAAAAAATACAAATAAAAGTGGCTGTAAAAGATAGTTTGTGAATGTTTTTTATGGCAGTGTGGTGTTTCCTACAGTTATTCATATTCGTTTCTAATTAAATATACAGTTTATTGTAACACGTACAGTCGTATCTGCCGCATGAACAAAAAGCAAGAAATGTGGCTGTAAAAATCAAAAACTACTAAAGAACACAAACATATAAAATGGTTATATATATATATATATATATATATATATACACATATATATATATATATATATATATATATATATATATATATATATATATATATATATATATATATATATACACACACACACACATATACATA
Organism: Discoglossus pictus; assembly: GCA_027410445.1. Classification (NCBI taxonomy): domain Eukaryota; kingdom Metazoa; phylum Chordata; class Amphibia; order Anura; family Alytidae; genus Discoglossus; species Discoglossus pictus. Next base: position 110,078,406 of record CM050163.1, read on the forward strand.
CACACACACATACATATTACAAAAACTGATTTGTATTCCCACTAGCTCTTCATCTTAAATAGGGGTCCTTCTGTAAGCCCTTAGTGAAACATGGGGTCTGGTAGCATCTATGTCTGCATTACAGTAAAGGTTTAGTTACTTTATACATAAGAGCTGGGATGGGTCAGATGTGAAATAACTATGAAACGAATACTAAAACATATTCAATACAGAATTGCCTTCCAGAACAGGTTGGGTTATTTATGTATACATATGTTTAGGTGTGTCTTTCTATGCTTAAAAATAATTTCTTATGAACGTCACGGTGTAATTTCAGTCCAGGACAGCAGCTGAAAATTAACATTGATTTGCAAAGAGCAGTTCTGTGAGGCCGCAATATCACCTCTCGACAGCCTCATCAATCTGCATGTTCCTAAAACTTGATTTGTGACCAGATAGGCACAGGCCATTTGTAACATTGTTAAAATAAAAATACTGACTCAGCAATTATTAAACTAAATGTACACGTACGAATTTATATCAGGAAAACACTATAATTAGCAGGTGTAAGTATTTCTATTCAAATAAAGAAAATTCTAGCAACCAGACTAAAGTTCTGCATTACTAATTTCAGTGCTATTTAACTTCCAGTGGGTAGGATTCGGTGCTTTCACCGCTGCTGCCTGGGTTTGATTCCAGTCAGGGAACCAAGAGGTCACACCACCCTGAAACCAAGCAGAGTTGGACCTGGTCAGTACTTGGATTGGAGACCACATAGGAATACCAAAAGCTGTATGCTGTGGTCCACTGGACAAGGAACTGGCAACCCATTTCAGTATCTCTGCCATGAAAAACAAGTGAATTAGCATGGTGTGTTGCGATCCATGAGGTCACAAAGAATCAAACACGACTGAACAACACACACAAAGCGTGAGAACAAGAAGTTTTGGTTAGATCTCTTGAAGATCTTTAAAACAAGACACCAGAGAGAATGTAAAGAATGATTAGCACTAACAAGTCTCTTTGGTTTATGTACACTTCATGCCATCACTGACTAGAATCCAATAAATCTACAGAAATGGCAAGTGGTCTTAAATCTATTTATGACTTAGCTGCAATCTGGAAAAACTCCATATGTTTGTAAAAAAGAAATGTCAATATTAACAGTGGGCATAAAATAATTGTAGGTAAATGTGTCTGAAGGATTCCATATTTGTGTCTTACATACTTCTTGCTGGCTTGGTGTCGGAATAAAAGTGTGCTCGGTCAAATGTTCTTATTATTGGAGAGAGGAGGGAGGGGGGAATATGGACTCATTGGTGGATTAAGATTTCAGCATTGACACATTTACCCTCATTGACACATGCACATCTGATGGCAGCTTGCAAGCCTTGCTTTCCCTGTCCAGTACATGCACAATACACGTCATCTTCCATGCACTAGTGGAGTCTGCTAAACTGAAATTGTTCTCTGAAAATGTGTTAAAGCCCAGGGCTTACACAGCTGCTGATGGAGGTAGTTTAGGAAAAACATTCTATAGTTATCCTTTAGAAGTACTCGTAGACAGGGTTTACCTGTAAATATATAAATACTAGCGACTTACCCGTCAAGAAATGACGGTCAATAAATTTGTAAGGCTGGGAATGCTGTTTGGCACACAATGTAAGGTTTTTGGTCGTCTGAGCACCTTTGGCGCTCAGGCGAACCTCTCACCTGGTGTTCTTTTGCTCCCCTGAGCACACTCTGCACTCATTGTGAGCCCTGCGCTGAGCGCCTTCAACCCTCATCACGTGCCTCGCAATGAGCGCCTTAGGAGCTTATGGCGAGCCTCTCCGCTTGTGTAAATTTGGTGGTGTGAGCACCTTTGGCGCTCATTGCAAGGGCCATGCTGATCGCTGTTGGCGCTCATTTAGAGCCTCTCCCCTCGTGTACTTTTGCTCCTCTGAACACTCTCGGCGCTCATTGTGAACTCTTTGGCGCTCATTGCGATCCTCTCCTCTACTTTTGGTTCTCTGAGCACCCTCTGTGCTTTGCTGAGCGCCTTTGGTGCTTATTGCGAGGCTTTCCGCTCGTGTAGTTTTGGTGGTCTGAGCACCTTTGTCAGTCATTGCAAGGGGCGAGCGGATTGCACTCATTGCGAGCCTCTCCCCTAGTGTACTTTTGCTCCTCTGAGCTTCCCTGGTGCTCATTGTGAGCCCCACGCTGAACGCCTTTGTGGCTCATTACGATCCTCTCACCTGTTTTTATATATATATATATATATATATATATATATATATATATATATATATATATATATTACACTAATGCTAGTTAATTAATGAAATAATAAATTAATATACTTTACCTATTTGTAATTAATATATGCAGGAAACAATATGTTGAAGAGCTAACAATCTGTTTTGATGTTCCTGCAGCATAGAATGTAGATTTGCACTGTTGCTGACGTGAGGTGTAAGTGTCAGCAACGTGTGAAGTGTGCAGTGTAAATAGGCTGTGTAATTGGGCACTTTGTAATGGTAATTTTATTAGTTGCAAGTTAGTGTTGTAAAATGGTGACGATTGTTTAGGAGTTATGCGGGTGTGGAGTATTTTCCGTTGTCCCTAATAGTGTATTTTATACCTCGTACGTGCCTGTGTAAAAGTCTTATGTGCTTGGCGGTGTTATGCATGTTTATTGGCCGTGTAGCCTTGTTTTCCTTTTTTTACGGACACCATCCATTTTTTCTCTCGCTTAGGCGATTTTTGTGTGTGGAAACTTGCCAAATTGTGGTTCAATTGTCGTGCAACCTGACTCCCAGACGTCGTGCCTGTCCCCCCGTGCTGCAAGTGGTGTTTTTTTGCATTTTTGTTAATTTTGGTGGTGTTATTGTTGTTTTTGTATGTGCGCTGTTCAGTAATTAACTTCGTATTTTTTTGACCCTGTATTTTTAAGTGCCGCGAGTCTTATTTTTTCTTTTTTTTTTGTTAAGTGCCGCTTTCCTTGTTGCAAGTGTTACAAGCCGTAATTTCCCCTTGCATTTTTTCAAACTGCTACGGGTCTTGCATTGTGAATGGTGTCATTGAGATTTACTTCCGCGGGTCGTAGGGATGATCGATCTCTGCCTAAGTCGTACGGGGTCGTAGGGATGAGCGCCCTATGGCACTAATCTCCACCAGCGCAAGGAGCGCTTTTGTCGCTCCTTACTAGCAACTGCGGCCCTTGTTTTGCAAGGGCCGCAGAGCCCGCAAGCGTTAGTAACTACCCGTATTGCTCACAACGTGATATATGTTTTTTCCCAAAAAAAGAAATGGATGATTAAAGTATAAATATATATTTAAAGAGGTCTTGGAGCATACACAAACATCTCTCTCTTCCTACATCAATGAAGCTTAATACACAACAAATACTGAAAGCTAAACCTGTTTAATGGTAGATAGCCAGGTATCCCCTGTTTTCTTTCCTCCCACACTCAGTGAGACACTCCATACAATTTAGACTCTCTAGATCAGTGGTTCCCAGTCCCCTTCCCAAAAAGACAAGGCCATGTGAGGCAAATATTATTCAACAGGCTGCGGAGCCTCAGACTGCTTCACCTATGTATTCATTAATCTAAATCATGGCCTGTCTGGTATGTCTTGAGGAGGGGTTTGGGAACCACTGCCCTAGATTATAGCTGGGTGCCCCTCCTCAGTGCTATTTAGAATCATTTTAAAATAAATGTTTAACAAGAGACCAATCTTAATGAGAGGATAAGAAAAGAGCGATAAATACAGATGTCAATGCAGTTTTACTACAAGAACAGGCATGTGTGTATCATTCAACTGACGAGCATCCATAAGAGCTTTTCAAATTTGGATATAAAAGTGGAAGATCCTTAAAAGTATTTTGCTCTGAATTTAATGATGGTGTGACAAGCATATTTGAAGGTCATACCAGTGCTTATGGTGTTCAGATATTTTTTTTTATAAATTAAGATGATCTAATAAACTATTGATTACATGAAAACAAGCCTGGTTACAAATGAATATTAATGTGTATTGTTTTCTGCATCATTTTATTATTGCACACTGACAGCCTAGGGATTTCATCTTTTATTCTTCAAGGACGGCAGTTGTGAGCACAGGTTCATTAACTCTGGTCCCACAAGCAACAAAATGTGGGTGTTTTAACCACTGACACTAAAAATAAATGAAAACACTACGGGATATCATATAAAGCAAAATCTGTGCATATAGCTGTTACTAAATCAATAAAAAAAAAAACACGAAATGTAACTATGTATAAATATATAAAAAAAAATTAGTACAGCATTTAAAATGTTGTTTACAACAACAACAACAACAACAACAGCAGCAGTAGATGCAATAATGAAATCATAATAGAGGATATACGCCATGAAAATACTGTGCCTTGCAAAAGTATTCACCCCCCCTGACTTTTCACCTATTTTGTTATATTACAGCCTTAAGTTCAATGTTTTGTTAAAAAAAAAATACATACATAAAACAATTTTTTAGAAATAGAAAACTGAAAATTGTCATGTGCGTATGTATTCACCCCCTTTGTTATTAAGCCCATAAAAAGCTCTGTTGCAACCAATTACCTTCAGAAGTCACATAATTAGTGACATGATGACCACCTGTGTGCAATCTAAATGTCACATGATCTGTCTTTACATGTACACACCTATTTTGAAAGGCCCCAGAGGCTGCAACACCTAAGCAAGAGGCACCACTAACCAAACACTGCCATGAGGACCAAGGAACTCTCCAAACAAGTAAGGGACAATGTTGTTGAGAAGTACAAGTCAAGGTTAGGTTCTAAAAAAATATCCAAATATTTGATGATCCTCAGGACCACCATCAAATCTATAATAACCAAATGGAAAGAACATGGCACAACAGCAAACCTGTCAAGAGAAGGCCGCCCACCAAAACTCACGGACCGGGCAAGGAGGGCATTAATCAGAGAGGCAGCACAGAGACCTAAGGTAACCCTTGAGGAGCTGCAGAGTTCCACAGCAGAGACTGGAGTATCTTTACATAGGACCTCAATAAGCCGTACGCTTTATGGTCAGAAGAAAGCCATTACTTTCAGCAAAAAAAACAAAATGGCACGTTTTGAGTTTGGGAAAAGGCATGTGGGAGACTCCCAAAATGTATGGAGGAAGGTGCTCTGTTCTGATGAGACTAAAATTGAACTTTTCGGCCAAAGAAAATGCTATGTCTGGCGCAAACCCAACACATCCCATCACCCAAAGAACACCATCCCCATAGGGAAACATGGTGGTGGCAGCATCATGCTGTGGGGATGTTATTCAGCAGCCGGGACTGGGAAACTGGTCAGAGTAGAGGGAAAGATGGATAGTGCTAAATACAGGGATATTCTTGAGTAAAACCTGTACCACTCTGTGCGTGATTTGAGGCTAGGACGGAGGTTCACCTTCCAGCAGGACAATGACCCCAAACACACTGCTAAAGCAACACTTGAGTGGTATAAGGGGAAACATGTAAATGTGTTGGAATGGCCTAGTCAAAGCCCAGACCTCAATCCAATAGAAAATCTGTGGTCAGACTTAAAGATTGCTGTTCACAAGCGCAAACCATCCAACATGAAGGAGCTGGAGTAGTTTTGCAAGGAGGAATGGGCAAAAATCCCAGTGGTAAGATGTACCGTATATACTCGAGTATAAGCCGACCCGAGTATAAGCTGAGGCACCTATTTTACCACAAAATACTGGGTAAAATGAGTGACTCGAGTATAAGCAGAGGGTGGAAAATGTGCTGCCCCCTGTGTCCCTCCGTGTCCCCCCTCTCTCTCCCGTGTCTCTTCTCCACTCTCCCTTCCCTGTGTCTCTTCCCCCATCCCTTATCACTCTCCTCAACCCCCCTCCTCAACCTCCCTTCTCATCCTCAACCTCCCTTCTCCACAGGGGGGGGGGGGGGGGGGGGAAAAAAAAAGCCAAGGGGGCCATTTTTAGCCTAAAAAAAAGGGCTGAAAAACTCAGCTTATACTTGAGTATATACGGTAACAAGCTCATAGAGACTTATCCAAAGCGACTTGGAGCTGTGATTGACGCAAAAGGTGGCTCTACAAAGTATATGCCAAGAGGGGTGAATACTTTTGCAAGGCACTGTATATGAGGAGAAAAGCATTTGATCCAACTTTCTTGTGAACATAAAGAAATTAGGAAGAAGTGTTATCTTGCTCTCCTCATAAAGCATCCTATAGGTTAGTTCAGATACAGTAAAAAATAATGGTAATAAACCCAAGCTTTTGAATGTACAATAATATCACAAGGCTCCCTGCCAATCTGTATAATGTTACAAATCAGGCAAAAAAGAAATAATGAGAGGGAAAATATGTCTCCTTCAAAGAAATAGAAGCTTTAATATTTTAAGTGAAACGGTTTAATATCTCACAGTGTGTTGTTTCCAATTCAGTTGAGATAATAAGAAGATGTGATTAATAGATAGTGAGCAGAGAGTCCAGTGTGACATGTGAGCAGCTTGTAATAGCAGCAACACCATCATAAATCTCATTCAGATGCTGCATTGTATGCGCAGATGAAGGGCAAATGAGGTTAAGAAGCTGATTTTCGATCTTCATGTAGCTCTATTACTACGGTTACTGTGCACAGACTTTCCAAGATAAGGGTAGAAAAACAGATGTAACAAATTTAGAATTTGTGCTAGATGGGATTCATTTCGTTCTTCCAATTCTTTATAATGAAAGATTGCCCGATTCATTCATTTCTATATTGTAAGTGAATATGTCTTTCTTTAAACCACATACATCTCTACTTGGCTCGTGGGGATTTTCCTTTTTATATTGTGCATATTTAATAGCAGACACTTCTAGTGTTGATCAAGTTGTTTCTAAGGGGATGGGACTATTTTGGGAGAGGTACCTAATCAGCGCAATCTGATACCAAAATGATGTTATCCTTTAGCAGAAATGGCATGTGCCTCTGTGTGAAATGCACCATATGGAGGGAGGACCTCTGTTACACCAGAAATCAGATTATCCCATTCTTGTGAATATTTTTGCGTCGTTCAGTCGTTTCCAACTCTCCGTGACCTCATGGACCATAACAAACCAGAACATCTTTATGTCCATGGTCATGCTGATCCACTTGGTATTCATGGCAGAGATAATGAAGTAGGTTGCCAGTTCCTTCTTCACAGCATACAGCTCCAAGTCCTAACCACTGGACCACCAGGAAACTTTTGTGAATATAGGCCTACATCTGTTACATCAGCAATACATTTGGCATTATCCTGTTATAAAACCCTTAAGTAATAATTTTGTTATAGTTAACTAGAATAGAAATAAAAATATATTACAAGATACAGACAATAACTCAGAAATCATCATAACATCAACGTAAAATTCCTTGAACACAAATGGTCGATTCTTGAACGCCATCTAGAATTACAAGAAATCCCGAGGACGTCTAAACTGATAAAACACACCTTAATTTGCCACTTTCCATGTTTTGTGCTTTAAGTACTGCACATCTTGGGCCATTGCTCTCTTCTCCTTTTTTCTCCTACTTGTCCCAATTGCTAAGACATATATTTGAAATGAAGCAAGGAGCAATCCACCTGCTTACACTAAGCTATTTACAATTACAATTCTGCATAATATGATCGTTTGCACAAGAAGCTTAACAAGCACAGGGTAAATTAGTAAAGTCCTCTTGCTAGATTGGTTTCCCTAGGCTAGATCCATGTCATGGGTGGGTGCAGATTCTTCCAGTTTAGAGGTTCAACAGCCTGTTGTACATATATGAAGCAAGGAGGGATTTAGCTGCTTACAATATTTATATAATGTTTTGCGTCATTCAGTTGTTTCCGACGCTTTGTGACCTCATGAACCATAACACACCAGGCACATCTTTATGTCCATGGTCATACTGATCCACTTGGTATTCATGGCAGAGATACTGAGTGGGGTGCTAGTTCCTTTTCCAGTGGGCCACAGCATACAGCTTCAGTGTGGTGTGACTTCTTGGTTCCCTGACTAGAACTGAACCCAGGTCACAGCGGTAAAAGCACTGAATCCTAAACACTGTACCACCAGGGAACCCGCCTACCATATACCCACCCTGATTTTAATGAAAACATTTATGTTTATTTTTTCTACTTTGGAAATCCATTAATTTTTAGGGTATTTGACAACTAAATGTAATTATTTTTTATCCAGGGTCAGTCTCTTTAATTATATTATTTTTAGTACTGCAAAATAATATTTTAGATTTATTGAGCATCCATCTTCCCTGTATTACCCAATTTATCAACGTGTGTTGGAATATGGAAGTATTTCCTGATCTGTATTATCTACAACACCATTAACATAACACACATTATGCATTGCGTGTCCCACTTTTCTGCCTCTGTGCCTATATTTCTCTTTAAAGCAGCTTAATATGAACAAGGCCAACAGTTGATTTATAAAGAGGTCATGTTGACCCATTTCTCAATAGTATAGTAAATAAAGAGGCTGCCTTAAACGGACACACATTCGCCAGGAAAATGTTAATAAATTGTCAGATTTAATGAAGCCTATACACACACAGGGTTCTAGGAGACGGAAGCAATGACTTACACTAATTGTACATATTTGTACATGGTATTACACTGCAATATGACAATTACATATGTACATATTTACTCTATGGGCTGCTCTGCAAAGTCAAATATCAAACATACCACACCTCAAGTAATTAACAGTATATTTCCCATATTAATCACCATAACCATGAACTTGTGTCTATGCTGTGTATAATGGAGGACACATCCACACATGCGCTATGGATTTAAGTTGCGTGTACAACCGTGTCTGACTGACAGCATTCTGAGTGAACTTAAATATTCAAATGAGCTCTGTACAGGCAGATATGAGGCCAACATCATTCAAATTACATAAATTGTTTTATTTGAACTTAATGACTCACAACCTCAGTTTGTAAACCTAACTTATACACATTAGTATGTATTTGTAGATCGTTGGGGAATCAGTTTAAAGGGGCATGGGAGGTTTCTGGATTTCACTAGTATTATTATATACCGTAATATCTATTTACATTAATGTGTTTTATTATATTAAGACGTGGTGGTGGTGGTGGTGGGTGTTGGGTACAGGGGTAGAGCAGAAGGCTATGTTAGCTGATTATATAAGAATGAACTTGACACTACTCACCTCCCACACATTAAGAAGTGGTGGGGGAGGTTGGTATAGTGGGAGAGCAGAAGGCTTGTTAGATGATTAGATAAGAATGAACTTGACACTACTCACCTCCCACACATTAAGAAGTGGTGGGGGAGGTTGGTATAGTGGGAGAGCAGAAGGCTTGTTAGATGATTGGATAAGAATGAACACGACACCACTCACCTTCTCCGACACATTCAGAAGTGGTGGGGGAGGTCAGGTATATGGGGAGAGCAGAAGGCTTGTTAGATGATTGGATAAGAATGAACATGACGCCACTCACCTTCTCCGACACATTCAGAAGTGGTGGGGGAGGTTGGTATAGGGGGAGAGCAGAAGGCTTGTTAGATGATTGGATAAGAATGAACATGACACCACTCACCTTCTCCGACACATTCAGAAGTGGTGGGGAGGTCGGGTATATGAAGAGAGCAGAAGGCTTGTTAGATGATTGGATAAGAATGAACATGACACCACTCACCTTCTCCGACACATTCAGAAGTGGTGGGGGAGGTTGGTATAGGGGTAGAGCAGAAGGCTTGTTAGATGATTGGATAAGAATGAACATGACACCACTCCCACACAGGCCCAGAAACAGACTGCTTACATAAAGAAATGCTGGGATTGCTCTCCAAAAAAACGTAAACTCCTCTCTCATACAAACAACTTAATATACCATAGATGCCTCCAGGGCTCTGCAGAGCCATTAAAATGTATTTATGTATTTAACTACAAATAGCTTAGTTGCCTTTTCCCAGATTAATTATGCTCCTAGACCCAACATTTTCAAACGTATATTTTATTCATCATACAGGGGCCTTTAATTACTGCAATTAAGTTAAACAAAGAAATCTCATAGTATAGTAATGTCTTGTTATACCTGAAGTTTGACAAAACCTTAATAAATGTGCTTAGCTAGAACCATGATAAACATATTAGGATTCATGTATTTATTAGCAATTAACCTTCCAAAAGTGTTGCCATGTTTTATATCGCTTTGTGTAGAGGCAGCACCTGCCGATCAACAAGCTGCAGTACAAAATATGAATGGACTGGATATAAATCCATGCAAAGACTATTATAGATATAAAAAAATCATTTAGAAACCAAAAGTAAAATTATAGATGGACCTAGTTGACCAGAAACTTTGAAATTATCCACTCTGAGAAAAACAAATTACTTTTTAAAGTCACATTGAATTAGCCATTGAAATGTTATATAAATATGTAGCGCATGGTGTTGCACATACGATGTTACAATAGAAGCAATAGCATTCTATAAAACCTTGATAAGGCAGGTGCGCAGATGTAGGGGAGTGTATATATAGATAATAATGGTGGCCCAATTAAAAGACCTTGGTGACATCTGCAAAAAATAAAAATAAAATAAGACTATCTGTATTAGTATTTACCGTATTTTTCGCCGTATAAGACGCACTTTTTCTTCCCCAAAACTGGGGGAGGAAAGTTGGTGCGTCTTATACGGCGAATATACCTTTTCAAACTGCCTCTGTCCTCTTGATTTCACCCCAGAGCTTCCTACCAGCATCGCGTCGGCCGGTGCGTCCTAGTGACGTCTCACACGCAACGCTGCAGTACACGAGGAGTGCTGGTAGGAAGCGCTGGGGTGAGATCAAGATGGCAGAGATCAGAAGAAAGGTGAGGATCAGGGGGGTCAGGGAGGATCAGGACGGTCAGGGAGGATCAGGAGGGTCAGGGAGGATCAGGAGGGTCAGGGAGGGTCAAGGGCTCCCAAATGCTCCCAAATGCTGCAGTATATGGATATGTATGTGTATGTGTGTATGTGTATGTATGTGTGTGTATATATGTATGTATGTGTATGTATATTTATGTGTGTATGTATATCTATATATATATATATATATATATATATATATATATATATTTGTGTGTAATGTAGGTGTGTATCTGTGTGTAAAGTGTATTTGTGTTTGATTCAGATTATTTTTTTCTTGTTTTCCTCCTCTAAAAACTAGGTGCGTCTTATCTGCCGGTGCGTCTTATAGGGCGAAAAATACGGTAATCAGGCACATTGTGCCTTGCTCATATATAAAACAATGTGCTCCCATATAGGTGATGGCAGCAGAACCATATGTACATGACCTATAGCTTAGAAAAACATTTTGTCCAGAAGAACATATTATAAATACGAGACTGCAGGAGTACTGGACATACAGTATCTCACAAGAGTACACTCCTCACATTTTTGTAAATATTTTATTATATATTTTCATGTGACAACACTGAAGAAATTACATTGTAGCAGAGGGTCAAGTAGTAAGTGTACAGCCTGTATAACAGTGTAAATTTGCTGCCCCCTCAAAATAACTCAACACACAGCCATTAATGTCTAAACTGTTGGAAACAAAAGTGAGTACACCCCTAAGTGGAAATGTCCAAATTGGGCCCAAAGTGTCAATATTTTGTGTGGCCACCATTATTTTCCAGCACTGCCTTAACCCTCATTGGCATGGAGTTCACCAGAGCTTCACAGGTTGCCACCGGAGTCCTCTTCCACTCCTCCATGATGACATCACGGAGCTGTTGGATGTTCCTTCGTTTGAGGATGCCCCACAGATGCTCAATAGGGTTTAGGTCTGGAGACATGCTTGGCCAGTCCATCACCTTTACCTTCAGCTTCTTTAGCAAGGCAGTGGTCGTCTTGGAGGTGTGTTTGGGGCCGTTATCATGTTGGAATACTGCCCTGCGGCCCAGTCTCCGAAGCGAGGGGATCATGCTCTGCATCAGTATGTCACAGTACATGTTGGCATTCATGGTTACCTCAATGAACTGTAGCTCCCCAGTGCCGGCAGCACTCATGCAGGCCCAGACCATGACACTCCCATTAAACTTTATTGGGAAATGTTCACTCCCACTTAATTTAAAACTGTGAGATGGAAGACAAAAGAAGAAGAAAAAGAAAAGCAAGGTTTTTTCCACTTTTATAAACTGTCTATACTTTGGCATTGAAAGATAGGTGACAAGATATTTTGTCACATCACTCAAAGCATCACAGATTAGGTGTGGGATTGGAAGAACAAGAAGCAATCACACTTAATAATAGTTTAAAGAATGGCACAGAAAATAGCATGGATGTCTTAGTAAGCTTCTGAAATATCTCTGACTTATGAAGAATTGGTTGTGTCACTTTCCTTAAAAAAAGGATTCAGAAGACCTACATTTTCTATCATGTATTCTGTAAAGCATCGTAATATAAAATATTGCTTCACAGAAAATAGGTGATCTGTAGTGTTGTTAACATTGATTTATGGTAAAATGTGAGGCAGTCCACGACGTCCACTACAATATCAGTATAACAAACTGTCCATAACTAATTTATTAGGTGCCCTTGTAAAAGTCCAGAGCTATCCAGAACAAACATGTAAAATGGAGAAGAGAGGTGAAAAATCTGCTCAAAAACAGTTCAACACATGCATCGTCTAATGCTGCACATAAAAATATGTTACAGTCTTCCAAGAGATAACACAAATATGGAGGACAGCTGACTATATCAGATTTTATTTGATCTGATGATTGAGTTGAAGCAGAATATGGTACCAGTAGAGGGAACTATGGAGCCTGCTATATCTGAAAATAGAGAATATTTCTATTATATAAATTCCTTAAAGTTAAAAGGGAACTGGTTACAGTGACATTGACATATATATATATATATATATATATATATATATATATATATATATATATATATATATATATATATATATCTCACTATGCATGTATAATAGCATATTTATCTCTCTATATAATTGGTTTGTGTTTATTTTTTTCCAGTAAGACCTCTGAAAAGCTATAAATGAGAAGACTTCAAGTTATCAATATTTATATATAATCCGTGTATTGCACTATATAGTGACTCCTTCTAAATGAGAGTTACCATAATCTGTTACTCCCAAAACTCACAGTCAAAGTACTATGTAGTTGTTTCTGAAATACATAAAAAATGTACTGAATCGTTATTACAAATGTTCTTCACAACTATGAAAAGGAGCCGAGTGAACTCCTCACAGGCACCATTTATCAGCTTTGAAGGTCAATACGCCCTTGCATAGAGGGTTCGGTACACACGAAACAGACAAAGTAAACATCACATTTCCCCAGGACTTGAAAAGTGCCCTAACCACCAGGATTTATTTGTGTGGCAGGAACCGGTTACTCCTGAGCAGGGCAGTCCAAGCTTGGTTGTGTTGGGCCGCATACAGGCCTGGATTTGAGTATTTCCTTTTTGTGCACAGCTGAAACAGTCAGCATGACTGAAGAAGCAATTGTCTCATCTGGGTGAAGTAGGGATAAGCTCAAATCCAGGCCTGTGTGCGGCCTACCAGGACCGAACTTGGACACCCCTGCTCTAAAGATACTAGAGATTTACAAAAATGTCTGAACATGGCTGCATGCACAACCACACAGCTCTCCAGGTGTGTTCCTATGCAGTGTAGTAAAGAGCTAACAACAACTTGCAGTGGCTACCTACTGTATACAATATTTCCAAATTGCAGACAAACAATTGAAGTGACAGTTTCCCCTATAAAAGTCTCCCACACACTGGAATGAGCAATAAAACATGCATGTTTTATTGCTTTATTGCATACAAGGTATATTGCCAATCCAAAATGTCTCTACAAATAACAGCAACAGGTTGTACTATGAAAACACAATCAGTAGTAAGGACGGCAGAGGTACTACACTCCTGCAATACAGATTGTGAACCATTTTGCTTTATCTTTTTCTACAGGCGTGTGCATACGTGACATCATCATGGTGGTGTAGAGTATATGTATGACCAAGCAAACACTGTAGCTTTTGTGGTGTTACTGAAAAGCAACTGCATTTGCAAATTTTATTATATAAAACTCAGCTTCCACACATCTACGTGGGACGGCAGGGATGGAGCACGCACCACCATTTGCTTCCATTACTACTTGTGGGGAAAGTTAAACTTTTCAAAAGATTGTTTTTTAAATAAAATGTTGACCAACAGACTACAGGATTTCTCAACTATACATTTAAGCATCATCAGCATGACCACAAAGAAGGAACATCAAATTAAAAAAAAAAGAAACTGAATATATCACAGCTATAAAAGGGATATGAATACATTTCTGCAATCCTTAGGCTAAAAGCAGCCTAAAACATTTTATTTTTATTAATATCTAAAATCCCTCGAATGATTATGTTGACACCTCCAGGGGGTGTCTACACAGGCATATCATCCCCCCCCCCCCCCCAATCAGCATGCATCATCCGGGGAGCAACATTAACCCACTATTTACTTGCTGTTGCTTGCTACATATCCCAGGCTGCTTTGCAGCACAAACAGGAACCCCAGATTTTAAATCAAATGTTTCAACTAACCTAGTTGGACAAAACAAATTATTTCTATCAGAAATTACAAGACATTTTGCTGACTTCAATGTAAGTATTTAAATGTTTATTTTGGGATTTTTCCATGCCAAAAAATGTTTGCATACACTACTAATCCCCCTCTATCAGATGCATTCATAAACCAGGAAACGTACATATCCCTTTAATTATCGTGTGTGAAGTAGTATATTTGATATGCATCAATATGCGACTAGGAATTGATGAGGATGTGGGTTAGCTGTATTTGCATTACACGTGTACAGCACTAACAATACAACTCAGACAAGACTTGCATACAAGATGATAAAGCTTCACCCACAAACAGAAACTGATGCAATGCGTGGCTTTCACCCTTGCTGTACTGTCTAGTATTAATAAGGAAGTAAAACTATTAAACAAAACTTTGAAAATAAGACATTTAACTTGGCTTTCAGCAAGTGAAATAACTTAATGGACGCCCGTTCATCACAACTACTGATATTTTAAACTCAAGAATTTTTTTGTATTCTATAAAAACAGAATCATTTGCACTTTGCATTTGCATTTGCTTTTGAAAGGTTTTAGACTAATAATTGACAATTAAAATATACACATTATACATAAGTAGAAATTAGCCAACAATTTACAAATGTACTGCAAGGGCAAGATGTTAAGTATATGCAATTATAATTATATCTACAACATCAATGTAACATTAATAAGAAGAAACACAATTAAGAAACAATATCTGTCTAATAAAAATGTATTGAAATAAAAAGAAACAACAGTAGCCCCCCTGAAACCCCCAAAAAGTGTTGGCCAGCACCAAACTTCATGTAGTATATCTGAGATTACATATCAAAAAGTGTTCCCCGTACTGTGTCCAATATATTTAACACAATAGTTTTTGACAGATCCCAATTTAACAAAACGGTCTAAACCTGGGGGGCAGGGGAGGGGATTCCCAAATGTATCCTTGTCAAAAACTACACCGCAAAGGGTATACACATATAGATACACACACATACACCTCCTTCTGGACAACTAATTTGTCGTGGTGAAGGTGCTTGTGTACCGGTGAGCTATATAATGTAGGGTCACCAAAAATAGGCAGGTCATAGCAGACAGGTCAGACAAATTCAGGTCCACTGGAGAAGGAACTGGCAACCCACTTCAGTATCTTTGCCAAGAAAACCTTATGGGCAAGCTCAACCAGAAACACAGGCACCAGTGCCTGGCGTGGACAACCATACTTGTTAGAATGACGAGCTTTGGAGAGTTACACCTTTCATACTGAATAACTCAAGCAAGGAGCATAGAGACTGGGACACTGCAATATATATATATATATATATATACATATATATATATGTGCGTGTATGTATGTATGTATGTATGTATGTATGTATGTATGTATGTATGTATGTATGTATATATATATATATATATATATATATATATATATATATATATACACACACACACATATACATATATACACACACATATAATATTATTAACTTTTATTTATATCCCGCCAACATATTCCATGGCGCTGTACAGGGGATAAGAACAATATTAACAAACTTCAGAAAATGGAGGGCCCTGTTTTCAGCTTAACATCTTTATAGAAATATACACACACACATATCTATATATTAAATAGAACTGGAAGTAATAAAATTATCCTATAAGCAAATACTACTGTGGCGGAGGGATACAGTTGTAAGCACTCCTCATTGGAGCCGCATCACAGATGTTACAGGCCCCTCCAGGAAGGGGAACCAAAGGTTACAGTGCAATATAATCACTACACACAGCATATACACAGACAATACAATAAAGGAATGGGGCTCCGTGATATCTCAGCAGAGCCGCCTCTTCGGCTGTACTCACCCGAGCCCCCAGTGTGTGTGAGTCCGGTCTGTGGGAGGAGAGGGACGACCAGAGAAGCAGCAGCGCCAGGAAAGTGCCCAGCACCAGCAGGCTGCGCAGGAGGAAGCCGGGCTTCAGCCTCATAGTGCTCCGAGGAGAGGGGAGGAAGGGAGGCTGCTCAGTGTGTGATAGTACAGCGCCTCACTGGGATGTGCAGCAGGGCTGGGATATACACAGGGCTGTGTGAGAGGGACTGACACACAGAGCACTCATACAGCACAATGCACTGAATCAGCACAGTATAAAGTGCCAATGTGATAAGCACAGCAAGATAAGCACACACACCTCTAAACTATGTTGTATTTATTCCCCATATATGTATTTACCTGATGATGTCAGATGCGGTCTCCACTCTCTCTGCATCTGCTGTTATTATTCAATCTGAGGGTTCCATCACATGTAGTATTGCTTGAGACTTGATAAGGAGAGGTTGAACCTCTCGAAAGCTCATCATTATAAATAAGAAGTTTGTCCAATACAAAAGGTATCAAATTATACTGCAATGCTCATAATTAATTTAATATATATATATATATATATATATAAATATATATATATATAGTTGAATAATCAGAGTATTGCAGTGAATAGTGATATCTTTTTTATTGGACAAACGTATTCCTAATAAAGCGCCGAGCATTCGAGAGATAATGCCTCTCTTTATCAAGTCAAAAAGCGATACGGATACAGATATGAACTAAAAACAGTAAACATAGATGGGAATTTTTTGGGGGGAAAAACAAGAAAGACTAAATTTATTGGCCAGAGTTAAGTGAGAAATAGACCAGCATTGGGAATAATGTCCTGATAGGTCAGTAAGTAAGTCTATAGATCAGGTTGTAGATAAGAACACAGCAGAGTAAAATAAACAGCAATAAATTACAGCATAACATGTATAAAGAGAGGCATGATCTCTCAAAAGCTCGTCGCTTTATTATGAATACGTTTTTCACTGCAATACTCTGATTATTCAACTGGATTACTGGACATTCAAGATTACCTCACGTGTGTGTGTGTGTGTGTTTTTTTCCCCCCAAAGGATGTTTGTGGTGAACTATCAACTCAAAATATTCACTACACAAGCTAAGTATCTGGCACCACGCTGATGATAGGCAGTAACCTTGAAATGGCTGTACATGGGTGGGATTCCTGGCTTGTGTATAATCCAACCCTAGCTTTGCTCAAAGCTGCTTGATACAGCAGGCATATACTTAAGTGAAGCCATGTTTCATATGGTTATGGACTGCAAGAGCAAAGTCTTTGTGGGCACATTTGCATGTCCCTGCCAAGGTTCCCAGAATGCAGTGTAATAACTGTATTTTTTTTTTATTCTGGGCATGAAAAAGATTGTTTAACTTGTTTTAGACATTTAGATGTGAACACAAATGTACTATTTATTTACTATATTAATAATTACTAGATTACTGGACATTCATGGCTGCTTCACTCTTCAATTACTATGGAAGATACCGCACTTAGCCAAATAAAGAAGCTACTAATTAAAATAACCTCAAAAATAACACAACTAAACAGTGACATTTATTTTTTGTCACAATGCAAGAAAATGAATATTATACCAAGTGGACTTAAAATCAAAAATCCACTAAGATCTACACGTAACCCAATATATGCTGAAAATGTATGCAGACGCACAAGTGAAAAACGAAGAAACCACCTAATACATGAACTTTATACAAATAAACATATCTAAATCACCAAAGAGTAAGCCTCCTTCAACAACAAAAGGAGGACAACATTTATGAAGCTGAGCATGTAGAAAAGGAAATACAACATATTCACAAGAAACAAACAACATGAATTTATAAAAAATAGGAAACTCAACTGCCTCTTCCAGCAAAACAACAAGAAAATAAAATATCCAAATTCAGCCCTGAATTCTACTAACAACACTTCTAAAAACCTACCAACTCAAACAAATAGATTTTATGAAAACTATACAGAACACACCGGAATGATAAATCTCTCAGCCCATCAACTATCACAAGCAGAGACCTCCGTTCTCTCCAAAGGATTGTCTTTCTGTCCAGACATAAAACTAGATGAAATACAACTATACTCAGACATAGAAGAATTCTTTAGGAGATTAAGACTGGCAGAATTTTTCCACAACATCATTAAACCGTAACAACGGGGAAAAACACATATTTCAACCCACCACCTGGTTGTAACACCAAACTGGACAGTTATATAGAAAGCTTTCACCTGAGAACTGCAACCATTGTAACAACATAATATAAAAGAGGCAGACAAAGGAGGTGCAGTTGTTATCATGAATACTCAAGACTACATAAATGAAGCCAACATACAACTGTCAGACAACACCTACTAC
Source organism: Discoglossus pictus (assembly GCA_027410445.1). Classification (NCBI taxonomy): domain Eukaryota; kingdom Metazoa; phylum Chordata; class Amphibia; order Anura; family Alytidae; genus Discoglossus; species Discoglossus pictus. Next base: position 110,097,247 of record CM050163.1, read on the forward strand.
AAGAAACTGAACCAGGTACCTACAGAAATATATACTATTCAACTTGAAAAACTCCTCAAAACATTCCCTAAAAATATACATCAAGAATTAGAACAACTCATCCCCGCCAATCCTACAACTGGGACTTTATACCTACTGCCAAAAATCCACAAACCAGGCAACCCAGGGAGACCAATTGTTACAGGTATGAACACATGACTGAACAGATATCTGGATATTGTTGAAAACATCCTTAAACCATTAGTTAGTAACACCAGTAGCTATCCACAAGACACCACTGACTGAAAATGCCCAATTAAAATATATATTTCCCCGAACATCCTATTCTTGCATTTAAACAACCACTAAACCTGAAACAAAAACTTGTCAGCAGAAAATTGGCCAATGAACAAGTGAATAGAACAAATGGAACTAAACCTTGTTACAAATGGCATGGGAAATTTGTCAGCACATTTGTAATGATGACACAGCCACACATAACAAGTCCTATAACATCAAATGATTGTATTCATGTACATTGTCCAATGTGGTTTATATAATAAAATGTACTTTACAGTATGTGAACACAGGCTGTTACACTGGAGAAACCGGACAAAAAATTAAGGATGAATTTACACAGGCATTCAATAAGAAAGCATAATGAAGACAGTCATTGTAGCCCAGCGGGACACCATTTTAGCTAGAATGATTACTCCATCCAAAACCTAAAAGTCAAAATACTCATCCAAGAGAGAAAAGCATTTGAAATAAAGATGATCACATTCTGCAACACTAAAAATACAGGACTTAATATGGACTTTGGTTTTCTAACACATTATCAGAATTTCATGTGAATTTATCTTATATACAATAAGAGGCTGGCATGCTCAGTGAGGTGTATGTCCAACAGAAAAGATATCACAATGTTACGTTTTTTATACTCTAGGGACCTTCGGCGCTCATTGCGAACCTCTCCTTGCTTGTCCTTTGGCTCGATTCTATTTTTTTAAATACTAATTAATTAATTAATTTAATAATAAATTAATATAGTTTACCTTTTTCAAATTATTATATGTAACAATCATTAGCCTGAAGAGTTAACACTCTCGTTCTATTGTCCTGCAGCATATAATGTCCAGTGGGACTGTTGCTGGCCTGAGGAGATAGTGTTATAAATGTTGTAATAGTGCATTAGAAGTAGGGCAAACCGTTGGTTTATTTTTGTAAATCGCTACTGTAGATGTGTAATGTTGTTCGTGGCAAGTTAGGATTGTAAAATAGCGTCATTTGTCTATGTGATACGCAGTTCGTGAGCATTTGCCGTCCTTTGTAATAAGTGTATTTTGTACCTCGTAGGTTCCTGTGTGAAAGTGGTATGCGGATGGGGGTGTTTTGCGAGGTCCAGGGTCATGTAGCCTTGTTTTCATTTTTTGGCCGCCATTTTTTTTTTTGCTTAGCCAATTTTCGAGTGCCGAAACTAACTTAAATTTGCGTTACATCTCACTTCCAGACATCCTAGCTGTTCCCCCGTGCTGTGTGTGATGTTTTTGTTGTATTTTTTTTGTGTGTGTGCATTTTGTGTTTTTTGCTTTGCGCGGTTTGGCCGTTAACTTTGTATTTTTCCTAAGTCCCGCGTTTCTCAAGTGTTTCATTGCCTACACTGCTCGTCTCGCTTCGCAAGGCTCATCGCCCAATTGCTGCGACTTTTAGTGCTGTGACATAACGGCTCGCCTCGCAGGCGATGAGCACCTTTGTCGCTTATTGCCCAAGTGCCGCAAGTTTTAGTGCCGTAACAACTCGCCTTTCTAGGCTCACAGGTGATGAGTGCCTTCAGCGCTCATCGCCTAAGTGCTCAGAGTTAACAGCTTGATTCACTTTGTGAGACACACACACATATATACAGTGGATATAAAAAGTCTACACACCCCTGTTAAAATGTCAGGTTTCTGTGCTGTAAAAAAATGAAACAAAGATAAATCATTTCAGAACTTTTTCCACCTTTAATGTGACCTATAAACTGTACAACTCAATTGAAAAACAAACTGAAATCTTTTAGGTGGAGAGAAAAAAAATAAAAAACAAAAATAATGTGGTTGCAGAAGTCTGCACACCCTCTTAGAACTGAGGATGTAGCTGTGTTCAGAATTAAGCAATCACATTCCAAATCGTGTTAAATAGGAGTCAGCATACACCTGCCATCATTTAAAGTGCCTCTGATTTACCCCAAATAAAGTTCAGCTGCTCTAGTTGGTCTTTCTTGAAATTTTCTTAGTCACATCCCACAGCAAAAGCCATGGTCCACAGAGAGCTTCCAAAGCATCAGAGGGATCTCATTGTTAAAAGGTATCAGTCAGGAGTAGGGTACAAAAGAATTTCCAAGGCATTCAATATAACATGGAACACAGTGAAGACAGTCATCATCAAGTGGAGAAAATATGGCACAACAGTGACATTACCAAGAACTGGAGCTCCCTCCAAAATTGATGAAAAGACGAGAAGAAAACTGGTCTGGGAGGCTACCAAGAGGCATACAGCAACATTAAAGGAGCTGCAGGAATATCTGGCAAGTACTGGCTGTGTGGTACATGTGACAACAATCTCCCGTATTCTTCATATGTCTGGGCTATGGGGTAGAGTGGCAAAGACGAAAGCCTTTTCTTACGAAGAAAAACATCCAAGCCAGGCTACATTTTGCAAAAACACATCTGAAGTCTCCTAAAGGCATGTGGGAAAAGGTGTTATGGTCTGATGAAACCAAGGTTGAACTTTTTGACCATAATTCCAAAAGATATGTTTGGCGCAAAAACAACACTACACATCACCAAAAGAACACCATACCCACAGTGAAGCATGGTGGTGGCAGCATCATGCTTTGGGGCTGTTTTTCTTCAGCTGGAACTGGGGCCTTAATTAAGATAGAGGGAATTATGAACAGTTCCAAATACCAGTCAATATTGGCACAAAACCTTCAGGCTTCTGCTAGAAAGCTGAACATGAAGAGGAACTCCATCTTTCAGCATGACAACGACCAAAAGATTACATCCAAATCAACAAAGGAATGGCTTCACCAGAAGAAGATTAAAGTTTTGGAATGGCCCAGCCAGAGCCCAGACCTGAATCCGATTGATAATCTGTGGGGTGATCTGAAGAGGGCTGTGCCCAAGAGATGCCCTCGCAATCTGCGAGGCAAATCTGTTAGGGTAGCTGTGTACTTCCGGATTGTATAAGTTATTGTTCTAAAATGGCGCCCAATGTGTGGTATGCGGTCGTAATGGGTCGTAACGTCTCGTATTTTGCTTTCGTAACTCCGTAAATTTTGCGAGGTCCGCAGTTGCTGGCAAGGAGCGCTTTTGGCATGCTCACAACTATATATATATATATATATATATATATATATATACACACACACACACATCATATATATATATATATATATATATATATATATATATATATATATATATATAGTTGTGTATCTTACGTATGTTGGGGACGTTTGCGACGTTGGTCACGCACATGCGACTTGCAAAGCAAGGCGAGCAGTTGAGGTACCCGACTGCGAGGCCTGCAATGAGCGCCACAGGCATTCATCGCGAGGCACGTGGGACTTAGGTGCTTATTGCAGAGCTTGCGAGGTCCGTACAATAGACGGGAGGAGAGGGTCACAATGAAGATGATGATGGCGAAGCACTAAATGAGTGGCGAAGGCCTGTACAGTAGAAAGAGGGAGAGGCTCGCAATGAGCGTCGAAAGGTGTTCAGCATTCACAGCCTTAAAATCTTATTCCCATCATTTTTGACAGGCAAGTAGCAATATATATATATATATATATATATATATATATATATATACACACATACATACACACAGACATATATATTATACACACACACACATACAATATATATATAATTTTTTAATTTATGTTCTCTTTATGAATACAGGTCATATTAAATAGAACTGGAAGTAATAAAATATTCCTATGAACAAATACTACTGTGGCGGAGGGATACAGTTGTAAGCACTCCTCATTGGGCCGCGTCACTCATTTAGGTCACTGAGTACCCGGCAACATACAGTACCACAGAGTGCTGGGGGGGAGCTCTACTCCTTTAAATCGCCATGACAACAAAACGGCGCCACCCCCTAATCCGCTTCTATTAGAACCCAGTGTAGATCCAACGGTACTAGCTGTCAGTTGGGGGACTTGTTACCCAGAACCCCACGGGGCAACAAACTCATTACATGACCACCGCTTCCTCCCCAGCATGGACACACTTCGCTGTCACGTGACGTGCTTGGGGAGCCCGATACAAAGCTGTGCAATGCGCCGCGGGGGCTCACAATGAAACGTAATCAACGCGATTAGTGCAATTAATAGATCTGCCCTACCATGTGAGGGGAGTCAGGAGAGCTGTTATATGGACCTCCAGGAAGGTTACAGTGCAATATAATCATTACACACAGCATATACACAGACAATACAATAAAGGAATGGGGCTCCGTGATATCTCAGCAGAGCCGCCTCTTCGGCTGTACTCACCCGAGCTCCCAGTGTGTGCGAGTCCGGTCCTTGGGAGGCGAGGGACGACCAGAGAAGCAGCAGCGCCAGGAAAGTGCCCAGCACCAGCAGGCTGCGCAGGAGGAAGCCGGGCTTCAGCCTCATAGTGCTCCGAGGAGAGGGGAGGAAGGGAGGCTGCTCAGTGTGTGATAGTACAGCGCCTCACTGGGATGTGCAGCAGGGCTGGGATATACACAGGGCTGTGTGAGAGGGACTGACACACAGAGCACTCATACAGCACAATGCACTGAATCAGCACAGTATAAAGTGCCAATGTGATAAGCACACACACTGTCCTGGTAAAGTGATGCACTACACATACAACCTGCACTCAGTGCTCAAACAGTACACAACCGCCTGTACCCAGTGCCCATACAGTCCCCAGCACACACACAGCCTACACTCAGTGCTCATACAGTCCCCAGCACACACACAGCCTACACTCAGTGCCCATACAGTCCCCAGCACACACACAGCCTACACTCAGTGCTCATACAGTCCCCAGCACACACACAGCCTACACTCAGTGCTCATACAGTCCCCAGCACACACACAGCCTACACTCAGTGCTCATACAGTCCCCAGCACACACACAGCCTACACTCAGTGCTCATACAGTCCCCAGCACACAGGCAGACTGATCCTAAACCTCTTACAACAAGCCGTCCCACAGTACCACACACTCTCAGCTCTAACACAAAGCACTGCCCATACACACAGGTGTGAGGCTCCTCTCTTCTCCCCGGCTCCTTCCTCTCCTGTCCCGCTGCTGCCCCCTACTTCACCCGCCTCTCCCACACATAAAACTTTCTGTTGTCGTTGTGAGGTGTGAGTGGCTGCTGTCACTGGGAGCCTCTTCATAACTCACACTATTCTCACTTCCCTCCCCCAACATTTACATATGTACACTAATCTCTAAACTCACAGGTACTATATCTCTTATAGTTTATGATTGTTATAACATTTTACCACCAAAACTACACCTTCACTCATAGCCATTTAATTTATAATTAGTGTCATCATTGCTTGTATTTACTTTGGAGGAAAAAAAATGGTATCTATCTATCTATCTATATCTATGACTGTCTACCTATCTGTCTCTGCCTATCTATATCCATCTGTCTATCCCGCCTGATGATTAGCTATCTATCTATCTATCTATCTATCTATCTATCTATCTATCTATCTATCTATCTATCTATCTATCTATCCATACAACCACCACTCCCCCAATAAGCATTACCATTTCATGATTTATTTGTTTTTTCTGTACAATATTAATTTAGAACTCTAGGAGAAAGAAAGTCTATGATTCTTGTTTTTCCACACAATGTGAGTCTTTTGCTCCTCTGAGCACCTTCGTTGGTTTTATTTTCAAAGTCCCGCGTGCCTGGCGTTGTTAGTGTAAGTGTTACAGTTTTCGGCGTTGTGTATTTTCTAAGTTCTGCGTGCCTGGCGTTACAGAGCCTCGTTTTCATCCTGTTTCAGAATGTTTACGTTTTTCGTCTGCTATTTTTTACTTCGCTTAGCCGATTTCGGTTTGGCGAAAAACGCTAAATATGGCTCCAATTAGTTTGTAACTTCACTCCCAGGCTTCCTGGCTCTCCCCCTCTGCTGTGTGTGAGTGTGTTATTATTTTGGTTGTTTTTCGGTGCAATGAGCGCCTTTGACACGCATTGCAACCCAAGTTATGCATCCGTTGATGGCTTTGCAGTTGTTTGCTCGCCTCGCTTTGCGAGGCTTGCAGGTGTCCCTTGCTGTACGAGGGACGCAAAAGCGTGACCAACATCGCAAACGTTACATACACTGACACTTATATATGTGACTAGCTACTTGCTCATCAAAAATTATGGGAATAAAATGTTAAGGCTGGGAATGCTGTACCTTCGGTGCTCATCGCGAGCCACACGCTGAACGTCTTCCGCACTCCTCGCGTGGCTAGCAATGAGCGCCTATGACGCTCATTGCAAGCCTCTCCCCCTGTGTAGTTTATAGGCCTGGCGCTTGAGTGTTACTGTGTTGGGTTGTGTTACTGCCTTGGGTTAAGTGTTACTGTCTTGTGTTAAATGTTAGTGGCTTGGATTAAGTGTTACTGGTTTATTGCTCGTTTGTACTTTCTTGGGGGCAGTTTTACGTCCTTGGCCCTCGGTTTGCCTTTTTATGGCAGCCATTTTTTTCCCCGCTTAGGCGATCTTCGATCGTGAAAAAACGACAAATATGCGTCAAATTAACTTGCAACCTGACTCACAGGCTCCCTGCCTCTCCTACTGTGTGTGTGTAAGTTAATTTAAGGCATATTTGTTGTTTTTTTCTCATGTCTTTTCAGTTTTGTGGTTTGGCTGTTAAAGTCGTAATTTTGCAAGGAGCACAGTGCATGTACAGGTTTCGATCCTAATTCAAACGGGTCATAAGTCCCCCGTGCCTCACCTGCTCGTCTCGCTTAGTCCCGCATGCCTCAAATGCTCGCCTCGCTATGCAATGAGCGCCTTTGGCGCACATTGCAGCCTAAGACCCGCATGGTCGACGCCTCGCACAACCACACTCGCAAAGCATGACCAACATCGCAAACATTACCCACACTGCCAACTGTATATGTGATTGTATTTTCCTATGTGGCTTTTGTTAAATAACTGCTATTTCTAGAATTTTCAGTCTCTTTTATCACAATGTTACTTTATCTCTTACATCTTTTCCCTGCCTGTTCCTAGGAGTTTCCATCCTAAGTGATCAGGATGTGGACCAGGAAGTCCAGGTAGATCCACGTGGCTGTTAGAGACCAGAAGGAATTTTTCACCTGTTTCCACCCCACCCCTGGGGTGAAAGAGCAAATGCTGACAGTCATTGTTTAGTCATTACATTTGTGTGACCAAACAGGACTGTTTGTTGCTCTGTTGTACAAATAAGCTTATTATTTAAAAGTAAACTTTCAAGATATAAAATGAGTGAGATTTGATGTTGCCCACACATTACACATCACTGACATTTACTTCAAGTCAGTATGACATCAACTTCTGTGAGAGAATATATTTAGAGCCACATTTCAACCACATTAAATCAGTGTTTTTATTCAGTTAAAGAAACTGTAATATATTGTTACATTTTCCCCTTCACTCTCACAATATGGCTAATGAAGTGACAAAATGCCATGCTTTAGATCAGGTTTATGGATGCATGGTACCATCAGCCACTGTAATCTCACAGACATCCAAAGAGCCCATCTTTATATCTAAGTATCTGTCAATAATATTGTGTATATTTGAACAAGTGTTTGATTATATTGTTGATATTTCATACAAAAAAATTGTTCAATTGAGGGGGAAAAAAATATCCGGCTAAATGTATGTGGTTTGTAGGGGTAAGATTTCATATGTTTGTCATTAGCAATGGAATATGGCTATTTGTTGTGTGAACTGTAAGATATTTGGTTATACAAATGCAAATGTAAGGGGGTATTAACTTATTCAAATAAGACATTTGAACATTTCCTGATTTCTGCCTGCCAGCAGTGACGTGCAGCGGCCAGTAGGTGGTGCTACGGTGGCTTGCCGTGACTTAGTTCAATTTCTTAGGGTTAGATTTAGGTGTTAGAGTTAGGGTATTGACGGTTGATAAGCTTTACATAGAAAAGTAGTGGCTTGCTGTGCGCACCAATGTTTTACTATTTAAAGCTTATCATCTGTCAGTACCCTAACCCCTAAATCTAACACTAACCCTAAGCATAAATTGAACAAAGTTTTGGTGAGCAACCGTCGCGCCACTTTGTGGCCACTGCACGCCACAACTGGCAGGTACGAAACAGGAAGATACAGACATTTTACTGTTCTATTAATTTACAGAATGTTTTAGCATTGTATGTTCACTTGGATAATGTGGGCTATTGTGTATCAATTACAACTAGAATAAGGCTAATTTAATTTGTTTTTATTCAAATTTGTAAGATTTACAGTGACACCTTGGTACTAGCCATGGCTGAAAAATTGGCTGATGTGGGTGTTAAGGAATCACTTTACAAACAATGTTCAGCAACAGGCAGGAAACAGGAAAGTGGAGTTGGAACTGGCCTGTGCCAAAAGGAACTTGGCTATACTCCTGATAGGTGGCTCAGAAATCCCCAACAAACTGTCATTTAAGTATAATTGCGCTTTTTATGGTTGTCAAAGAGAATCTTCATGCTTTCTTCAAGTCATTCACAGACCTGGATGTCACTCTGAGTGGTAAACTCACCAGGGGGCTAAATGAAGGTCACCCAACCTTGTCCTTGGAACAAAAAGAGCAATATAAAGGGTCATGTTATATCTCCACTAGTTGGTGCTTCTATTGAGTCATGTTTTTCAGAAGATGACCAGGCTAGTAGTGCAGATTTTGGTATCCTTTCAACTGTTATCTCTCAGATTCAGTGTTTTCCCAAATAAACAGCATGCTTGTATTACAAGTGGTTATTATAGCTCATGGCTAATCTAATGTCAATATGTGTATGAATTATTGGGATTATGTGGGGGAGTAACCTCTTTAGATGACTTTGGCAGTATTCCATTGAAAGATCCGGCAACATTGTTTTAGAATTTTTACTTCAAGCATTAATTTATGAGTAATTGGTATTCTGTAAAAGGTATTCCAGTGATGTGAAAGAAAAATCAGAGGACACCCATTTTGGGACTTATTTGCAAATACATTTTTACTTTATTTTTTTCTTATTGACATTTACTTAGGATCACAGTTTGACTGGTTTGCAAGTGTTTATCAAGATAATGCTATGTAGTTGTAATCAACTTGAATTTGGACATATTACAATTTGTTTGTCTCTTGAATCATTTTCTTGATACTTGAAGATCTTTGTTAATAATTGATTTTTCTTGGGGCTTTGGGTCCATTGTATTTGTGCAAGTCAACTGCAAAAAAAAAAAAAAAGACTGGGTATACTCAGGCTTTGTTGTACTCCGTACAGTAAGTAGTAATTTCTGTCTAGGCCGACATGGCCCAAGCTTAGAGCACAAGACAGCATCAAACTCCTAGTGTAGTGCCATATAGTATGTATATTTCATCATGTCGATATTAAGTGATTTTTATGTATGTAAGTATACCTGACCTGTCCTAGCATACTGTAGATATTTTATATATAAATGGTAAATATAATAATCTTAAAATATTGTATAAACTCCAAACCTTGTGGCTGGGCCATGCAGTCATAGTGAAAATGAAGAACCAAAACACATAACAAAAATTGCAAACAAAGATAGACTACTATATATGGTCAGGAAAATACCATGTGTATCTAAATCGGTAATGTCCCAATGACAAGTTTTTAAGAGAAACAAAAAAAAGTGCCACTCCAACCTCAGAATTATTGAAGATAATGCATTAAGAAACAATATTAACAAGTATTCAGTGTTGGAGAAGGCCTGCCGAAACTAATACTGCACTATAAAATTGCCAAGATTAATTACTCTGACACAATATTTGACTGCCTAAAACTCACTGCCCCTGCAGCATAAATGTACAATGCCACAACACACTCCATCATACTGTGAGACACATTAAACAATGCCACCATCCCCATTAACGTCAAGAGCTTTCATCAGGCTTTGGCACAATACAGTTCCAAAATTTAGAAAAAGCCAGTGTTCCAAGATATAAAGACCTATACCTAGATTCTAATAATATCCATTTCCATATAGACCAAATTAGAACTCACCTTAATCCCCATGACTTTTTCCACTATAAGGCTCCGAAGCTTTGCTTCCCAACCCCAAACAAAAAAAGAAGACCTATCATCACCACATTTGAGAGCCTGTGCCCCCTTTCACACACCCCAATATGACTTATCTGCCAATTATATCCCCTCTCCCCTCCCATATAACACTTGGAAACAGTTGGTCTGGAATACTGGCAAAATATATGAAAAACAGCAAACTATTTTCATTTGTTCCAATTATATAGAAAAATCATTTACAACATTCCTCTTGTGGTATTTGATTTACATTAACCTATATAAATTGGGATTACCAGTTCCCTTTGCTGGGAAATCTGTGATTTGATGTGATCAGGTCGTCATGTCCGAAAATTCTATCATATTTGGCGTCAAAAAATGTTCTTTTAGCGATATACTTGGAGAAGTAACCTCCTCTGGATGCTATTGCACCCATGGGACTAATATAATAGAGGCCAACATGCATTAGCACAGATAAACCATAAGGGCCAGTCAAGCTCTGGCTACATCATGAACAATTCCCCATGTTCTCAGCCTGTATATAGTTATTGCTAAATAATGGACAACATTGAAATGGAAAAACTAACTGCCATACTGAAAACAACCTAACCTTTTATTCAAAACCAATCAAATGTCCTCATGGTTTTTCAGTTTCCATAGTGCTTAACCGGTACCCCCCCAAAAAGTAAAACACGTGTCATGGCACTACTGTGATGGCTCAAACTGAGGAGGAACTAAAAGGCCTTTGATGAGGGTGAAGGAAGAGTCCAAAAGCAATCTCAGCTCCTGCCAAAGAGAAAGGGAAGAGGTGGAAGCAGTGGCAGATTTTATTTTCTGGGTTCAGATGGTAACTGCAGCCTTGAAATTAAGAAGTTTGCTTCAGGGGAGGAAAGCTATGGCAAGTCTGGACAATCTAGTAAAAAGTAAAGATATTACTTCATAAACAGTGGTTATCATAGTTAGAACTATGCTATCCTCAGTAGTAACACAGATATGAGAGCTGGACCATAAAGGAGTCTGAATGCTGTAGAATTGATGCCTTTGAATTGTGGTGCTGAGAAAACTGCTTAGAGCCCCTTGGATAGCAAGAAGATTCAATCAATCAATACAAGAAATCAAGCCAATCAGATTTTGATTATGAAGACTAAAACTTGAATAATTTGGCCATATCATGAGAAGACAGGATTCCCTAGAGAAGACTCTGATGTTTGGAAAGATTGAAGACATGAAGAAGATAGTGGCAGAAGTGGAGATGTACAGATGAGGTCATTGAACATGAGCTTGAAGGAGCTTAGAGGGGCAGTGGCTGACAGATGTGTCTGGCGTGATGCAGTCCATAGGGACTGAGCAATTGGACAGCTGAACAATAACAACGTCATAATACCATGTAATTTTACTTTAATTGTTATTAGAGTAATGTCTTCAGGTCATTATCTTATTTTAAGCTGACTCCGCTGATTGCTGGGGACTTCCATGTTGGATGGGAGGATTATCCTAGCATCAGGTGAACTTTTAATTCAATCCTTTTAATCCTATTTAATCCTGCATTCAAGATCATTCCCTGGCAAGTAATTTTATATTATAAAAGTTAAAATTAAAATCTGTCTTCTATTTTTTAAAATTTCTTCAAACATGTCCATTATCAAGTCAAGATATAAATTGATAATGGCTGGACATTTTACCGCTTTCTTCTAACATTTTTAAAGGACCATTGGTCTTTTTTTTGTATATGGTCTTTTGCAAAACTATGCTTGATAATGGGCAAATATAAATATGACACAGTAGTGTTTCAGTGTAAAAGCTATAGCTTAAGGCACTCAAAATGTCTTTGTACTTCTATATACACTAGTTCAGTTTGAGCTAGTACACACGCTCACATCCATTTGCCAAGAGAGGATATCAAGTGCCTCTAATGTCTCCGACAAGACATCTTTGGATGACATAATTGGCTGAACTCAAGAAAAGCAATTGAAATTCTTGCCAAACAAAAGTCAGTGGATGAAGTGACAAACAGACAATGATGATTCATGGGGGAAGTGTTTTATAAAAGCCAGGTTTATTTTTTTATTATTTTAAAATATTTTGATCATTAATTACACTAAATTTTGTGAACCCTTTTACAGAGCTCCTCGAGAGACTAAAAAGGCGATCATTAAAATGCTATATTACAGTACTTACATAATGTCTAAATTACCATTACATTGACATGGCCAAGAAGTCTAATCCTACTGGCAGGTTGCATAGGTTATTGTCATGGACTCCTTTCCAGGGTCTGGATCTTGGTGCATTGAGCCACCATAGAGGACAGTCAAATTGGAAAATGGGTAGGGGAATTATATTGCCACATATGAAATGTGGGTGATGGGGTGAATTGCCCAAAACCATAGGGCCATTCTTCATATAGTATGTTTCTGCCTTAACCTGTATACTATATGTAATTCCCCATGTAATATTAATATATGTTTAAACTTTAACTAAATGGTCATGAACCAGATAAACAAAATAGGTCTATAATTTAGACAGTCAGGAACCAGTGATTGTACTGTAATCTGTTTTGTCCCATTTTTTGCCAGAAAAGCTAATTACATCTCTTTTTTTTATTGTATTTTTTTTATAAATCTTTTTATTTGTTTTCAAAAACATAATAAAAGATACATACATCATGTTATGTGAAATCATAGGTGTCGCCTATTATAAAACACTAGCTACTTGTCCATCAAAAATCACAGGATTAAAATTGTAAGGCTGGCAATGCTGTTTGCCACACAATGTGAGGCTTTTGCTCCTTTGAGCACCTTCGGCGCTCATTGCAAGCATCTCACCTGTGTACTTCACCTTTCCCACTTTGCATTGATCACCTTCGGCGGTCATTGCGAGCACCACTCTGAGCGCCTTCGGCGTTCATCGCGGAGCTCGCAATGAGCGCCTTTGGTGAGCATTGCATGCCTCTCCCGCTCGCCGTGCTCATCGTAAGCCCCGCAATGAGTGTCTTTGGTGCTCATTGCGACCCTTTCCTCCCACCTACTGTACGGGACGATCATTGCAGGTTTCGTTAACCTGCAAGTTTTGTGCTTGGGAATGCCATGTGTCTCTTTCCACCATCTCCCCCCTGTCCCTTCCCTGTGTCTTTCTCCTCTGTGTGTCTGCTGAATGTTTGCGTGTTACGCTCTGAATGCCGTTTGTTTTATACTCAAAGTGCTGCGTGCCTGGCTTTGTTCAACCTTGTTTTCATCCAGTTTCAGAATGTTTACATTTTTCATCCGCCATTTTTTTCCTTGCTTAGCCGATTTTGGATTGACGAAAAAGCTCAAATGTGGCTCAAATTCGCTTGCAACGTCACTCCCAGCCTTCCTGACAATTCCCCTGTTACAATCATTCAAAACTTCAATAAATTCAGATAGAGCCTTACATAATTTATAGAAAGAGTTGGGTTTTTAGGGGGGTGGAGTTGGGAGGGAAAACGTATTTTTCTCTAACTTTTCCTATCCTTTCTCTCACCTTCTTTTTTCCTTTTTTTCCTCCTTTCGTTTTCTCTCCTCTCTTTTTTTCTCCCTTTTTTCCCTTCCCCATTTCTTCCTCTTTTTATGCTAATTTCATCTCTGATGTGCTAGCCAGAGATGACATGCGTGTATTGGATGCTGCCACTCCCTGTCATTGTTGTATTGTATACACCTCCGTCTGTATCTAACTGCTATAAATCTTGCTGACTTTTCAAAAACAATTCAGTTGACTGCTGAGACCTATAGCAATCGTACGTTCTTTTATTTGCTCCTGGTGGCTGCGATACTGATCCTATCTCCACCCTGTAACTTGTCCTTGTCACTACCACAGGAAGATTACTGTGACTCATGGAAGAGCAGTGGAAAGACCCTGACTGTGACTCCTGGAAAAGCAGAAGGAAAGACCCTGAAAGATACAGTAGCCAGATATTAGGGTGCTGGTGCCGAGATTTCAAAGAACCCAACAGTCCTTGTAGGTAGTTAATTTGTAGTCTATAGCAGGTGGCCCTGGGTAGTAAGAGCCCCTACCCTTGGATCGTCACAGTTATGTATCCCCAAACAAAGGACAGCTTAAACATAGGCTAGGACAAGTTATCGAGATTTCTAGGCCAAGTTGCAGAGTCTCAGGACAAGTTGCAGAAATTAACTTTTAAGTAATAAAAAAATAACAACTTTTTTGCTAAATGAGTATGTGTCTCAAACAGAGTTCAATCAATGTTTCACACTTCTTAGCAGGTTTAATTGTCCCCATGTTGGCTAGGGCTTCCATCTAGGGTCCTGCGCCAGCCTGTCTACTTCCCCAACCCGGTGCCAAGAAGTCTACGGCCTTAGCTATAAGCCACCTCCGCTCAGGATCTGGGCACAGCAGGGGTGGATTAGGTACTGTGAGCCCTGAATCCAGCGTGTCTGGGTCAGGGGTTGGGAGCCAACCAATGTGGGGAACAATGAATCTGGGGGTAGATAGCATAAGGGTCATGAGGACAGGATTTAACCACTAATCTGGGGATCTTAACTAGCCAGTTAAGAATGTCTTGTAAGGTAGGGAAGGGATTTCTTTAGGGCTCAAGGAGCTCTAAGGGGAACTCTTGGTTGGATATACCCGCTCCCTAACCAATCTACTCCTGACGAGTGACATCTTTATTAAGTTGGAGGAAAATCGGCTTAGGGGAGTCATGGGGCTCCGGGGTGTATTCACTTTTTTTGGCCGACCATCGAATCAGGACTTCCATAAGATTTCTAGCAATATGGGCTCCCTATTAGATTGTATGGGGGTCAGGAACAATGGCTGAAGTCAAGTACTTCCTAATTTGCGCAAGATGGCTAAATTAGTTCCGTGAATCTCCCAAAGAAGGCTATGGGGCCCAGCCAGGAACCTAGCCTGGGGCAAACTGGGTATTGTGGCTGGCTACTGGAGGTGACTCCTGGTTGCCCTTAAAGTACCACCCCAAAATATTTGTAGTAGTCCAATGCAGTAGATACAAGCCAAAACATGCTTGTAAATAACTGGTCAAAAATAAAAAATTGACCCTGAGCCCCCTAGGCTCAAATGATCTGGAGAAAATGGATCTTAAAGGTCTGGGGCATACAGCCAGGGCTTAGGGGGAAAACATTATACAGTAATACAAGTCATCAAGTCTTTTCAAAAGTTCTTATGGCCTTTATAATAGCCCTTGGCCCAGGTAACCACTTGGCTAGTGTCCATCAAAGTCTGGTTGCCAGCTTTAAAATTCCATGTGTCATGGAGGGTCATGACATTACTTTACTAAATGACTTATAGTGGGTTCTCCCTCTCTGAAAAATAAGAGTATTGCAGTATACATTTATATTTACTTTTTAATCAAACTGTAGAATAACGACCTTTAAAGAGGAAAAAAAGCCCAAAATAATTCTGCCATCTAAGAATTATGGAAGGTACAGCATTAAGAAGCAACATTTACAAAGTGTAATAACTCTACATTATTAACATGTACTAAGCCATTTGAGTGAATGCTATATTTTAATAAAGTGCTCATTTATAGTGAATAATTTCTTTACACATAAAATGGTTGTGCCTTTATAAAACGTATTTAATTGGCAAGAAAAAGTAGTAGTACATTTAAGATCACATTTCAAGTTACTTTCCTTCTGATGGACTATAATTTATATTCTTTCTAAATAAACTTATTTTTCCTTCCTTTATCTAGGGAACATGAATCAAAATCTAATCTCTTTAAGAGTACAAGAAGACAGTATAGGTTTGCTGGTCACATACTAAATTCATTTGGAGCATATAATGGTTATGAAATGATTACCAAATTTATGAAAACATTTTTTTTTAATTGAATTACAAACCTATTTCCCTATCACCATCTTTAGAGAAGGAGGCCACATTGAAACTACCAGGAAATGTACTTGCCCACAACAAAAAGGCTTCAGCCTGGCTTCATGATTACCGCAGACCTTCTCCAGGTTTTACACACATCATACCTCTAAATCAGTGGTAGTCAACCGGGTCCCTACCGCCCACCTGTAGGAGATTCAAGCTGTCATGGTGGGTGGCGGGGTAATCTCTCGGTGGCATTGCTAACAAGTGACATCACACACCAGAGCACCACTTTTGGCTGATTGGAGAGCTGGTGAGAGAGCCTAGGGGCACAGTCAGGACCAGATCACTATCTAGTAAGTACAGGGTGATACATAGCTAGGGTCATATGATTTATGTAACCAGAAATTAGATAAATTGAGTTACTGCAGCACCGGTGGGCGGTAAGTTCATTTTACCATCAAAAGTGGGCGGTAAGTAATAAAAGGTTGATGACCCATCTCTACAGCCACTGATGCTTGTCCTCCACTGAGAAATTAAATGAGCCACCTAAACATAAAACTAAAGAAAAAAACATTTTCGTTCCATCTAATTTGCCTATCCATATTAGTTTTTTTTAATAATTGCATTTGAATAGCAAAAAATGCAATGAATGAATATGCAGATTCTAATATGGAGTAAAAGGTTTACAGCATGTTGTACTGCCAAATGCTGAGAAGTTATTTTAAAATTGCAAAAAAGTGGTCACAGTGAGCTTTAATGTGATTACAATGAAACAGTATGATTTCTATAGTAAATTGTATGTCTCAAGTTTTTAGAAGGGGGGGTTTGTTATCAGTGAGTCTCTTTGATGTAAGTAAGGTGTAATTTGTTTAATAGATACAGAGGAAAAACTAGATAGTCCTGTTGGTCATGATCGGCACAGGTCATTATTGACCCAGCAATAGCCTAAGGCCAGTTATACTGCCCACCCCCATTTACATGGGAAATAATTCCTCATCCAATACAGTTGCCTTTTATCTAAACTTTGTACTAGCACAGGTCTTGACAAATCCATGGAGCCATGGCTAAGTTTTTTAAGAACTACTACAGCTTAAGAGAAAACACACTTGTTTGTCAAGTATTTACTAGCTGTAGCAGCTGTTTAAACTATGAACATAAAACATTTTGGGGGGGAAATCTGAATTTTTGAGTATAGGAATCTATTTTGTGTGTGTTACATAATTTCCTCAGACCTGAATCATGAGGGTTTCTGTCATCAGTGGAGAGAGGGGTGGCGAAGGAGAGAATAGGGAGCATTTGTTAAGATAATTGGATAAGACTAAAATTGGCACCACACCCCTCCCCCTCAGTGGCCCAGAAGTAGCCCCGTTGCTTCATGAAATGCAATCTTATATTTCCAGAAATGTAAATGCCCTTCTAACAAACACATCTTCCACCTATGTATTATGGATCCCAATGTATTTATTTTCCTAATTAAAAGCTAATTATATGACTCATTTCCTGCTTAACTGTGCTCTTAGTTAGCCTCGTCATTTTTAAACAAACATATTTTAGCGGTCCTTTTAAAAAAAACACACCTGAGCATGGGCAAAATGTTTTCAGAAAGTAAAAAAAAACACAGACTTGGTGCTAATAAATATTAGAGAAAAAGACAACCCAATACTAAGCTTGGTTAATAATTATTTCACCCAAGAGAAATATTAAAACTTCTTGTTAATGCAGGAAAAGCAAAGAGAACCATTTTAAAAATAAATTACAACTGCATTCTTACATTTTTTTTACTGATCTCCTTGTTGCAGGTTCTGCCTGAACTGGATGTGTCCTTATAAATTGTAAAGCTTTTAATTCATCATAATGAAAGCACTTGCAGTTGTAGCTATTAGATTCCCATTGTGTAGTTTGAAACTTACTCTCACTATTTAAATACTCCTCCACCAAGTAGGTATCTGGGAACTAAAATGGTAGATTCCACAGCATTATATTTGCATATAAAAGTAATAAATTAGAGGTTGCAGGATTTTTTTTTTTATATTCATAAACATGTTACCTATTTTCAACCATAGTTCTTTAAAAGTGGATATTTTAAAAGTATATATATTTATAGTGAGCCCTGTGTAAATCAGGGACTCTAAGTTAGAGCACTGATGTAAATTGGCTACAGGAGCTTTTTTCCCTAATGTACATCTTTCACTCCCCCAGATTAGAGCACTCAGTGCACTGCTGTAAATCTTTCTTTAGGAGCAACAGATCTATGTGCAGGGAGCAGTCAAACCAAGGTTTACGGATGAGACAGGGCTCTAGGAGCCAATAGGAAATGGGAGGTCATACATTTTATAATGGGTGTGAAGTGCCGTAACAACTGACATAACAAGGCTGATGCAGAACAGGCTGGAACAGATATATACAATGGATATAAAAAGTCTACACATCCCTGTTAAAATGGTTTCTTTGCTATAAAAAAATGAGACAAATATAAATCATTTTAGAACTTTTTCCACCTTTAATGTGACCTATAAACTGTACAACTCAATTGAAAAACAAACTGAAATCTTTTAGGTGGAGGGAAGAAAAATAAAAAATAAAATAATATGGTTGCAGAAGTATGCACACCCTTAAACTAATACTTTGTTGAAGCAGCTTTTGATTTTATTACAGTACTCAGTCTTTTTGGGTATGAGTCTATCAGCATGGCACATTTTGACTTGGCACGATTTGCCCACTCTTCTTTGCAAACACACTCCAAATCTGTCAGATTGCGAGGGCATCTCCTGTGCACAGCCCTCTTCAGATCACCCCACAGATTTTCAATCGGATTCAGGTCTGGGCTCTGGCTGGGCCATTCCAAAACGTTAAACTTCTTCTGGTGAAGCCATTCCTTTGTTGATTTGGATGTATGCTTTGGGTCGTTGTCATGCTGAAAGATGAAGTTCCTCTTCATGTTCAGCTTTCTAGCAGAAAGCCTGAAGGTTTTGTGCCTATATTGACTGGTATTTGGAACTGTTCATAATTCCCTCTATCTTAACTAAGGCCCCAGTTCCAGCTGAAGAAAAACAATATTGGATTGTTAAGTTTCAAATAATATTGAAATTTCAACATTTTGTAGTGCTTTTTGTGCTATACTGTCATTTTAAATGTTTCTCGGGGTCTCCGCAAAGATTTGAAAACCACTTGCGTGTGGTCTTTAGTCCTCGTAAATGTTTCTTCTGCTTTTTTCAATAATGGCACTCCCCTGATTTGCAAGCGATCCGTAAAATCTTATTAGCATAGGGTTTGGGTGTCAAAGTGTAACAAAGTAACTCATAATTTATTGTCAGTGCAAAACTCAATGGAGATTTATCCCTTGTGTTTCGGCTGTGTCATCAAGTTCGCTCAGACCAGTGACCCGTAGGAGTTCTCTTGCAGTGTTTTAGGGAAGGGGGATTAACATAGCTATGTAGGACTTATTGTGCCACTACAGCACTTGTAATTGATTTTTCAAGGAATTAGCATAAGGCCCAGTGTTAGCATTTAGCTGAACCCTCAATATCCGTGCTAGCTCCTTAGTTTCATATAAATCTGTCAACTCCAGAACATATCTCTATTATTTATACATATTTCCAACACAATGGCAATTGAGAAATTACATTTTATTATTCCCTTTCAGCAGATGTACACAAAGTATTAGGGATTGTTCTTTAGCTTCTTATTATACACTGCACATGGCATTATGTGGGTTCTGGTAGAGCAGTAAGTACACCCCACTGACATACAGTGTCCTTTATATATATAGGTAAGCTTTGATACAGGGAAATTAAATTATAAAGCAAAGCATGTGAGGATGGAAATTTAAATATATTGCAAGAAATTATGTGTTTGCATGTCATAAATACACCAAAGTGTATTGGAAAAAACATAAGTTAATTTAAAGGTATTTTGAAATAAATTGTTTTGCATTTTAAAGAGGTTATTTGATAATGTACCTGTTGTGTTTTCTTTTTTCAAATGATTCTCTGAAAGCAAACACACATTTATTAATGGTTAAAAAAGGACGGAAAAAAGATTTTTGTTCCATATCGTTTTTAAATACCACTGTAATGCACATACAACAGGGATTCATTTGTTTATTTAGTTACTGAATACATTTAAACTTTAGTGGTTTAGACTTCAGCAGATATGCTGCTCTAACCTCCTATGTAGTATCCAGGTGAAGTGAGGAGAGTGTCTGCATTAGGGAGCTGTACTGATATCTGTATCCGCTGTTCAGATAGCATTTTTTTCTTACTTCTTTATTAGGATGGCTTTCTGGCAGATCCTCTATCATCTCTAGAACACCTGATAAGTGAAGAGAAACAGATTTGCTGAAAGCTGCAGTGCTTATTTCAAATGTCTGTTCTAACAGCTATTTTTATTTTTTTCTTCATCATTTTATTTTATTACTAATAAATTGTTAAATTAACAAATTAAACACTATTGGATGAGCCACAGATAAAAAAAGCAAAACATATACATCAATGTTCAGATCATATATTTTTATGATAATAATTATCTGCTCCTCTTCCTTACTAAGGCCCTCATTCAATTGCACATTGGCCAATTGAATAGAGCTCTAAATAAGCACATAACATATTTTTTTTAAAGAAGTTTTTAGTTAGTAAGAATCTATCTAAAAGCAAGGTTTTCACTAACTAGAAACTTCTTTAAAAAATATATGCTATGTGCTTATTTAGAGCCCTATTCAATTGGCCAAATCACAATTGAATGAGGGCCTAAGGCCCTCATTCAATTGCAATTTGGCCAATTGAATAGGGCTCTCAATAAGCACATAACATATTTTTTTAAAGAAGTTTTTAGTTAGTAAGCATTTATCCAAAAGCAAGGTTTTCACTAACTAAAAACGTCTTTAAAAAAAATATGCTATGTGCTTATTTAGAGCCATATTCAATTGACCAACTCGCAATAGAATGAGGGCCTAAGTAAAGAACCACCCTTTAATCTGGACCACTACAAGTAGCAGAGGGCCCTGGTGCTTTGCACCTACTACATCAACAGTGCATGAGCACTACAGTGGTCCTTTAAGACCAGTAGGAATCACCAAAAGTATTATCATATCAAACAAGAATACTAGATTAATATCTGTTCTTACAGGGGCGTGGGAACTGGGAGGGGTGAATGGGAGGGGGTAATCCCCCCAGATTATATGAACAAGGGACAGAACAAATTAAATTTAAATATGCATTCCCATGCTGTGGAGCACTATGTCTTTCCCAATATATATATATATATATATATATATTTATTTATAAAGATTTTAAGGGGCACTGCAGCACTGGGGCCCCCCCAGGGCACGGCCTTGGTGCATCTCAGTAGATCCACCCCCGCTGCCTGTCTTAAGAGTAGAGTAGAGTAAGGGTTTAAACTTTATCCCCTTCAGATTTATTGGGGGAGGCTCCTACGCCCATTCTTACTTAGGACATTCACCTTCTGGCTTATTAGTAGAAAATGTGGTGTTATAAACATTATCAGCTGAAGGGCCAAATTGGAAGTTTTTCTCACTCAAAGTATTGGTGGACAAATTTGAGAAATTGGATCACTCTGAGGGAGATATTTGGTGTTTATTTTCTTGCAATAAACACCAACATCTGTTCTTCTAAGTTGATGCAGAAAACCAAACAAGCTGTCGGTATAGGTTCTGGTTTTCTAGGTATATCTATAGAAGGAGTTTATATGAATTAAATAGAATTTGATAGAGGGCCTCAAGGGGCATTGAGGGTGGAAGGGGGGGTAATGGAAGACAAAGAGAAGAACTACTTTGCCGTACACACATCTCTAGTCTACACGCATGCAGTATTGTATTCAGTATGGAGTAATAGAGAGCCTCATAAAAAGAACGGAAGGGCCAGTTTTACATTGTACCTGTAAATTGTTTTAAAAAATTTCTCTACAACAAATTATTGAGATATTCAGCATTATTTCTATGGCTTCTTTATGCAAATGTGCAACTATATATACTAGTTGTAAATGCTGAGAGGTGATCTAACTGCACAATAACATTGGGGCAAATTGTTTTTTGCCACTGTAGTAGCAAACAAGCACACTGTATCTCAAATTATCATACCAGAGCAACTTAATGATATTCAGAAAAGACTCAGTAGCATTTTAATACCACACAAACACTGGTGAATATCTCAGGAATTGATTAATTTAGAAAAATACCAAGTAAAATGTATAGCCAGTTTTAAATTAACAACAACTTACTTTTGAGGTGACTGAGTCCATTAACTGAGACAGTCAATTGACAATGAAACATAAAACATAATTAATTCAGAAATGTCATTTTACTTCGTTCCTACCATTTACAACCAAGAAAGAGGAGAGAGCTCTCATCATTGCAAGATAACAACTGTCATACAATCTGTCTTTTTAGGCCCAAATATGACCGAGGTCAGCACTTAGTCCCTCCTAAAATTTATCATGTTACTCACTACATTCCTTTTGAGAAATAGGACCCACTATCTATTTACTGTTTTATTGACCTTATCTGAGCTTGCAAAGGTTGCCAGCCACACGGCATAGCTGACATGAATACTAACATATTTTACTTCACAGACTACTGATTGCTATAACCAATAACCGCTGCTTTTATTTTATGAGTAACACCTTTGGTACACTGCCAATTTAAATCAAATGTGAGATATAAGCTACCTGGCACTGAACACTATCAGCCTTATTAAATTGTGATTTGGCCAATTAAATAGGGCTCTATATAAGCACATAGCATATTTTTTTACAGAAGTTTTTAGTTAGTGAAGACCTTGCTTTTGGATAGAAGTTCACTAACTAATGACCAGTTACCGTCATACCTGGGATATCCCCAAAGCCCAACAAACCTGAAATAACGACATGACACCAATCTGGGTATAAAAACTGGCCACAGCTTCTTTATTAGACTTAACAGGTAAAACCAAAACCAAATTTTAATTAACCAATATACCAACTAGTGCTTGCCCGCCCTACTTAGCCTAATACCCCTCAGGGGACCACGTGTCCCTAGAGGCTCCTCCTCCTTCGCCAACGTAGGAGGGCAAGCACTACCGCCCCCTGCTGTGACATATAAAACACGTACCATATACCTTACAAAATTTTTATGCATGTTTTTTTATTTTTTTATTTATTTATTTATTTTTTTAATAACATTCCAAGATAGCGAAACAAGAGGGAGGGAGGGTGGGAACTAACCTACAGCTCCAGCTTAGGCTCATGTGTGCTCAACTGCCACACACATCCCTTTAAGAAACCTCTGCTGAAACCCCTCCTCTCTCCCCTCTCTACCAATCAGAAACCACTCCTATCCTTTGCTTCCTTCTCTGGTCACCACCCACTCCCCTTCCACTTCGCTCTGCTGTGGGTTCATAAACTTCTGTAAAAAATATATGCTGTGTGCTTATATAGAGCCTTATTCAATTGGCCGAATTGCAATTTAATAAGGCTGTATGTTGTTGTACATTCAAGCAAAGATTACAAGACTCTCTCTATTGTGCATTTAAATGTTGTTGAATGGATACCAGAAGGACAACTAAAACCTAGTGTGAATGGAAAAACAAGAAGAGAACAATATTTAACACTTGGAGTCTTTTGTTAGAAAATAGCAATAATGAAAGTTACCGAGGCGACAGTTTGATTGACTGGGAAATTATAACAACGAACAGAACTTTGTGTTGGATTTTTGCGCCAGCAGGAACATTCATTTCAAAAATATTTTTGGTTACAGATGTATAATGCTAATTACATATGTACTGTTAAATGTTACTTTATTTAGGATGTACAGCATAAAATGTGATATATGAGGCCTGAAAAATCCAGGTGAGGCGAGTCTGGCTGTATTAGGGTCCTGGATGTCCCTGGTTTGCCCCCTGGTACCTCTGGAATGTCAGGATAAGCAATCTGCAAATTACCAGATGCAGGAGCGTGTTTCTGCCTAGGGTCATGATGCCCAGGCCTAGGACAGCAATCTGATATTCATTTTCTGTACTACTGTATATAGTATATGTACAAATATATAATAAGTTACAAACTTATTTCATGTAAAAAAAATTCCAAGAAATACAGTTATTACATTGCATTCTGGGAGCCTAGACAGCGACGTGTAAATTACTGATTTTTGGGCTCCCCTGCACCCCACAAGTAACCCT
Organism: Discoglossus pictus; assembly: GCA_027410445.1. Taxonomy (NCBI): domain Eukaryota; kingdom Metazoa; phylum Chordata; class Amphibia; order Anura; family Alytidae; genus Discoglossus; species Discoglossus pictus. Next base: position 110,121,467 of record CM050163.1, read on the forward strand.
GTTATCTGAGATTCTTACACATCTCATTGATAACATCAAGGCTATCAAAATGGACATTCAATGTTATGTTAAAGGCAACTAATGTGAATATCTTGTTGCTAATTTCATTTGTTTATTTATTTTCTATTATTGTAGTTTGTGAGGTATGTTGGATGTTTCCACTCCCCTAACATGAACAAAAATATATTGTAAAACCACATAGAGTAATTTGCCAGGCATCTGGCTTCTGACCTGGATGTTGGAATGCCCTCTGCCACCCTTGTAGGCCTCAGGATGGACACAGGTTTGAAATATTGGTCACCTAGCCAGATGACCCCATCTCTTTTGTATCTGGCAATGGGAGGGGGGTTATAGCTAGTTATGAGGTGAGGCCACACTAAGAATTCAGACACCCTCTGACAGGGAGGAATGCATGTGGGGGGAGATGCCTCTCTGGCCCAAGAAGATGGTCTAGAACTGGGGGGGGGGGATGGTTTATTTGGGAATTGTTGAAATATGTTTAAAGAATATTAAAAGTCAGTCTGCCTCTGAACTAAGAAATGGTGTTGCTCGTCTGATTTTTCCTGTTTCTCCATGAATGATGTCCTGTTCTGAATTGCTGGGTGCTGATAGGAAAATAAAGTCACAAACTGCAGATCAGTCCTATAAGCTAAAGTAGGAGAATTAGGAGTGTACTGAGCCCCTTGTCTCTGGGACGTGACAGTATATATATATATTTATATATATATATATATGTGTGTGTATTGGGACTAGCCATGTGGCCCCCTCAGCAACATTAGCCCCACAACCCTAATGAAGTCTTCTTAAGAGGGATCCAGGTGGAGTTCATTGGTGATTTTGCAGTATTGCTATCCCTCCCCTACCAATGCATCTTCTGTCCAGGGCAGGGAACCCTGGAAGGGGAGGGATAGCAGTACCTAAGAAACCCACATTAAAGTGTGTGTGTGTGTGTGTGTGGGGGGGGGGGGGGGGGGGGGCTGTTATGCAGCTGAAAGGGCCACAGAGGGCTACAGGGGTCCAGGGCCAAGTACACTACCCCCTTACCCCTTCTCCAAAGCAGGGCCCTTCTTAATTGCACCATCTGCACCAGCAGTAGTTCTGCCCCTGGGTATCATTATGCGTAATAGCAACTATATTATCTCTTTGATGTAGATATCACAGCAGACTAACAAGTCCTTATACACAGTAAAGTTTATTAGCAGTGACATCTCTGTCTGTAAATTCATATATATAATATGAATAAAATAATTATAAATAGATTTCAAATTGCTAAGTAACATGAATTTATGGATATATAAGTAATAAATATGATTACAAATGGTAGGAGGGGAATTTGGCACATAATGATTAATTAAAGCTGTATAACAGTATCACAATTTATTATATTTTATAGTAATTATATATATGAATATTACATCAACATATAAACACAGATAACTAAGAACTGAAAGTCATCTAATTAGACATTAACTGAAGACTATAATACATGCCTGGAATTTAAAATGATTTATACATAAACGAAATGTCAAAATCTTCTTCATATTACTAGAACGATGAAAAGATCCTTTTTCTAGTGGATCTCCCATCTTTTAAATTTTGAACTGCTTGCTCAACTATGTAAAAGATGGAGTACTGAAGGTTGGTTACAAGGAACTTAATAAAATGATATAAAATGAGTTATCAGAAGCTATCAGCCTATGGTATTAAGATAGTTTCTAAGTTCTACAGTATTTAAATACAAATAAATCACAAGCTACTGGAGGCACTCTGGCAGCAAATGTCCAGGTTATTGCAGAAACAGATGTATAAAAATAAATATAATTGCAATTGGTTGTGTCTGATTGGAGTATTACATACTTGAACTTGTAACTTAGATATTTTAATCACAACATGCCTGAAAAAGTCTTCTATCTCTGTAACCGCCTTTATCTAAAGTGATTAATTAACTCTGATAGTGATAAAGAAAAAGAACATACCCAAAGGGTAGTTACGGGCTACTGCTGGTGCAGCAGGTGCAAAGCACAGCAAGGTAGGGGTCTTTTGCTAGTTGCACTCCTCTTAACTTATTTTAGAGCAGATAATTGTTTTTATAAAAAGTCATCTGATAACCTTATGGCTGATCTCACAAACTCCATATATTTAGCATTTTTTTTATTGACCCCTGTGAGGTGTATAGAGATGAGCAATTGGGACCCACAAATTATTTTGCAACTGGGCCCCTCCATTCATTATTTCCACCACTGCCAGGGGGTTAAATCATCATAATTACAGGTGTCTGGACATGTTAATGCTACTGTGAATGTTCTTAATTATACCAATTGATTTTATAATCCCAACTACAAGTGTTACTTTTAATTTACCCTAGATAAAGTAAGTAGGGAGAAGGAGGATTGTTTCAAGTAATTCATGCTTTAAATGCTCAACTTTCTGATACTTTGTATCATTTTTTTAAATATCAACCAATTATATGTATAGATTTACTTCCCATTTCTGCAATAAATGTGATCTTTGCTTTGTCTCCCTAGGTAAACAAGGCCCAGGCCTAGGTCAGCATATTTTCAGGAATGAAGGTGCTGGTGCATTGACGCAGAATTGTATGTACATGTGCATGGACATATTCATTAGCAGTGACATTTCTGTCTGTAACTTCATAGCCACATATACACCTATGCAGCTAAAACCATTGTGTATATTTGTGTGGTAATCCTGGCATGAGAGAGTAGCAAGGCGAAAGGAGAGGTAATTATTAGGGGTAAGTAATTACGTAATTAAGTAGGGGGTGTCCCATATTTATAAGTGCGTCTAGTGGAGCATAAGCAGGACATACATGTTTGATTGTCTTGGAAAATACGGTATACTCTACACATTGAGGTACAAGTGATATAATTGTGTTACTTATCTCCCAATATTAAAAAGCATTTGTGCCTATAAAATCTTCTCTGATAAAACATTGTAATATAGATCTCAGATATAATTTTTCAGAAAGGTAAAATGTTTAGTCAATGTGAGGTACTCACTGTCTTACCATTTAGTGCACTGGGTTATTTATATTATATATTAGAAATTCTCCACTTGGATTTATATTTAGGGATTAGTAGATTTAAATCTCTGACATTCTCACCAGACCAGCCCCACCCGTCCCAGACCAGCCCCACCCGTCACCACATGGAACAAGATTTTCCTTTTTGTTTTGCAGAGAAATGTAGGAGCTTAATCCAGGGTGGGCCTTATTCAGAAGATATCCACCTCACTTGAGTCAACTGGAGCGGAAGAAACTATAGCTGTCTTAGAAATGTGTGTGTAGGCTGCTGGGGAAGAATATGCATTTTTCTTTAGGAAAAGCAGTAGCTGTAGTAGGAGTATGAACATATATGGCACAAATTTGCCAAAAAAAGACAGGGGAGTAACTGGAAATGGCTGGGCACCAGGGCAATACCTGTAAATCTCCCCTTTGTTCCTACAGTAAAGTGCAGAGTCTGACACATGACAAAATATATACATTCCCGGCCCATGACGTTATTATCCTATGTACAGGCTGTAAAATGAAAATGAATAGGTTGTATTATTATTATTATCTTTATTTGAAAATTAATATGTTGTATTGTACAGTTTTACTGTGCTCCTAAACTGTGAAGGCCAGAAGCGGAGCTACCGCTAGGGGCCCACTTTGGGCCTTGCTGTGGCCCCTGTGAACCTCCTGCGGGCCCCCCTGGCACCCTGTAGCCTCTCATAGCTCCCTGGGACCCTCCAGCAACCCTCCTGCAGCTCTCCGCAGGAGTGCTGCCTGTGTCTGTAGCCTATGTAAGTGTCAATCTGCATCCTTTATCTGTAAATGCCAATGTGCAGCAACTGTCTGTAAGTGCCAATCTGCATCCTGTTTTTTTATTTACGTCTTTTTAGAAAAAACAAGGGCATCAGTTCAAACTAAAATGTGAACATTTATTAACAGATTTCTCTTGTATTGTTTGAATTACATGAAATCAGATTGTGAGCTCTTTTGCTATACTGCCTTTCTATATGATGGGAAAGAGAACTGTTTGAGTGCACTGTGGAAGATGATAATAAATAGCAGCCAGAGACATAACTAGCTCCTGAGCTACTCTGACTGTATTGCGTACATCCACTTCATTTATGGGCAATGAGTAGGTCCACAGAGGGCCAATAAACAGTGATAATCAATGCACTGAGGATCTATACACACTGTCTATATATACAACATGTTGTATAGTTTCACCACCATTAAATTTAAACTGACCATGGACATAATATATTGAAATTCACAATATTTTATATCACTCATATAAAGAAACATGTTTATACATTACACAGATATATTTTTGCAGAAGATTAGTGATGTATAGTTTCAAAAATATATATTAAAGTGAAATACTTTGTCTTCAACTTGTCCTGAACTCTTAAAGTGGGAGAAAGCTATGGTAAATTCATACTGAATCAAGTGATCCGTCCCTTTCAGACAGAGGCGTAGGAACTGGGGGAAATGGAGGGGACTAATCCCTCCCACCCAGATTAAATGAATAGGGTACACCAAAAAATAGCAAAATTAAACTTCATAATGCATTTCCAGATTTGGTGCTATGGAGCAGTATGTCTTTCCCATGAAAGCTATAATTTATCATTTATACTTATACTGTATATAAACATAATAAGTTGGCATATAGACATACATTATATATGTATAAATATATATATTTGCTAGGGAATTGCCCGGCAATAAAAATTGAAGCCTGGCAATGCTGTTTGCCACACAATGCGAGATTCTCCCCCCTCTAACTTGCGGGTCAACCCGCAACTTTTGGGCCTTGCGATGAGCGCTTTTTACACTCATTGTGAGCCCCACGATGAGCGCCTTTGCCACTCATTGCAAGCTCTGCAATGTATGCCTTTGACGCTCAATGCGTGCACTCCCCACTCTCTCCCTTCCATGTCTCTTTGCCCCCCTCTCCCTCCCCTGGGTTCCCCCCCCTTATCTCCCTCCCCTGTGTCTCTTTCCCCCACTCTCTCACCCCTGTGTTTCCCCCCCCTCACCCCTGTGTCTCTTTCCACTCTCTCCCCACTGTCACTCTGCTGTGTCTTTCTTCCCCCTCTCCCTCCTTTGTTCTCCTATTTGCATTTACTGGTGTGAAAACATTTGTTCATTTTCCCGAAAGCCCAAAATGTGTTTCCGATTTACAGACTTTCAAAAAAGTTACGTCTTTGCTGCCGCCATTTTTTTCCTTGCTTAGCCGTTTTCAGACCTCCCAAAAACGCCAATTAAATATCAAATTAGCTTGCACCTCACATACAAGCTCCCTGCCTCTCCCCTGTGCTGTGTGTGAGGTTGTAATGTAATTTTTTTATTAATTGGCGTCTTTTGGCGGTCCTCCAACTGCTTCCGAGTTACTGGCTTGAAAAAAATGGCGGACATCAAATCCGTAATTTTTATGAAGCCTGTAACTCGTCAGCCATTTTGAGCCTCTTCCCCCCTCAAGCCAGTCACGTACGGGCCCGTAACTTTTAACATAGTGTGACCGACAAATCGTAATTAGAAACAACTATATATGTGATATACATAGATAGATAGATACATAATAAGTTGACATATTGATATATAGAACCAGATAGAATTATCCCCCCCCATAATTTTGGGCTCCTACACCCATGCTTTTAGACTACATCTGTTTAGTCAAATATAGTGCATTCATTTATAATCATGCTAAAATGCTGCCTCCCTCTTGATTTCACTTAACAGATCAAACTAGAGAAGTGACTAGATCCTTTATTATGTAATTATTTATGTGTTGCTTTAATGTTAACTTTCTAAGCTTCAAATAATAAATTTTGCTTCGAAAAAACAAATATAGTGATGCTTACAACATTGCCTTTTAAATGCAAGTCAGGAAGGATTGGCGTTCTCTATCCATTTAATTGCTTCTGATGATCACCCACAAAATACATGAATGGGACATCTGACAGGGAAACATCTTTTTAGCATAGACTTGACGTCCACAAGTATTTTTGTTATGTTTGTGTTCTTTTGCACTTGCAATCTTTATTTCCTTTTATTTATTCCATTACTCAGTTAGAAACTCCATTACCTCATTTGGGAGTAAACTGCTGAAAGTGAGAAGTCACATTATAAATGTACTGAATTCTAACAGAGCTATATACACAGGATTTCTCCAAGTTTCCACCGGGATATATATATATATATATATATATATATATATATATATATATATATATATATATATATATATATATATATAAAGGAAACCATGTTTGAAATGGTTATGGATTGCAAGAGCGAAGCCTTTGTGGGCACATTTGTATGTCTGTGCCCAGGCTCCCAGAATGCAGAGTAAGTACCGTATTTTTCGCCGTATAAGACGCACTTTTTCTTCCCCAAAACTGGGGGAGGAAAGTTGGTGCGTCTTATACAGCGAATATCCCTTTTCAAACTGCCTCTCTGTCCTCTTGATCTCACCCCAGCGCTTCCTACCAGCATCGCGTCGGCCGGTGCGTCCTAGTGACGTCACACACGCAACGCTGCAGTACACGAGGAGTGCTGGTAGGAAGCGCTGGGGTGAGATCAAGATGGCAGAGATCAGAAGAAAGGTGAGGATCAGGAGGGTCAGGGAGGGTCAAGGGCTCCCAAATGCTCCCAAATGCTGCAGTGTATGTGTGTATGTGTGTGTGTGTGTGTATGTATGTGTGCATGTATGTGTGCATGTATGTGTGCATGTATGTGTGCATGTATGTGTGTGCATGTATGTGTGTGTGTGTGTGCATGTATGTGTATGTATATTTATGTGTGTATGTATATGTATGTATGTGTATATATATATATATATATATATATATATATATATTTGTGTGTAATGTAGGTGTGTATCTGTGTGTAAAGTGTATTTGTGTTTGATTCATATTTTTTTTTTTCTTGTTTTCCTCCGGTGCGTCTTATAGGGTGAAAAATACGGTATATCTGCTCCCACCCACTGGATGCTTTATAGGGTGTCAAGAGAAGCAGCTCTGCAGGTCTCTGACATATCAAATTTATAAAAATCATGTTGATTTTTTCTTTTAAAATATTTTATTGCTAAACAAATTAAACACTATTTAATAATAAATTGATAATCTGTTGAAGATTATCCGTGTATCCATGACTGCTGATCAGTTTTCTAAGTCTTTAGATTTATTCACGCCATGAACTCGAGCAAATAAAATGCTTTAAATAGATTGTAACAAGTGTTGTTGTTTAGTCTTTCAGTCATGTTCAACTCTATGTGACTCTTGAGACAGCAGACACATATCCCAGCCACAAACCCCCTGATCTCCATCATTGTAACTAGTAGATAACAGATAATCTGTTTATATTTATGTTATACAAGATAAGCTTATATAAGTCTCTGTTAAGTAGACTTTTATATATATTTCATGAATTAGAGCCCAGTCCAACATAGATGAATCCAGTAAGAGAATAATTTTATTGGTAAATCAGCATATTTGACGCCAAAAGAAATCTTTGTTAAGCTTTTGATATACAGTGCCTTGTAAAAGTATTCACCACCCTTGGCATTTTTCACACCCTGGAATTAACATGGATTGTTTGAGGATTTGCATCATTTAATTTACAGAACATGCCCACAACTTTGAAGATTTTTTTTTTTTTTTTTTTTATTGTGAAGCAAACAACAAATAGGACAAAATACCAGAAAAAGTCAATGCGCATAACTATTCACCCCCCCTAAAGTCAATACTTTGTAGAGCCACCTTTTGCGGCAATTACAGCTCCAAGTCACTTTGGATAAGTCTCTATGAGCTTGCCCCATTTTACCACTGGGATTTTTGCTCATTCCTCCTTGCAAAACTGCTCCAGCTCCTTCAAGTTGGATGGTTTGGCTTGTGAACAGCAATCTTTAAGATTTGATGATTCTCCTGGGGATCATCAAAGATTTGGATATTTTTTTTTAAACCTAACCCTGACTTGCACTTCTCAACAACATTGTCCCTTACTTGTTTGGTTAGTAGTGCCTCTTGCTTAGGTGTTGCAGCCTCTAGAGCCTTTCAAAAAAGGTGTTTATATGTAATGACAGATCATGTGACACTTAGATTGCACACAGGTGGACATCATTTCACTAATTATTACTTCTGAAGGTAATGGGTTGCACCTTTTTATGGGCTTCATAACAAAGGGGTGAATACATACGCACATGCCAATTTTCTGTTTTCTATTTCTAAAAAATAGTTTTATGTTTATATTTTTCTCATTTCACTTAACTAACTTAGACTATTGTGTTCTGATCCATCACATACAATTCAAATTAACAAAACTTTGAACTTAAGGCTGTAATGTAACAAAATAGGTAAAAAGTTAAGGGGGGTGAATACTTTTGCAAGGCACTGTATATATATTGTATGTGTACCTATACATAATGCAAATTAGCCAATGAATACCCATTTTTTTTTTAATCTCTTCTTGAAGTTAAAGTAAAAGCCCATTGATCTAGTTTAAATAGTTTCAGTACTTTCACCTCTGCAACCTGGGTTCAATGCTAGTCACCACCCTGAAGCCATGAAGGGTTTGGTCTGGTCAGTACTTGGATGGGAGACCACCTAGGAGTACCAGGAGCTGTATTCTGTGGCCCACTGGAGAAGGAACTGGCAACCCACTCCAGTATCTCTGCTATGAATATCAAGTGCTGCAGTCCATCAAGTCACGGAGAATGGGACACAACTGAGCGACTCAAGTACACACTCTTCTTTGCCTTACATGGTTAAATAAGAGGAAAATGTATAGGATAGATCCACTGGCATGCATGTATTTGTACTTTTTAGCAGTTAATTCACATAACACCTAAACACTAAACTAAAATGTGTAATGATTATCCACCTCTTTGTTGGAGTGTTTTTATAGTAGATTATGCACACATATGGCGGACTTTCCTTAAAATAATCAAATTCTGCAAAATAGTCAGATATTGTGAAGAGGAAGTAACAGGCCTCCAGATACCATTAGGCTCAGTGCCATCTCAGTTTAATAGACCTATTTATTTCAATAAAATCCCAAAAAACTGTTATTGCATATTATTGCAGCTGCCAGATGTTCTGCTTCTACAAACTGCAAAAAAATATACTATTGTCAGTAAAATATCCTGAAAATCTGTATTTGTCACGTTTGTGAAATTTAGCCAAGGTTTGAGAATCTTCTTGTTACCTATAATGGTCTCCATATGAACTAAAATAATACTCTCAATAACTTTAAAATGTATATTTATATATGAGAATCTTCATATGAATATCTCAACAATAAAAATATGCACTTGGTGGATTTTAAATACTTAATGAGACAGTATTAGTTATTATTTTATTGTTTATCTAATGTTGTTGTTTTTCTGATACAGTCATTAGGATAATGTTTTATACTTATCTTTTCTTATTTTATACATATTTGTTTTGTTACAAACTACTATGAAAAAGTTTATTACATAAATGTATTAATAATATTTCCATGTAAAATTTCCAGTTTTCCTGTTTTTTGGCGTCCCTGGGCTACTTTAAACATTGGTAAAAAATCACTAAGCACCACCAAGGCTGTAAAGTACTTCACAAGAGTCAGCTATGACTATTTCCCCCTGAAACATGAGTATTTTGACAACTGAATCTATGAAAATGAAGATAATCTACTCTAATCATGGGAAGCCACTTGTATATTTTTTTTTATAAAAAAAGTGTAGATTGGGAAATTTTCAGAGCTAGAATGACCAAAATCCAATTTGAGATGGTGATAAGCCAAAAGGACCAATACTCTTGCAATACTGTACTTTTAAATAATGGTCATCATACAATTCACTAAGATTTCCACTCCCAATAAAGATAGACAAGGGACTGCAATACCTTCACACTGTAAGCATATTGAGTCCCCTGCTATTATATATTATTAACAGATAGGGAATCGACACATTAAAATTGTGCATGCCATCCATTACAATAGAGTTCACAGCCCTAATATGATTTCCAAAGTCCAATCTACACCATTAAGTTTCCAATTAATTTTGTATTTGTACAACAACAAACTTAAAACCATAACTACCATTACAACTGTATGATACAGTATAGGTTCTAATTATGCTATCCAGGGGCAGAGGTAGAAAATGGAGAGACCTGGTGCAAACCACCCTCCCCCCCCTCCTGAGGAGGGTTATAAAAAACAGTTTGCTCTGGGCGCCTTCGGTAACCATTCCCCTAGACCCCTTCCCATAGCAGTACCCCTCACCTAGAACCTTCCCATTTCTGCTCCCCTCCCAGACCCCTTTCTATAGCTAGTGCCCTTCCCTTCCATCTACTTGAAGCTCCTCTGCCTGCAGCACAGATCCACGATACACATGCTCCACTTTCCAACTAAATCGTCTACAGGCGGTTGGTGCTGCCGAGGGGCCCAGTCCCTCGCATAATCTACCCCCATAGCACCCACCCCTCTTAGCATCCATCCCTACATAGCACTCAGTCCTTGTCAGCAACCAACCTCTCTCAGCACCCACCGCACGTAGCCCCCTTCACTATCTCCTTTGCTCCCCCCTCAAAGAACCCATCCCTTCTTCGAGACTTGCACCAATTCCATACCATTTCACAGCTCTGGCCCCCCCAGAGGAGTGCCATGATACAATGCACCACCTGCACCACTGGTAGCTAACTGAATGCTATTTCAAAAACTGCATTTTATTACAGTAAACGGACATCACATTTTCCAATATTTACCTGTCAATCAGTCTGCCTGGCCCCACACTAAGCATTATTATTATTATTATTATCTTTATTTGTAATGCGCCAACATATTCTGTATCGCTGAACAAGGGTAAACTATGAGGCATAACAAAAGTGGACACATTGCAAAGAATGGAGAAATGAGGGCCCTGTCTTTGAGTTTAGAATCTGACGTACGTATAGCTTTCGCTGAAGCTTCTTACAAGACTGAATACTCTCAAACCTACAATCCAATGAAACATTAATTGATATCTCTTTCTAAGGTGTTAATCATTACCAATAATTGCTAGTTAGTCCTGGGGTTTTATTTGCAGTTTAAAGACACAACTGGTACAGCGCTCTGATACACCTGGGTAAGATTTAGTCAGAAGGAAATTCTGTCTAAATGCCTTCATAACCTTTGTAGTACTTTGTCATCATTGCAGTTGTCATTTTTTATGAAAATATATATTTTTTATAATGTTTTAATCTTGCTAATTAAATGCATATAAGCAAGTGTGTGACTTGTGTTTCCCATTGTACAAAAATACAATATGTGTGCAGTGTGTTAGTGATTTGCATGCAGTACAAATTCACATCCTGCGCAAGAATTGCCAAGTCAGTCTGCAAACAGGACTAAGGTAAATATATGCTATGCAAATAACAATTAGCACATAAATACAATACTAATATACAAAATGCTAAATTATATTATTCCCCCTTTCAGGTTAAAAAGGTTCCTTCATTTGGAACATCAATTTTAAAATGAAATAGTTATCAGTCTGTGTTGTAACAAGACAGCATTACTATACATGAAACTAAACGGACTATTGATCAGCACGGCCTAATCTCCTAACAACATATGCTTGTCATGACTAATTGAATTACTTTATTGTGTTTTGGTAATGTGGTACAGAGAGCTACTGTCCTTGACAATATTTAGCACGTCATCTCGAAAAGAGACCAAGGGATCCTGCAAATGCGTCTTCTGCTCATCGGCCCAAGCTGACTTAGATAAAAAGCATAACAGGGCAAAGTATATCGTGCCCTTGAAACCATTTCTTGGCAATGTTCCTCACAACACACTTGTTATATATCAAAATGAAATATTCATTGACAGCTGCTGCTCCTGGGTGTCTCCAGGAGAACGAATGCTCTGTTTAACCAGTTTTCTGTAAAGTCACTGAGGAGTAAATTCATAATTACAATCAAATGATTAATGATTAATGCATTAATATTAATGAAGGAAAATTAATTACTAATGGAGCTTGTATCCAAAATTAGTTCTGGCAGATGTACAGTTGCTCTCTTTTTTTAATTTTATTTAAGTATTGAAGTAATTGGAGTAAATGACACGCATTCCATAGCACAAGCTTTTCTTTGGTATCATTTTATTGAGAAAGCATAGAAATTACAAAATAAAGGGTATTGTACTTGTTTAATTAATTATTATCATTTATTTATAAAGCATCAACACATTCTGTAACGCTAAATACAGGTGAACAATACATAAAGCAAACATGACAGGAGTATACATATGTGTGCATAGAGCATTGAGGTCTATGCTCTTGTGTGGGCACACAATCTAAACCCTACATTAGATATAAAACAAATAGGACTGATGAAGGTGTAAATGTGTGCCCAGCAGAATACAAATAATGTATGAAAGACAGCGAAATTTCTCTGAGAATGTAAAAGATAATTAGGGTTAGGTTAGGTATTACTAGGTTCCTTGTTTTTTTTTTATATTATTTTTAATCATGAAAAGAGTGAGAGAAGTGTAGTGAAAGGGCGGTGCTTTAATAGTCAAACGATAAGGGTATAGTTAGTATAAACATTAACAGCCTTATTAAATTGTGATTCTGTAAATTTAAAAGGGCTCTATTTAAGCACAGAGTATTTTTTTACAGAAGTTTTTAGTTAGTGAAGACCTTGATTTTGGATAGAAGTTCACTAATGAAAAAGTTCTGTAAAAAAATATGCTGTGTGCTTAAATAGAGCCCTTTTAAAATGACTGAATTGCAATTTAATTATGCTGTAAAAAAACTATTACTGCTCCCTGGAGTGAGTTAGTGAATGGAGGGCCCCGGTGGAAAATTACTTGGGGCCCTCCTTGCAACCACCCTGTAGGGTTTTAATAAAAAAGGGAAATTACATATAGATGGTCAGATCACTCCTATGGTGATCAGATCACCTTTTTATAATGTAATTGTCCCCCTTCTTATCTAATAAATTAAGATATTCCTCCTTAATAGGCAGAAGCAGAGGGCCCGTACTGCACCAGTAGTAGCTCCGCCACTGGGTCTCTGTACCTCTCAGCATTCATATAGTAGGATGCTTTTAATAATACGTTTGAAGTGATGTCTGTGTGCCTTGTTTTTTTTTTTCTGTTTGCCTTCCTCTGGATTAATTAATAATTAAAAAAAATGTAATAAAAAATAAATAATTAAATAGTTGATTAATAATTAATTAACATTGAATTAATTAATAACTAATCCACATATTGCAGATGAGAGTAGGTCTTTAAAGGTTGAACTTGATGGACTGAAAGTCTTTTTTCAGCCTTAATTACTATGGGCCTCATTCAATTGCGATTTGGACAATTGAATAGGGCTCTAAATAAGCACATAACATATATTTTTTAAAGAAGTTTTTAGTTAGTGAAAAACTTGCTTTTGGATAGATGCTTACTAACTAAACACTTCTTTAAAAAAATATGTTGTGTGCTTATTTAGAGCCCTATTCAATTGGCCTATGTAATTATGTAACTATATTTATATCATTCTGTCAAATTATGTATTGTCATACCCATGTTTTACTGTGCCCCACAGCTACGGAATATGCTGGAGCTATATAAATGAGAGATAATAATAATAATAATAATAATAATAATAATAATAGCTAGTATTGTATGTCCCTGTATCTGGAAGTAAGAAAATAAACAAGTGCTGCTAAAACGCTAAAAAGATGTTTTCTGTTTTTCTGTCACATCTATTATTCTGATACAGTATCAGAGCTTGCCTAAAGGCCAATTCATTACAATCCAAAATTGTTTTTCGTGTGTTATTCATCAGATTAGAGTTTTCTAAAATGTTTATGTAGATAAAGAAGTACTAGTCTGTGAAAAATGTGATGTGTTCATCATTTTAGTTCTTTGAAAACAATCCCATTTCTTTCTACGGATTTATTTAGACAGCACAATTAAAATGGACATTATAGTTTGTAACACAGTCACATTAACAGAGATAAAAATAAATATTTAAAGTAATATAAAAAAAAAAAAAAACATATAATAAAAGATAATATTTATCACTTTGGCATGGCCCAATAAAAACATATACTTTCATTATCTAAAATTTACATTTTACAGAAAAGACAAATTAAACAAATTAGATCAGTAGATTTGAAACAACATAAATCAGTGATTAAAGATGTTTATCTAGTTAAAAAAACCACAGTATTCCAATTGCAAAAAGAATACCAAGAAACATAAACCTGAGAATGCATATATAGTGGGGGGAAATCGTATTTGATCCCCTGCTGATTTTGAAAGTTTGTCCACTGACAAATAAATGATCGGTCTATAATTGTACTGTTAGGTGTATTTAAACAGTGAGAGACAGAATAACAAAAAAAATAAAAAAAAATAAATGCATGTGAAAAAAAGTTATAAATTGATTTGCAGGTCAGTGAGGGAAATAAGTATTTGATCCCCTATCAATCTGCAAGATTTCTGGCTCTCGGGTGTCTTTTATACAGGTAACGAGCTGAGATTAGGAGCACTTTCTTAAAGGGAGTGCACCTAATCTCAGCTTGTTACCTGTATAAAATACACCTGTCCACAAAAGCAATCAATCAATCAGATTCCAAACTCTCCACCATGGCCAAGACCAAAGAGCTGTCCAAGGATGTCAGGGACAAGATTGTAGACCTACACAAGGCTAAAAAAAGGCTACAAGAGCATCGCCAAGCAGCTTGGTGAGAAGGTGACAACAGTTGGTGCGATTATTTGCAAACCGAAGAAACACAAAATAACTGCCAGTCTCCCTCTGTCTGATGCTCCATTATAAATATTATTATTATTAACCTTTATTTGTATTGTACCAACATATTCCGTAGCGCTGTACAGGGGATAAGAACAAGAAAGAATATAATGTTAACACACTGCAGAAAATTGGAGGGCCCTGTTTTGAACTTAGAATCTTTGCAGGAAGTGCTTTTTTCCAAAGCACTCTACAAGATTGGAAACTCGCTAATTACAATTTAAAGGGGATGGAAGAGGCAGAGACTTGGGGAGGAACAGATAAGGGATAGCAAGGGTGAGGAAGAAAGTGAAAGTTTACTTAGGTAGGAATGTATCTGACATTGTGGGGTGAATGGCTCAGGTGTGTAATATGTAATCTGTCCCTAGTGGTCAAATAATGTAACCTGCTAGTGGAAATGTCAGGTCAGGCCCTGGGTTAGGAAATATATCTCCAGAAGCCAGAAGGAGAGAGAAGGAAGGGAGATGCAAATGGGACTTACAGAAGTGTTTCTGCTTATGAGCTTGAGATGAGGGACGAGATAGTGAGTGGAGGAAGGAGTGTAGCTCAAGGGAGCATAAAAGAGCAGATAAGAGCATGGAAAGTGATATTGTTATGTTGCAGATATGATGGGGATAAATTGAGAGTAAGAGCCGGAGGAAAAGGCAGCAGGTAAAGTGGAAGAAGAATGCAGGAGAAAACATTGTGTAAAGGTTAAATTAGGAGGTGTTCCTAATTGACCATCTGAATTTTTTTTTTATGATTAGTGATGTCCCGAACAGTTCGCCGGAGAACTATTCTCTGCGATTTTCGCATGTTCTCATTCGCAACGAACGTCGAACACATGCGCTTTTCGGTCCGCCCCCTATTCTTTATCATTGAGGAAACTTTTTTTTTTTTAATGTAATTGATTGAATATCAGTTGCCTGCCTACAGGCGTGTGTGTGAGGCCTATTGCATCTAGTCTGCCAACTTTTACCAGTGCACAGTGACACTCATATCTAGTGCAACCGTAGTGTGCAGTGAAATAAAAGAACCCTTTTTTTACTGTAATCGATTGAATATCAGTTGCCTGCCTGCAGGCGTGTGTGTGAGGCCTATTGCATCTAGTCTGCCAACTTTTGCTAGTGCACAGTGACACTCATATCTAGTGCAACCGTAGTGTGCAGTGAAATAAAAGAACCCTTTTTTTACTGTAATCGATTGAATATCAGTTGCCTGCCTGCAGGCGTGTGTGTGAGGCCTACTGCATCTAGTCTGCCAACTTTTGCCAGTGCACAGTGACACTCATATCTAGTGCAACCGTAGTGTGCAGTGAAATAAAAGAACCCTTTTTTTACTGTAATCGATTGAATATCAGTTGCCTGCCTACAGGTGTGTGTGTGAGGCCTATTGCATCTAGTCTGCCAACTTTTGCCAGTGCACAGTGACACTCATATCTAGTGCAACCGTAGTGTGCAGTGAAATAAAAGAACCCTTTTTTTACTGTAATCGATTGAATATCAGTTGCCTGCCTACAGGCGTGTGTGTGAGGCCTATTGCATCTAGTCTGCCAACTTTTGCCAGTGCACAGTGACACTCATATCTAGTGCAACCGTAGTGTGCAGTGAAATAAAAGAACCCTTTTTTTACTGTAATCGATTGAATATCAGTTGCCTGCCTACAGGCGTGTGTGTGAGGCCTATTGCATCTAGTCTGCCAACTTTTGCCAGTGCACAGTGACACTCATATCTAGTGCAACCGTAGTGTGCAGTGAAATAAAAGAACCCTTTTTTTACTGTAATTGATTAAATATCAGTTGCCTGCCTACAGGCGTGTGTGTGAGGCCTATTGCATCTAGTCTGCCAACTTTTGCCAGTGCACATTGACACTCATATCTAGCGCAACCATAGTGTGCAGTGAAATAAAATAACCCTTTTTTTACTGTAATCGATTGAATATCAGTTGCCTGCCTACAGGCGTATGTGTGAGGCCTATTGCATCTAGTCTGCCAACTTTTACCAGTGCACAGTGACACTCATATCTAGTGCAACCGTAGTGTGCAGTGAAATAAAAGAACCCTTTTTTTACTGTAATCGATTGAATATCAGTTGCCTGCCTACAGGCGTGTGTGTGAAGCCTATTGCATCTAGTCTGCCAACTTTTGCCAGTGCACAGTGACACTCATATCTGGTGTCACAGTAGCTTGCACGCATAGTACCACTAATATGAAAAAAAATGACAGGCAGAGGCAGGCCACCCCGCAGGGGCCATCGTGGTCGTGGTGCTGTGATTCCCTTTGGCCCTAGAATAATGCCCAGTTCTCAGAGGCAACGTACCCTGAACTTGAACAGTTCTGAGGACATGGTTGACTGGCTAACACAGGACACCCAATCTTCTACAGCTTCCGCTCGGAACCTAGACGCACCATCCTCCTCCAGCTTAGCTTCGGGCACCTCTCCAGTTACCACTCGCCCGCCTGCCGCCACCACCAACACTAGCACCACAGCCGCTTCACTTGATCCGTCAGCAGAGTTATTTACACATCCGTTTGAAGAAATGAGTGATGCACAAACATTAGTGCCAGAGGATGTAGATAACAGGGATATGTCCCAGTCAGGCAGCATTACACACATGGACGTACGGTCTGATGATGATGATGTTGTACCCGGTGCTGCTTCCTTTGTTGAGTTGTCAGATACAAGTGAAGCGGTTGATGATGACGATGCGTCCGTGGATGTCACGTGGGTGTCCGCTATAAGAGAAGAAGAACAGGAGGAAAGTTCAGATGGTAGCTAGTGGCACAGTCAGACAGCATGCATCGGCACCCAGGGTCAGCCAGACAGCACGCCAGTCAAAGCATGCTTTTGCCACCACCAGAATGCAGTCATTGCAGAGCTCAGCAGTGTGGCAATTTTTTCGTGTGTCTGCCTGTGACAACAGTGATGCCATTTGCAACCTTTGCGAAAAGAAACTGAGTCGTGGGAAGTCCAACACCCACCTAGGTACAACTTCTTTGCGAAGGCACATGATGTCACATCACCAACGCCTAAGGGATCAACACATGAGTACAAGCAGCACACAAAGTCAAAGCCGCCATCCTCCTCCTGGTCCAGCATCTTCAGCCACGTCAACCACTGCTGCCCTGCTTGCCCCCTCTCAACCATCCGCCACTCTGTGTCTCGCCCTGAGCAGTCCCTGCTCATCTGCCCACAGTCAGGTGTCTGTCAAGGACATGTTTGAGCGTAAGAAGCCAATGTCACAAAGTCACCCCCTTGCCCGGCAACTGACAGCTGGCTTGTCTGAACTGTTAGCCCGCCAGCTTTTACCATACAAGCTGGTGGAGTCTGAGGCGTTCAAAAAATTTGTAGCTATTGGGACACCGCAGTGGAAGGTACCCGGCCGAAATTTCTTTGCACAAAAGGCAATCCCCAACCTGTACTTGATTGTGCAAAAGGAAGTAATGGCATCTCTGGCACACAGTGTTGGGGCAAGGATCCATCTGACCACGGATACCTGGTCTGCAAAGCATGGTCAGGGCAGGTATATCACCTACACTGCGCATTGGGTAAACCTGGTGACGGCTGCCAAGCATGGAATACGTGGCTCTGCAGAGGAGTTGGTGACACCGCCACGACTTGCAGGCAGGCCTGCTGCCACCTCCTCTACTCCTCCTACTCCATCCTCTTCCATAACCTCCTCGGCTGAGTCCTCTTCTGCTGCTGCTATGTCTTGCTCCACATCAACGGCACCCCCCCAGCTCCACAGGTACTATTCCACATCCCGGATACGGCAGTGTCACGCCGTCTTGGGGTTGACTTCCCTGAAAGCAGAGAGTCACACCGGACCAGCACACCTGTCCGCCCTGAACACACAGGTGGATCAGTGGCTGACTCCGCACCAACTGGAGATCGGCAAAGTGGTTTGTGACAACGGAAGAAATTTGTTGGCGGCATTGAATTTGGGCAAGTTGACACATGTGCCGTGCATGGCACATGTGTGTAATCTGATTGTACAACGCTTTGTGCATAAGCACCCAGGCTTACAGGACGTCCTGAAGCAGGCCAGGAAGGTGTGTGCCCATTTCAGGCGTTCCTACAGGGCCATGTCGCACTTTACAGATATCCAACGGCGAAACAACATGCCAGCGAGGCGCTTGATTTTAGACAGCCCGACAAGTTGGAATTCAACACTCCTAATGTTCGACCGCCTGCTCCAACAAGAAAAGGCCGTTAACGAGTATTTGGATGACCGGGCTGCTAGGACAGCCTCTGCGGAGCTGGGGATTTTTTTGCCACGTTACTGGACGCTTATGCGCAATGCCTGTAGGCTTATGCGTCCTTTTGAGGAGGTGACAAACCTGGTCAGTCGCACCCAGGGCACCATCAGCGACATCATACCATTTGTTTTCTTCCTGGAGCGTGCCCTGCGAAGAGTGCTGGATCAGGCCGTAGATGAGCGTGAAGAGGAAGAGTTGTGGTTACCATCACCACCAGAAACAGCCTTATCAGCATCGCTTGCTGGACCGGCGTCAACTCTGGAAGAGGATTGTGAGGAAGAGGAGTCAGAAGAGGAATGTGGCTTTGAGGAGGAGGAGGAGGACCAACCACAACAGGCATCCCAGGGTGCTCGTTGTCACCTATCTGGTACCAGTGGTGTTGTACGTGGCTGGGAGGAAGAGCATATCTTCAGTGAGATCACTGAGGACGAGGAACGGGACATGACTAGCTCGGCATCCAACCTTGTGCAAATGGGGTCTTTCATGCTGTGGTGCCTGTTGAGGGACCCTCGTATAAAAAGGATGAAGGAGAACGACCTGTACTGGGTGTCCACGCTACTAGACCCCCGGTATAAGCAGAAAGTGCCTGAAATGTTACCGAATTACCACAAGTCAGAAAGGATGCAGAACTACCAAAATAAATTAAAAAGTATGCTTTACACAGCGTTTAATGGTGATGTCACAGCACAAAGGCAATCTAACAGCGGAAGAGGTGAACATAATCCTCTTCCTCCCACGACAACGCCGGCAAGGAGAGGACGCTTTACAGACGTGTTGTTGATGGAGGACATGCAGAGCTTTTTAAGTCCTATGCATCGCCACAGCCCTTTAGGGTCCACCCTCAGAGAACGACTCGACCGTCAGTTAACAGACTACCTCGCCATAACTACAGATATCGACACTATGAGGAGCGATGAACCCCTTGACTACTGGGTGTGCACGCTTGCCCTGTGGCCTGAGCTATCCCAATTTGCCATAGAACTTCTATCCTGCCCCACTTCAAGTGTCCTGTCAGAAAGGACCTTCAGTGCAGCAGGAGGTTTTGTCACTGATAAGAGAAGTCACCTTGGTCAAAAAAGTCTAGATTACCTCACCTTTATTAAGATGAATGAGAGATGGATCCGGAAGGGACTGACAGTGGGCGATACATTCGATTAAAAAAGGCCTGATAGATGAGCTGCCTTGAGCTAATAATGGTCCACAAAATAACATCAATATTTCTGGTCGCTGCAACAATACCTAATTTTTGCAGTTAAATTATTTTATTGTCAGAAGGCGTACAGCATGTAATGAAAAATATAACAGTTGCGCAAAAATACATATTTACAATAAAGACATTTTGTGAAAGTTAGCTGGTTATTTCTTCTTATTTTTACTTTTTAGGTTAATATTTTTTCTTATTTTTTACTGTGATTGCAATTTAAGAGATACCTAAAACATGGTACAACAGAGAATAGTAAAGAGTATATCTGCAGGGAACACCAAAGTCCTATTAGCTATCATCCCTCCAGCAGTATTAGCTTATTATTTACAATATCTAACCTGGGCAATCACCCTTGGGTTACCCTAGGGCAGGCTTCAGTGAGCGACCTCTCCTTTCCTGGGATTATTTGGCGCTGGTTGCTTCTGAAGGGTCTCCAGGGCTCCCCCACTCCGGTCTTTCCCCCAGTGTCGCTTCAACCAGTAACAAATGTTTTATATTTGTAAAGCGACCCAATGATCCCCCTTGATAGAGGTTTATCTTTACAAATTTTGGAGAACCAATTTAAGACCGGTGTCCCCTGTTTCTGGGTCAGGGAGTGTGTGAAATGCCTCAGTCTACAGTAATTGTAATGTTCTGACAGCGGTACCTCATGCTTGTCCCTCAGTTCCTCATAGGTGAGTATCTGGCCCTTTACTAACCAGTCTCCCAGTCTATCTAGATTCCTTGACCTCCACCAGTGTTGTGATGTTGTGCTCATGTGTTTCGGGGCCTGAGGGTGGTCAAGAATTGGGGTCATTTGGTTGGATCCAGGGAACAAACCCGTGTGTTTCTTGGCCCATTTCCAGTATGATAGTGAGTGTCTGATTAGGGGGTTTGGCGAGTTTTTAAGGCTCTGAGGCAATTCAGAAAGCCAAGCCACCTTGTCCCAGGTTAAGGGCCTTAAAGTGTGGTTCTCTAAATACACATAGGCCGGTTGATGACATATAGAATGTGCTATTGGAAGGAAAGATAGGTGACGGAACAGGTATTAAACTGATAGGAATAAATAGTACAACTTAATACACCACTCCTATCTGGTGGCACCTTAGATTGCACGCGCAGGGCCCCAAATTCGAAGTGGGAGGACCGACCAAGCATCTTTTTCCATCTCCCTGTTCCAAAAATCCATGCCATATACACGTCCCCTGATAGGTGACGTAACAGGTATTAAACTGATAGGAATGAGTAGTACAACTTAATACACCACTCCTATCTGGTGGCACCTTAGATTGCACGTGCAGTGCCCCAAATTCGAAGTAGGAGGTCCGACCAAGCATCTTTTTCCATCTCCCTGTTCCAAAAATCCATGCCATATAAACATCCCCTGATAGGTGACGTAACAGGTATTAAACTGATAGGAATGAGTAGTACAACTTAATACACCACTCCTATCTGGTGGCACCTTAGATTGCACGTGCAGTGCCCCAAATTCGAAGTAGGAGGTCCGACCAAGCATATTTTTCCATCTCCCTGTTCCAAAAATCCATGCCATATACACGTCCCCTGATAGGTGACGTAACAGGTATTACACTGATAGGAATGAGTAGTACAACTTAATTGGCTGGTAGGGAAAAGAACTCCTGCAAAATTATTTAAAACAGTCTAGGCTCTACAGTGGGTGCAACAATTTTATTTGTAAGTTAGGTTATTTATAAACATTTTTATAGGAGGATAAACTTTCTATGAACAAAAATCTGCATTTGAATATCATTTAGATATTTTAAAATGAGAAAAAATACTTATTTTTTATTTATTAGTAAATTTATAGAATTCAGAATTTCTTAGGATTTTGGAAATTCTGGTGGTTTATGGAAAGAGTAGACCTTTGGAGTCTAGAGGATGCCAGGAGATGCAGAGAGACCCTCTGTTGTCTGAGTGACTTTAAAGTGCAGCTTTCAAGAAATATTTTATAAGAAAGTTTAGGGTTTGTTACATGGTTGCTATGCAAAGTTTTAGCCTTGTACCTATAATAAAAAATCTTTCCAAGTTCCCCTATCGGCCTAAGTTATCTATAATGATGCTCAGACATCTCTAAATCTTTTTTATGAACACATAAATTCTTGACTTTGAGCAACAAATTTGACCTTAAAATAAAATTATGTGAACAATTGCACTGCATAGGAAAATCAATAAACCTTTTAGTTGATTAAATCATATTTAATCCTATTTTTATTTTAAATTGAGTTGTGTCTTGTGGCAAGATTATATTTAGGATGCACTGCTTGTAGTTCTTTCAACTGTCACATTTTTATTACTGATGAAAATAGTTAATGGACAGCAGACATACAGGACAACTTTCATTTGTCCAGGCTCTTCCAAAATATGACATTTAAATAGCCTGCATTTGCTACTACTGTTTGTGCTAGGTGTTATAACGTGCAAATGGAAGGAAGATGTGAGGAGATGGGCAATTTAGAAGTTGTAACTTTATTAACAACAACTTCCAAACCTCCAGGTATTTGCACTTTTTAACAGTATCTAGAATGCACAGCAGAGGCAGCTTCAGGGGATTTTGTACATTGTTTAGACATGGGAAATACATGTGAGGCTGGTTTAGAATGATGTTGGGTGCTTTGTATATAGGCTATTGTGAGTCTCTTGGTGGAGAGAAGATATGGCTCTCAATCTAAGGTTAGAATATGTTAAAGGCTGGAGCTGTTAATGCAGTGGAGAGTATGAGGCTGGTGAATTATGGGTGGGTGAAACTGTAGCTAAATAGGGGATGTGGGATATGAGACTGCGGCTGGTGTGGCAAGTGAAGCTGAGGATAGTGAAAGAGGGTGGGCAAGAAGACCGGTAAAAATGAGGATAACTGCAAGGGCTCATGACCATGGCAGGAGTTATAACTAAGCGATTAATGTAACTTATTTGCATAACAATACATTAAAATGTTATTCTGTTTATGTTTCACACATAGACCCTACCTCTCTTAGTTCTTTTGTGGTGGAGGAGGTTGGAGTGAAGCAGCAGGTTTGCAGTGTTCTGCACTATAATAAACCAAACAAGAAAAATTAAAACCAGTGTCTTTTGCTCTTACTTGTAAGATGAATCATGGTTTATACTGTGAAGTGTATATTCAAGTTAGAGTTTTTTTTTTATGTTATGATGTTTTATTTGTGTCTGTATCTACTTGAGTATCCACATCCCCCCTTTCCCAGACCACTGAGGGTCGTTTTTAGAGGGTTCTTTACATCTGTTCTTCCCATATATACCTGTACTAAAATCTATTACACTACTTACCTTAAAATCAACTAAAACAAAATTGTAGAAAAAGATCATTTTAAATTGTTAAAGCTGGTAAAAAGGAAATAATATAATGTATAGAACAAAATGTGCACACTACTGTAGCCACCACCATATGCTTATTTTTGCCATAAATTAACAAAAATATATACCGGTAGATTAGATTTATTGCAGCACAATTGATTTGTTAGACCCACAGTTGCTGTTAGACTCATTTTACTAATCCTATGTTGTAGATGTGAATGAACCTAAGCACCGTGTGTGTGATTCTCAGACTAGTTATCCAAATAAAAAGGTCAACATGGTTAATAATCTTATTTTGGATATGCCAGCTTTTGAATGCCCTCTGGTTACATATGAATCAACTGTATGATATTATGCATTTTGTGAAAACTACCAAAGCTAGTCAGTGTAAATTGAGTAAATTGTTGTGATATTGTTTCATATTAAGTCAGTGTAAAGCTTTTAGAGCTCAGGGCTTTATATAGTGTAATTTTAGTTTATTTGTATTGTGTGCTTAGTTTGTCTGATCATGTTTTTCATTAGGTCATGAGCACACAGCAAAGCAACTTTGACTTTCTTGATGAAAATGCCCTTTACTGTCACTTTGTATTATTGTATTAAATATCTTAAGTGATTTTTGTCTTAATTTTTGTTGATTTCAGTTAAACAGGTTAGTTTAACTTCCTAATTTTCTCTCAGCCATGCAATTATGCTTTTTATGTCTCTTTTTTTTATTCTTCTAGCCCTGCAAATTAAATGTAGTTGGTTATACCATTACAGAAACAAAATTATTTCTTCTGATATGGTACATATATTCTGCAACATGTTTTAAATAGCTTATAAGAATTACGTTTTAAATGATAAATATCTGTGTTATACTGCCACTCGTATAAAATTCTTACTTTGGTATGGAATAACAGATAGAATGAAATACATTACAGACATAACAAAACAAGTTGTGCTTGATTAAACACAGTAAAATTATTATTTTCCTAAAATATTAGAATATTTTCTTCAGTCTTGCAGTAGTGGCTACTCTTTAATGAACTGAGTCCTGTTACTATTAGATAAACTGAGTTCCTATATGGTACACATAAAAACCACAAAACAAGCCACATAATTAAATTCAACATATTTGCAATTATTTTTATACATATAGTTTTAAGAAACCAAAGCTATTCTTTGCATTTCTATAATGATACCTACAGTGTAAGTTTTAAGTACATGTATTAGATTTTTTTTATCCACCTTCACCAGTCAAATCTCCAAAATGCCAAAAAAGTGGAAACCTTAGGAAGAGAAATGAATGGTTCAGAATGTAGATATAGTGGATTGCCTGCAAACAAGCAGAGAAAATATGACAATTGCATAGCTATTGCTATGGCAAAAAGCATTGGCAATAAAGTGCGTCACTGTCTTCGCCCCTTTACTATATTTATAAGAAATGGTCAGTTACCCAGTAATCTAAGTGCAACTATCAGAGTTCTTTCAGTTATTGAGTAATTTATACAGATAAGTTTATTCTACAGAATCAAATGCCTGTTCAATATCAATTGCCAGAGTGAAAGCAAGTATTAAAGTGTCATAGACTTGGGTGTTTTAAATTAATGATGAAGTGAACATTGCCATCAGCATGACCCCCCCCTGATTCATCTGTATTGTGTAGATAAGAACATTGACATATGCAGAGCCATTAAATCAGCAAACATTTTAATAGCAGTTAGATCTGTCTATAATTTTTAAGTTCTAATACATATTTCTCCTCATTCGGGAAAACTTTTCTGACCCATCCACCTCAATGCTCCATTTAAACGCACAGAGAATGTAACTATAATCCCAATGACAATGATCAAAGTACTTATTGTAATGTGAAATGAATAAAATCATCCGTCCAAAGTTGTATCACTGCATCGCTTCAGAGTTGCACCACTATTGTATGGGAAATTATTGCTTCTGGTGTTATGGCATTGGAAAAAAAGACAGAGCAACATAGAACAGGGCACTCTCCCACTTTATCTCTCCATCCAAGAAATATAATAACTAAAATATAATTTTTATTCCAATTTAGTAAAAAAGAAGAGTTAATTTTGTAAAATAATAAAATGTTAACATTATTTCTAGTCAAATCACACTATGACACAACTTTCAAGCATTAACTAAGTGGATTGTAATATATTCTGTGAATATCTTCTACGTTGTGGAGTTATGGATAATGTCAGTTTGCTTGTCAGTACAAATAATAATGATTTCAATTTTTAACAACATATGTACATATCCTTGACTTTTCAAGTTAGGAGCCATTATAGCAGAATGGGTGAATAATCTAGCAAAGTAGATACATGCAAGTATTATAGCTTTCTTAAAGTATGTTCAGTTATTTGGGCCTTATTGTTCAGTGGGCAAGTTGTAAAATCAACACAGCTGTGAAAATAGGAGTGGACATTTATTAGGGAAGAAGAAAATAATGTGTCCATCTCAAATTAGGCAGTCTAGTGCTATAGGGACCACGGTTTGATGAAGGTGGTGCTCTGTTTGGGTCTAGAGAGAAGTTTTGCTACTTCATGTTGTTCCTGATATTGGCTTCAGTGTGATGCTACACCACTGTTTGCACACAACAAACCATCAGTTACCTAGCAAGCTGGTTATCTATTCAATCTCATGTAACAACCTCCCTTGTAGAGAGTTACATAGTCTGACTGTGCTTGCTGTGAAGAACCCTTTTCTTTATTTAAGGTGCAATATTTTTTTTTCTTCCAACCTCAAGGAATGACCTCTTGTCAGTTGAAACCCCCTGACAATTATCTGTCTGTTTTTACCAGTACAATTGGAAGAGGGCACAGGATGCTTAAGATATGATGAGGTTTCGAATGCACTTGACAACCATTACAATATAAAGATACCTAAGTGAAGGTTTATGGAACGCTTGCTCCCCTCTCCAAAGCACTACACGCTTTAGTGAGTCTGAGCTTTTGCTTTTCTGATGTGTGGACAATGCACTCGATACATTTTCTATTTCTATACCTTGCCACATAAAGGTAATTATTAAGTATACACTTTTGGTTTATATTATTTTTATGATGTGCAATGCTTTTTTTCTGACATCTATTATTTCTAATTGCAATACAGAATTGGGTAAAGCATAGGTAAACATTGCATACTAACTTTCGTGCAATATTTTACCTAGAATGAACATTAAGAAATCACTTTCAATGGATTTACAGGAATAATTATTGCAAAGTGTTTCATGAAATATGTATTAATTCCATCACATAAATATCTGTTTCCATTCTGTCACATGTATCCTTTACAGATGACTGAATTTTTAATGGAAACTCTCTCGTAATACTTTATTAAACCTGTATTCCCTTTCTCCTTTGGGCCTTTGCTGTGCAGTTATACTTTTGCTTCTGTAATATTATTTTTTTTTTGTTGCTCAAATACAAAAACAATACAAATTGGCAGAGATTAATGCCTGTTTTTGTTATCATTGAGAGGAAATCTGTATAAGCATTGAGTTCATTAAATAGTATGACACACTCTCTCAGTAATTGGGGTTACAATGTGAATGAACTTGCATATTTACTGAACAAGTACAGTGCATTTTACAAACACACACTGTGATGGAGACATTTTCATAGCTATTAAGCAATAGATTAACATACACCCACGTTTCACATACACATACACATAAACACTGTATAGATGCATACCATTAGACACACAATGACTAACATTTGTATTCATGTATTAACATTGCCAGGCAGAACAGCTTTAACACTTAGAGCCCAATTCAATTGAGCAATTGTAAGTTACTGGAGCCCGTAATGGAGGCTGTAAGTTATTTTGCTATTTAATTGGCATATTTTTGCATGCTACAAATGGGTTATGGGTTACGGCCTTTGATCTTTCACATCCGCAAGAGTTACGAGCACTAAAATTGCTATTCAATCGATACAATTCCCCAGGCCTGCAAATGTTTTCATACCCTTAAATGGCAAATGTAGGAGCAAATTCTACGAGTACCAGATAGGACTTGCAAGGGGGTTTAACCCCTGTCCGTAGCACTGTAAATGCAAATAAAACAACACTAATGCACTTTAAAAGACGGGGAAAGCGCTGAAATACATTAGAATTAATTGCACAACAATTCTCAAGTTTCAAGCTCGCAAATCAGCAATAAAAACTTAATCGTTTTATGTTTCATTTTGGGGTTATATCGATCTTGGGAATCAATGAGTTAATACATATCAGGCCACCCACATGGACTAGAACAGTATTGGCATTCATTTTTATTATTTTGTATTTTGCGGTTTTGCGAGTCCTATTGCATTTCGGACCCCCAAACACTAATTGATTGACATGTAACCTCCATGTTTTACTGACCTAATGATGACGGTCTAATTTTCTATTGGCTGTATTTAAATGGGTAGGTACGGCCTTGCCTAATTGATCATGTTCCCGCCCTGAAATGCTACATATGAGTGCATGGTTTGCGGTTTTGGCTTTTGGTCCTTAACTTGCGGGCTTGTTCAATTGAATAGCACTGGAATTGTAGCAGAGTTAGCGCCCGCAGACATACGGCCTGTATTGCGCAAGATGAGGGCTTCAAATTGAATCAGGCTCTTAGATGAAAACCATCATACAGAAATGACACATACATTTTAATATACAATGTGAGATACAGAAATCTTAACAAACAGATAAACACTATTATTTTATTGCCATCAGATGAAAGAACTTAGCATTGCTTTAAGCATTCACTTTTACATACATTATCAAACATTTGGTACCTCACTGTCACTTTGATGGAGCCAATTGTGCTTTTTTGAACTGCACCACATACACACATATTCCCTTGCAGTCACTATGCCTACTAAACTTAATTTAGTTTTTTTAAGTTGGTTCAAACATTTTATAAACTGAAGTCAAGCTCACTGTACATAGGTGTACAATGTTGTAACCTGGTTCCGAGATGACAGTTGCCCTGGGTTCCTTGATCCAGTAGGATCCTCTTCAAGTGATTTACCTTTTGCAAAGTATTGATGCCAATGGTTCCAAACATGTTAAAGAGATGTAACTGAGAGATCAGTTAAGTAGATACTAACTGCTGATGTCAGCTTTACTTTGCTTACAAAAAATGTATTATAATGATTTAATTCAAAGATTGAAAACAGTATGTTATTTGCAGACAATGTGACTCAACCTCACTCCACAAAGGTCTTGCAATGTCGGGATTGGGTGGGAAATAACAAGATGTGGGCTGAATTTAATCAAACATGTTGATTGTGTACTCCTATGAGGAAATATATATTTCTGAGGATTGGCAGCTAAGGATTATGGGCCTCATTCAAGTGTGATTTGGCCAATTAAATAGGGCTCTATAAAAGCACAGAGCATATTTTTTTACAGAAGTTTTTTGTTGGTGAACTTCTATCCAAAAGCCAGGTCTTCACTAACTAAAAACTTCTGTAAAAAAAAATAGGCTATGTGCTTATATAGAGCCTATTCAATTGGCTGAATCGCAATTGAATGAGGCTTTATGTGTGCCAGATGCTTATACAGAAAGAATACAACAAAAAGCCTTATGGTTTAGTAAAGGCCAGGGGCGGCCCGTCCATTGGGGCGTCAGGGCAAACGCCCCCCCAAATATTTTCTTCACCCTGCAATAAAAAAAACACAACAATGTATTAGTATAACCCAAAAACAAATAAATATAAGGTGTACATCATCATTTCAAGTCTAAATAGTATTAAAAATGAAGTAAAGTTAGTAAAGGGACACTGTCACTTTAAAATAACCCTTGCGCTACATTAACTAATGCTGTGTATCTATATAGCCCCCTGCCTGCACCCTGTGTGATCAAATTACAATAGTTATACTGTGTACACTAACCTTAGACTCTTCTCTCTCTTCAATGAGTCCTGGCCTGGCCCCCTGACCGTTAATGCATGCCGCCCACCATCACAGTGACGATATGCATGGGCGGTCATAAATGTATCAATTAATAACTGACAGTCTTCCATCATTGACCAATCAATGATGGAAGGCTGTCCAGTTACTAAGTGTTCAATCTAAACCCACCCAGACCGTTAGCCCTGAGCGCCCGCCAGCAAATAGGGCCTCGAGTTATCATTTTGATTGACTGATACAGTCAATAAAACCACCAGTTGCCTGTCCCTTCCCCCTTTCTGTTTCCTGACCCTGGTCACGCTGAGACTGAGAGACCTCCCTGGCTGAATCTACTCATCTGCTCTGCCTGCCTAACACAGTAAGTCTACCTGCCTGGCACCTGCCCTGCCCCTGCCCCTGGCCAAACCAAAACCCCTAGTAGCCCCTAATAACAGTTAGGGGTGACCAGTTACCCCCAGTCCCCCACTATGCCTGCCTGGCCTGCCAGTGCCACCTACCCAGCCACCCACCAACTACCACCGACGACCCCAGCCATCACCCATATGTGGCCTGTGCCACCCCCGATCAGGCCTGCCCTATGCTAGCCTAGCTATGCCATCATGCCACCGCCGGATTACCCCGATCACGGGATCGGGGTAGTCGGGTGGTGAGCGGGGTGGCACAGGCCCACATGGGGGTGATCGGATCACCCCCTTGATGAGGCCTGTGCCACCCCTGATGACCTCCATGTCGCCGCCCTATGCCACCCCCGAGGCCCGATCACCACCACCCCGATGCGGCCTATGCTAGCACCGCCCGTTTACCCCGGGTATTCGGGCAGTGAGCGGGGTTGACCAGGCCACATGGGGGTGGATGTTCACCCCCATGAGGCCTGTGCCACCCCTGATCGTGGCCTACGCGGTCCGATGGGCGACCGATAGGCGCCTGAGCGTGACCGACCCCACCCTGGATGAACCAACTACCTACCCCCCCCCCCTATTTTTATTCCATTTTTAGAAGTGACAGGCATGTATATGTGCCTGTCACTTCTAAAGATAAAATAAAAATAAGGGAAGGGAAAAAAAAATACAGTAAAAACATCATTATTACAAGTAAACAGTAAGCAAACACATTGTTAGTACAGTTAGTAACACAACACATTTTATACAAAAATAAACAGCTTTAAACAAACATTAATACAAAATAAAATAAACAACAGCACATACTTACCTGTAAAATTGACCCCTCCAGCGTTGGCCTTCTGTCCTCTGGATATAGTCATGAAAAATAAATAATCCAATGTTGATTGAAGCCAATGGTCAAATAAAATAATCCAATGTTGATTGAAGCCAATGGTCAAAATAAAATAATTCAATGTTGATTGAAGCCAATGGTCAAAATAAAATAATCCAATGTTGATTGAAGCCAATGGTCAAAATAATCCAATGTTGATTGAAGCCAATGGTCAAATAATCCAATCTTGATTGAAGCCATTGTCCATCCATCCATTCTGGCCCATTGAAAGAGGCCTCCACAAAAAAAAAAACAATGCTCTAAAAAAAAAAAAAACAACAAACTAAAAGAGCTCCTCCTACAAGGAGCCCCTCCCGCGATTAATTGTTTTTTTCCCACGGTCTGCTATATATACTAATTTTTGAAGGACTCTGATTGGCTGAAATTTTTGATTGACATCGATTTCAACCAATGAGAGTCTTTAAAAAATTAGCAAATCAGCAAGCAGGTATGGAAGCCTGTAAGGGTAAAAAAGGTTAGTGTGAACTTGTTTGACCCTGTATGTATTATACATATTACAGGGCTATTTTATGTGATATACATGTTACAGGATAATATCCTGTAACATGTATAGCCAAAAAATAGCACTGTAATATGTATAACAAATAATGTGTAATAGAAATGCATGAACAATATAATATAACAAGTAATAAAGAACATCAACTAATCAAATAATAAATATCAATTAATATATATTGTTGTATGTATATGTTTATGTATATTTATGTGTATTTTTTATGCGTATATATATATATATATATTTGGATATATATATATATATATATATATATATATATATATATAAAAATTGATATCAATATATCACAATAAATAAATATATATATATATATATCAATTTGATATATATATATATATATATATATATATATATATTTATTGTGATATATTGATATCAATTTTTATATATAGATATATATATATATATTTATTTATTGTGATATATTGATATCAATTTTTATTTATATATATATATATATATATATATATATATATAATATATATATATATATATATATATATATATATATATATATATATATTTATATATTTTTTTTTTTATTTTTTTTTTACAATTTGGGCCTATATGTTATTTAAGGTTTTTAAGGTGCGGTTGGGGCCTATATGGTCCCAATTTGTTATTTAAGGTTTTTAAGGTGCGGTTGGGGCCTATATGGTCAAAATTGGTTATTTAAGGTTTTTAAGGTGCGGTTGGGGCCTATATGGTCCCAATTTGTTACTTAGGGTTTTTAGTGTGCGGTTAGGGCCTATATGGTCAAAATTGGTTATTTAAGGTTTTTAAGGTGCGGTTGGGGCCTATATGGTCAAAATTGGTTATTTAAGGTTTTTAAGGTGCGGTTGGGGCCTATATGGTCAAAATTGGTTATTTAAGGTTTTTAAGGTGCGGTTGGGGCCTATATGGTCCCAATTTGTTACTTAGGGTTTTTAAGGTGCGGTTGGGGCCTATATGGTCAAAATTGGTTATTTAAGGTTTTTAAGGTGCGGTTGGGGCCTATATGGTCAAAATTGGTTATTTAAGGTTTTTAAGGTGCGGTTGGGGCCTATATGGTCCCAATTTGTTATTTAAGGTTTTTAAGGTGCGGTTGGGGCCTATATGGTCACACTTGCTCTTTTAAGGTTTTAAACGTTACGGTTTGGGTCTTAAACGTTCTAATGTTTTTTTTTTTTTTTCTATAACTTCCCAGGTGCAAACTATCTGTGGAATCAGATTTGTTTGGACTCGTTGGTTGACTTACTGGACGTGAATACCCCGAGAAGGAGGGTCAACTGTTGGTGAGTATATGGTCACACTTGGACTTTTAAGGTTTTTAAGGTGCAGTTGGGGCCTATATGGTCACACTTGGTCTTTTAAGGTTTTAAAAGTTACGGTTTGGGTCTTGAGATTTCTAATGTTTTTTTTGTTGTTTTCTATCACCCCCCAGGTGCAAACTATCTGTGAAAGCAGATTTGTTTGGACTCGTTGGTTGACTTACTGGACGTGAATACCCCGAGAAGGAGGGTCAACTGTTGGTGAGTATATGGTCACACTTGGACTTTTAAGGTTTTTAAGGTGCAGTTGGGGCCTATATGGTCACACTTGCTCTTTTAAGGTTTTAAACGTTACGGTTTGGGTCTTAAACGTTCTAATGTTTTTTTTTTTTTTTTCTATAACTTCCCAGGTGCAAACTATCTGTGGAATCAGATTTGTTTGGACTCGTTGGTTGACTTACTGGACGTGAATACCCCGAGAAGGAGGGTCAACTGTTGGTGAGTATATGGTCACACTTGGACTTTTAAGGTTTTTAAGGTGCAGTTGGGGCCTATATGGTCACACTTGGTCTTTTAAGGTTTTAAAAGTTACGGTTTGGGTCTTGAGATTTCTAATGTTTTTTTTGTTGTTTTCTATCACCCCCCAGGTGCAAACTATCTGTGAAAGCAGATTTGTTTGGACTCGTTGGTTGACTTACTGGACGTGAATACCCCGAGAAGGAGAGTCAACTGTTGGTGAGTATCATTGCCTTTAATTTTCTGTCCATGTGTATAGGTGCAAATTTGATGTTGATGTAGTCTTGTCACATGAGGGTTTGCAGTCTGTAATGTATACCAATGAAATCAACACACTGTTATTTTAAAGTAATTTTGTGACATAATATAAATTAATATACCGTGATCTCTTTCTTTTATTGGTATCAATATCAGAAATGAATACTATTGACTCTCTACTTGTGAAGC
Source organism: Discoglossus pictus (assembly GCA_027410445.1). Lineage (NCBI taxonomy): Eukaryota > Metazoa > Chordata > Amphibia > Anura > Alytidae > Discoglossus > Discoglossus pictus. The sequence continues at coordinate 110,154,909 of CM050163.1, forward strand.
CTTTCGGCACCCTAACCTATGAGGAGAAGGTGGAAGTAAAACGGTTAGGAGCTGACCAACCAGAGATAAATCTGCAGCAAATCGCAAGAGATAGAGGGAAGCAATATGTCCGTAATTTCAATACTGAATGGTACAAGAAGAACGACTGGCTTTCTGGAAGCGTTTCTAGGAAGTCCTTATATTGTTTCCCATGCATCCTATTTGGTGGTGACGCTGCTTGGACCAAAACTGGAGTGACTGACGTCAAACATCTAGCTGACAAATTGGCAAAACACAAAAGTTCTAAAGCTCACTTGGATAACAGGATCAAGTTTGAGATGCTTGGACAGGCGAACATTGCTGTTCAACTGGACCAAGGATACCAAGTCAGCATTCAAAAACACAACGAAGAAGTGGCTAAGAACCGGTACATCCTTTCGAAGATAATTGATTGTGTTCGCTTTTGTGGCGCTTTTGAACTGGCATTAAGAGGACACGACGAGAGTGAAACATCGCTAAATCCAGGAGTGTTTAGAGGCCTGGTGGATTTGGTTGGCAGTATCGATAGTGCAATGGAACAGCATTTGAAGACTGCAACTGTGTTTAAGGGCACTTCCAAAACCGTGCAGAATGAGCTACTGGACTGCATGCATGAAGTTATAAAGGAAGTGATTCACCAAGAGCTTAAGGAAGCCCAGTTTGTGGCAATCCAAGCGGATGAAACAACCGATATTTCCGCTAGGACACAGTGCGTTGTAGTCTATCGCTACATTGACAAGAAGCATCAAGTGGTGGAAAGATTTGATGGCTTCACGGAAATGAAATCAACGGATGCAGACTCGATTGCTGCTGTTGTGCTGGAAACACTGAATACTGTTCTCCCAGAGCCAGAAGACAAGAAGAAACTCATAGCTCAAAGCTACGATGGTGCCAGTGTGATGCGTGGAGATCAAGGAGGAGTTCAAAGAAAAATAAAAGACGTGTACCCGAACGCACACTACGTCCATTGCTATGCTCACCAACTGAACCTAATAATGGAGAAAGCAGTTTCAAGGATTGGAAGAGTTCGAGTTTTTTTTTCCAACATAGGCGGCATACCATCTTTTTTTTCACGCTCTCCAAAAAGGACTGGAGTTCTGGATGAGGTAGTAGACTTCCAAGAGGTGCACCAACACAATGGAACTTCAACGTTAGGACCGTGAACGTGATCTACGAGAACAGAGATGCGCTACTTGAGTGTTTCCAGACAATTGAAGCATGTCTAAACTTTGATCCAACATCTATACGGGAAGCCGCAGGTTTCATTGGAATGCTGGAAGACAGGGAGTTCCTTTACTTCCTTAAATTTAATAATGCCACATGTTGACATCCTCTATAGTCAGCTTCAGAAGCGAGACACGGATACTGTTTATATCAAAAAAGTCACAGAAGACTTTGTCGCCAGCATCCAGAAAATCCGTAATTCTGTGGAAGAGATAGAAGCAAGTTTGCCGAGCGATCTAACAGTCAACAGACGGAGTGCGGAGATCTCAACCTTGAGACAACTTTCAAGAGAGGTATGTGACATAGTGGTGGTTCATGCAAAAGAACGTTTTTCATTTTCAAATCACCTAGTCAGTGCCAAACTTGTTCAAAGTGACTTGTATAAAACCCATGACACTTGATTTCCAACCCAAGCTCTGGAAGACACCGTACAAGCATATCCAATACTGAAGAAGGAACAATTACGCACTGAGCTGTCACTTCTGTATGGGAAGACAGAGTTTCATACTTGTACAAGTGCTGTTGCTCTGCACAAACTTTTCCATCAATTTAATCTGCAGAATGATTTCACAGAGACAGTAAAATTATTAAGAATCCTGATTACAACACCAATGACTACTGCAGTATCAGAAAGATGCTTCTCAACATTGAAGAGGATAAAAACCTTTTTAAGAAGCACCATGTCCCTGGAGCGGTTGAATGCATTGGCGATGCTCTCAATGGAAAAGCAACTGATTTCCGAGATCCCAGACTTCAATGAAAAAAACATTGAGAAGTTTTCTTCTTTTTCAAAGATCGCCGTGCAAAATTAAAATACAAGTGATTGAAGCAAAGAAGAATGCATACCCCCAAGGTGTGCAAAGATAAACTGCGTTAAGCAGCACCACCTCACACTACCAAACATAACTAGTGGTAAGTAAAGTATGAACGGTGTGTGGGTGTGCATATGGAAGGAGCTATGAAAGGTGTGTGCATGGTCAGTAACAATTGTTGAAGCCTTGGCGTGGTTTGAAGGAATTGGAGGCACTTCCAAGGGTAGCTGTCACTTGTGTACAGGAAGCAAGAATTCCATGTCTGTACAAGTGCTGTTGCTCTGCAGCAACTTTAGCATCAATGTAATCTACATAATTTAACAGAGTGAGTGAAGCTATAAGGAATCCTGCTTACAACAACGAAGACTACTAAAGAACCAGAAAGATGCTTCTCCACATTGAAGAGGATCAAAAAAGTAATTAAAAAGCACCATGGTCCTGTAGCGGTTAAATAAATTGGTTTGAAGGAATTGGAGGCACCTTCAAGGGTACGTAAAGTTCTCAGAAATGGCACCACCTCACTACCAAAAATAACTAGTGGTAAGTAAAGTATGAATGGTGTGTGGGTGTGCATATTGAAGGAGCTATGAAAGGTGTGTGAATGGTCAGTAACAATTGTTGAAGCCTTGGCGTGGCGTTACTGCTCATATGGTTATCCATATGCTAATTCAACGTGTTTGTTTGACATTGATTATTGTGTTGTCTAAACAGAAGTGAAATGTTGTTGTTTTCTTGAATCCCAAGATCCACTGGTTTGGGCCTATGCAGTGCTGATTGGTCTTCTAAGGTATGTTTGAGGCCTATATGGTCCCACTTGGTCTTCTAAGGTATGTTTGGGGCCTATGGTCACACTTGGTCTTCTAAGGTATGTTTGAAGCCTATATGGTCACACTTGGTCTTCTAAGGTATGTTTGAGGCCTATATGGTCCCACTTGGTCTTCTAAGGTATGTTTGGGGCCTATGGTCACACTTGGTCTTCTAAGGTATGTTTGAGGCCTATATGGTCACACTTGGTCTTCTAAGGTATGTTTGGGGCCTATATAGTTCCACTTGGTCTTCTAAGGTATGTTTGGGGCCTATGGTTACACTTGGTCTTCTAAGGTATGTTTGGGGCTTATATAGTCACACTTGGTCTTCTAAGGTATGTTTGGGGCCTATATAGTCACACTTGGTCTTCTAAGGTATGTTTGGGGCCTATATAGTCACACTTGGTCTTCTAAGGTATGTTTGGGGCCTATATAGTTCCACTTGGTCTTCTAATGTATGTTTGGGGTCTATATAGTCACACTTGGTCTTCTAAGGTATGTTTGGGGCCTATATGGTTCCACTTGGTCGTTTAATGTTTTTTAAGTATGGTTTTGTTCTTGAATGGTATGATTGATTTGCTTGTTTTCTTTCAACCCCAGGTGCAAACCCTATGTGGCTGCAGATTTGTTTCTACTCATTGGTCAACTTAATGAACGTGAATACCCTGAGAAGAAGAGCCGACTAATGGTAGGTGTCACTCCTTTAATTTTTCTGTTAATACGTATAGGTGCAATTATGATATTGCTGTAGTCTTGTCACGTGAGTTTTTTCAATCTATATTGTATACCAATGAATTTAACACATTGTTACTTTACTTCTTGACATTTCTGCATTGCAGATCATGTATTTCAATGGGCTTTACAAGCATAAGGTCATTGGGCGGGGCTTATAAAGGTTATTATGACGCCAGGGGGAGGAGTTATAAAAATGGGTGTGGTTTGAAGAAGGGGGAGTGGCTATGTTTCGCCCTGTCGCCCCTCCAACTTGAAAAGTCACCAGCCGCCACTGGTAAAGGCTCAATAGCATGACATCCATAGTGAATCTTATTTAAGCCATAACATAGCTATTACATGATACTTGTAACAAATTCTTACATGTAAACCCAAATTAGTGATTACATAGCTCCCATAAGAAATATGGGCTAATCCTATGTGTAAAGCTCTGCATGTGCTCGTAGTGAGAATAAAGCCTATGTGTAAAATGAACCACTTACAGCACCAGATAAACCTCAACTCATTACACTTAAAGCTATACCCTTCTTAAACATGATCTGTAGGGAAGGGGATATTAATTAATAAAAATAACAACTATGCCTATGCCCCTCTACCTCCTCATTTATTGAATGAGGCTGGGTGTCCTCTGGAACCCCCTCAAAACCTGGGGGCTTTATGGGCCCACACATCCACCTACCGCCTTGTGCTTTGGGTGGTGGCCCATTAACCTCTAATATTTCCAAGCCTACAAAAAATAAACAATGGGGTCCTTGCTTGTTTGTAGGGACTAACTAGGGATACCCCATGGGTAACTTATTTCATATTGAGGGGAGGAGGTGGGTAAGGGGATCATGCTCCCCCCACCTCAAAGCACAAGGAGATGGTAAGGAAGGGGCAGATGTTCCTTCGGTTGTTGAGAGACTTCAGGAGGACACCCATGCTTAATGTAAGCATTTTATATGTATATGTGTAGATAGATAGATAGATCGATAGATAGATAGACAGGGTAGTGGTGCTATGGAGACTTCTGAGTTTTAGACTTGGAGCCACCTGTGGATATACATTAGGCAGGTTGCATGCACACATAAGAGCTAGAGGGTTATGGACTATACCCCCTGGGTACAAGTCAGTAATTTGTTATTAGAGTTGTTTTGCAGGTGCCATGTCATATCCCCGAACTTGCTTGTTAAACTCAGGTAGGCAGCTTTGCAGGAGTTCCTGTGATATATGTAATGGAGCACTAAATGTATTACATTTAAAATATAAAAATATGTATGGTATAATGGTCTTAATCTTAATTAATAGGTAAAACTCCATCTGTGCCTATGAGTCTGCCATGATGTTTATAAGATCTTTTTACCTTCTCAATTATCACTGTGAAAATCTCCTTTCTCGTATACATATTTTAAGCCCTAGTAGTATATCTTCATGTATAAAATGTGTTTTTATGCCTTATGTGCTATGATGTGCACATAATATAACATTGCATGTAAAGCTGTGCATGCTTGCAATGGTGATGTTTATCTTCACATGCACAGTCATTCATTGATATTTCTATACTATAGCCTTTGCATGTGTATAATTGATTTAGATTTTTTATAATGGTGCACATGTGTAGAGGTGCTATTGGTCTTATGGTAATTGCATCTTTCTAAAGTCTTACATTGGATCTAAACTTTTTTTGTTGTGTGGACTCGCTGATTACCTTGCTTTAAACAGATTTGGAAAGAATACAGTTTAGCTGCTTATAAGTTTCTCTATCATCTATAACTGTAACTAATGCTGATGATATGTATAAAGTACAAACCCAAAAGAAAGACCAGAGTGGGTCACAATAAATAAATAATTAAATAAATAAATGTCTTATCAATGGTAAAAAAAATAAAAGCAAAATAATTAAAAATAAAGATTAGGGAGTCATTAGCCCAAGAATGACTCCCTGTTATAGAACAATATTGTTTAGCAGCTTTTAATAAGATATATAACATTTCCAAACAAAGAATTAGGGAAGAATAAGGTGCTTTTTATCCATAATTTTTTGGCATGTATGAAATGTTAGGCTCTCCTTATCTCTGAGGATATAAGGTCTTAAGAATCAACAACTGTCCTAGGACTGGTTGTTGAGACCCACTGGGTTATTACTTGTTTATCATCATTATGAAGAATATAATTTATAGGATCAAAAGCATGTGCACAATATGTTATTTTCTCAGCATAAGGTGCATGCAGGGGGATTAATGAGAAAAACTGTAAACAGGAACTGGTTATATGCATGCTACTTTTTGGGCAATTATAGCACAGAAGTAAGGAAGTTAATATCAGATAAGAACCAACTGGCACATCTTGTTCCCCATATTGTTGCCTTTTGTAAAGCCTGAAATATTAATTTGTCTTTGCTCCATGTCCATGTTAGCCTCCTGTATATCACACGTATGTATAAATTCCTTCAGTATTTTAACCACAGCCACTTCTGCTGAGTGTATTACATGTACCTACCATCCTATTACTGCATGTCATTTTTGTAGAAAGTGTTAACTTTTTTGGAATGTTTTCCTTCTTTTCTCCCTAAACTCTATTTTAATTCCAAAAAAAATATTCAACGAAACAGTGTTAGTTATGAAATAATGAACTGCCTTTGTTGTAAGCATACAATTGTTTCTTTATTATTTCATATTGCATTAAAGTGTTATGTACTGGTACTGAGTTATGCAAATGTATCTGAAGCTGTAAAGAAGCTTAGTCAGGTCAGTTGCCAAATATGTAGGGCAGAATTTCTGCAATTTGAAAACAAATTCTCACCATGGGACCAGCTTGGACAAATAATATTCTACATGCATATTGAATAATTCCCTAAATCATAAGACAACATGAAGCTGGCTCTTGAACTTCAAAGTAAATGTGTACAACATAGAAAAAAAAAGCCATTCTCATTATGCAGTAATAATTTGCTTTTAAAAATGTGCAGCATTATAAAAGTATGCAAAGACAGCAATCTGTGTATAATAATTTACCAAATCCTGAGGCTAATTTATATGTAAGAAACATTTAATAAATACTAGTATATGTACAGAAATGACTCAACTGAAACATATTTTTTTTCATCAAAAATATTTCAAAGGACTTATGCTTAACTATTTTTTACCAGATGAATGCCATTTACAGTTAATTCCAGAACAATAAAATATGCTTTCACATTTTTGGACATATTCATACATTCCTCATTGTTAGTTTGGGAATACTGTTATCTCTTTGGATAATATGGGATAGCAACCCCTTATAACACTGGAAAACACAATTTATGTCACAAAATGGAAAAATTAAGGTGTTTCTACAATAACTCTTCATGTTAGATTCAAGAAGGAAATCAGAATTTTGCTATCCCTCACATTTTTCATGACACTTTTTATTAATAAATATATTGAAATATCAAACCTATCTTGTCACAATAACTTAAATAACTTTTCAATATAATTATTGACTGACAGACAGGTGCAGACAGGGGGCAGGCGGACAGATTAAAAGAAGCGTAATGCATCATATCGTGTCATGAACACAGCACTAGTCTGAGAAACTTCACTGTGTACGTACTGCGCTAGCTTGGGTTTTCTTTTGTCTGGGGATTAGATTACTGTGCAACTGTAATGTGGTTTACACAGTGTCATTATGCCAAGGAGATGTTTAAATCCTCCAGATAGCCTAATGTTACATGTGTGAGTCATTGACATGTAAAGCTCAATGACTACATTTAACTCACCTTTAAAAAATGTTATTAGCTATATTTTGGTTGCAAAGTAGGTGACCAAGAAAAGAACTGTGCCACCAATAATTACTTTGACATCTCTGCTTCTGGCAGGATGGGTAAATGGTTCACACCATATGCCCATTGCAGTTCCCATGGTTTGGAGGGAACCCAAGGACCATTCATCACATTGGTATTTTTGCTTAAGAAACATCACAGGAATATCATCTAAATCCAAACACAGTGAAATACCCAAATTTACTGACTGCTATGAGGCCAGTTCCTCACAGTTAAATATTTGCCTGTGCCAAAGCCTCCAAATAATGTAACTCTAGTCGATGAAGACGATGATGATAGCACAGTTCAACATGAGGAGCAACATGACCCTACTTTTAAAGCAAGTATCTACCAACTCAGGTTGATTTAAACAACCTTGTTTGGGATTTGAATTTGTCCAAAAAACAGGCCAAGCTTTTGGAGTCTAGACTTAAGGACTGGAATTTACTTCAGCTAGATAAAAAAGGTTTTTTTTTCAAAATCGGCAAGATAAGTTTAAAACCTTTTATCCCTAAGAAAAAAATTAGTTTAAGTAGCAATATTTGCTCTGTAATGGATGCTCTTGGACATGAACATAAAACAACAGAATGATGACTCTTCTTTGACTCATAAAACTAGTTTGAAAGGTATCCTTTTGCACAGTGGAAACAAAGTTCATCGTATACCATTAGCTTATTAGCCATTAGCTTATGATTTAATCACAAACAGTATATAGTTGTCGTACTGCGAGTTGTCATGACGCTTTGCGAGCATTGCGAATTGAGGCGAGCCATTGACCACGAGCCACGCACAGCGAGGCGAGCAGTTGAGGCACTGCTATCCTTGCAAGGCGAGCAGTTAAGGCATGCGGGACTTAGGCTGCAAAGGCGCTCATTACAGGGGTGGACACGCATGACTAAGCTGGCGCTCATCCCGAGACACGCAATGAGGTGAAATTACAGATGCAAAATTACGGCCTGTATGACTTAGGACCCAAAGCACGTAGATGAACTGTGGGGCTCGCAAAAACACACAAATATGCCTTAAATTAACTTCCAGACTCACACACAGCATAGGGGGAGAGACAGGGAGCCTGTGAGTGAGGTTGTAAGTTAATGTGAGGCATATTTTGCCTTTTTTTCACCATCGAAAATCGCTGAAGCAAGAAAATAAATGGCTGCCGAAAAAAAGGATACAAGATAAAAAGGAGGCAGAAGGACGTAAAACGAGGCCGAAGGACGTAAATAGGACCCCTAAGCACTAAGACTTAATGCAAAACAGTAACACATAATACAAGGCAGTAACATTTAACTCAAGCCAGTAACACTTACACCAAGGCAGTAACACTTACACCAAGGGTGTAAAACTTAACCCAAAGCAGTAGGCCCCTAAACTACACAGGCCTATAAAGTACACAGGGGGAGAGGCTTGCAATGAGCGCCGAAGGATATCTTTGCAAAGCAGCAAAGGTGCCCCTGGGCAAAAACGGCAATGAGCGGTAAAGCCGCTCATTGCAGGGCTCTCCATGAGTGCCGAAGGCGCTCATCGTGGGGCCTGTAAAGTAGATGGGGGAATAGGCTCACAATGAGCGCTGAAGCGCTCATCGCGGGGCTCATGAGGAGCGCCGAAGGTGCTTAGAGAGGCCATATCCTCGCATTTGGTGGCAAACAGCATTGCCAGGCTTCAAATTTTATTGCCGTAATTTTTGAAGGGCAAGTCGCTAGTATGAAATAATCATACAAAAATATGAAATCCCATTTGAAAAAAAAGTGGTATTCCAAATATAATTGGAACATTTGGGATGATTTGAAAGTCATTTTACTGTTATTTCATTTTGATCTCAGCTATACTAAAATTTACATACTAAGGGACTCATTCTAATTGGAGCCGCAAATTGGCCTCAACTCTGCGATTCCTTGCGTGTAAATGCAAATCTAAATTCAAGACAGCACTGTAAAGCACTGTAAATGATGGGGAACACAATGGGGGACATGAGGATCAATAGCAAAACCTTCTCAAGCTTGCATATCTGCAAAATCCAAACTTCATTTCAGCTTCAATTTCCGTCCAAAGTCCCACGGGATTGAATGACCTCCAAGCCAGTAAATCGGTGTTCAAACCCCTACGGGCTTGGCGGTAGAAGGCCGCAAACTCGAAGCATTGTAAATGCAAATATGTATTCAATCCAGCACTGTAAAGCACTGTATATGATGGGGAACACAATGGGGGACATGAGGATTATTAGCAAGACATTCTCAAGCTTGCACATTGCCAAAATCAAATCTTTCATTTCAGGTTTATTTTCTGTCCAAATTCCCACGGGCTTGAATGACAGCCAAGCCCGTAGCTCGTTATTCAAGTCCGTACGGACTTGGAGGGTGAATGTCCTCCAAGCCTGTAGCTTGTTATTCAAGCCTGTACAGCCATATAATAGAATATGGCACTCTGACATTGGGGCTCATGGAAAATGCGCGCCGACAACAAGGGGCCCATATGAGCGCGCCAACAGCAGCGTGCAGTTCTAAAGTTTGTGACAAATGAACGCTGATGAAAGGGCCCAAGTGGTATGGTCTAACAGCATGAACCCTTCCAACCCTAACCTTTGTAGCCGCAGCCTAAGCCTAACCCTTAGACCCCCTAGCCTCCTGTCGGGTGCACTGTTGGGGCTGCGTGCATGTGTTGGCGCAGATGACGGCGCGTATTCGATGCTTGCTCTAAAGTCGTGCTAGGATAGAATATACATCTCGCACATCCACATTTGGGAACACAAATAGTGCCCAAATGAGACAGCCACATGGCATATATCAAATACCAGGGGAACATTTCAAGATATGTGGTTCAGTTCTTCAGTCGTGTCCGACTCTCTGTGACCATATGGACTGCAGCACAATCAGCTAGGTCTCTGCCTGTGCTGTTCTCTGAGGTTTGCATGGCAAAGAGACTGGAGTGGTTTGTCAGTTCCTTCTCTAGTGGATTTGGATTTGCTGTCCTCTCTGCTAAAACCTGCCCACCAACAGTAGCTCACAGCTCCATTCAGGTACAAGTCTTTCAAGGAGGGGGTGGTGGGGTCAAAGGTCCCTGCTGATTCAGGGGGGGACTCCCCCAACTCAATGACCCCCCCCCCCCCGTCCTCAATGCCAGGGCCTTCTAATGCTCCTCCTTCCTCCTCCCCCTGTGCTGTCTCCTGCTGGTCCGGGGCCGATGCCCCTGCCTCTGGCTCGTCACTGGACCCAGACCTCCTCCTGGATGCTGAAAGATATAGAAGAAAGGTACATGTCATTAATATGTTAATTAATACATTGATATGTGTTCATTCCTAACTATCTGGCATCTAGCCTTAAACATGGATGATTCTCCTCTTTGAAACTCCAATTAGCTATCTTATACTAGCTGTTATATATTCTCAGGTAGTGGTCATGATGGTTCTTGGCTCCTAACGCTATCTGTATTCCGGCTGCTGTCTGCAACTGCATAGGCTGCAGTGGGCACACCAATACATGTACTCTCTATTGCAGGGGTGTCCAAACTCGGTCCTGGTGAAGATATCCTTTCTGTGCACAGGTGAGTCAATCAGGATGATTGAAGAAGCAATTGACTCACCTGTGCATAGCATCATCACATACAGGCATGTGTTTGGCACCCCCGGACCGAGTTTGGACACACCTGCACTATTGCTTGATTACTGTTGTGGTGCCCAGGAATGACACTGATTTGTCAGCTGCATGAATTTAATGATGCATCCATCTATCCCTCGCTAATTCCATGGAGCTGATATGTCAGTGTCCTTGTTGATCATCAAGTACATGTGTAGTGTGTGTGATGCACATGTGGTGGTACGTTGGTGTATGTCATATTCACCTTATATGGAGGCTGGGTCCTGCTGGGTCACCGGGGCTGAAGCTCCAGCTGCGGGCGATTCTCTTAGAATGTCCCTTGCGATCCCCTCCCACTGACGATAGGTCACGCTGTGTTCCTCATCCTCCCTGGCCATCTTCCTCCTGGCCCTGACGTCATCAAATCGATGCTTCACAGAATGTACATCCCTCCCCTCAATGCCTACAGCGTTCACTTCATCCACCACCTCCTGCCAAGACTGAGCCCTAGGCCCAGGCTTCACTTCCCTCCCTCCTGAGGTGATGGTAGGGTGGACACAGAGGGCACCCAGGAGCACCACATTCTCCTTGGGAGTATAATTATGGGTCCTGAACTTGCCCACAGCCTTTTGCTCCCTCAGCTGACCCTGAGCTCTCTCCCATCCCCAAACTACCCCCCTCTCCCCGGGAACAGGACTCTTCTCCACTGTCCCTCTCCTTTGTGTTCCTGGCACTCAGGGAACCTCTCTACCACCCGCCACTGCACTCTCCTCTCTCCTCCTCTTCTCCCTCCTCCTCTCCTCCCTCCTCCTACTCTTCTCCCTCCTCCTACTCTCCTCCATCCTCCTACTCATCCCCTGCTCCTACTCTCCTCTTCCTCCTCCTCCTCTCCTCTCTCCTCCTCCTCCTCTCCTCTCTCCTCCTACTCTCCCCTTCCTGGACAGATGCATCCCGTATCTCCAGGTTAGTGTGATAACCAGGAATGCCTTACAGTTGGAGTGGTTTGAGCAGTTAACATATCACACACATACACAGGATCAGAGTAAGATCACAGAGCCAGATGCCCTTACATAAAGGAGCGACCTGTCCAGTTCTGTGCTCTCTGCTTTCGAAGGGCGCCACCCCTGACTTTTGAAATGCGTGCGCCAGCTGGTAATCTGCTCCAGTAGAGTAAAAACACATCCAAATGAACCACAACCCCCCTAACCCTCTAAACCTAACCTCCTAACCCTCTAACCCTAACCTCCTAACCCTAATCCTCACCTCCTAACCCTAACACCCTAATCCTAACCTCCTAAACCTAACCCTCTAACCATCACCTCCTAACCTCACCTCTTAACCCTCACCTCCTAACCCCAAATCCTCACCTCCTAACCGTTACCTCCTAACCCTCTAACCCTAACCCCCTAACCCTAACCCTCTAACCCTAACCCCCTAACCCTAAACCCCTAAACCCTCACCCCATAACCCTCTAACACCAACCCCCTAACTTCCTAACCACTTACATTAACATATGGCTAGATCGTAGGAGCTAATTTACATCACTAGATGACGATGCGAACGCATGCGCATTCAAAGAGAAGGTGGCAGCGCTCAACAGCGGCAATCACAAAATAGGATAGGTCCAGGAGGAGTTCATCACCAGATAAGGGTACTTGAGTAATTATCTCCATGACCCACTGCAGAGAGAATCTGACATCACTAGGGTCTCTCCTCTATGTACCCAAGGATGGGGCTTACTCTGAATGACCAGCCTGTGTGCCAGATAATTGTATAAAAATAACATCTAATAAAGGTGCTGCAGTTATTTCCTGGCTATAATTGTACCAGAGGTAGTAGGAACTACATGGTCCTGCTGGGGTTGGCTGGACCTAGGTGCACAGGTGAGTCAATCAGGATGATTGAAGAAGCAATTGACTCACCTGTGCATATCATCATCAAATACAGGCATGTGTGTGGCCCCCCCAGACCGAGTTTGGACACACCTGCACTATTGCTTGATTACTGTTGTGGTGCCCAGGAATGACACTGATTTGTCAGCTGCATGAATTTAATGATGCATCCATCTATCCCTCGTTAATTCCATGGAGCTGATATGTCAGTGTCCTTGTTGATCATCAAGTACATGTGTAGTGTGTGTGATGCACATGTGGTGGTACGTTGGTGTATGTCATATTCACCTGATATGGAGGCTGGGTCCTGCTGGGTCACCGGGGCTGAAGCTCCAGCTGCGGGCGATTCTCTTAGAATGTCCCTTGCGATCCCCTCCCACTGACGATAGGTCACGCTGTGTTCCTCATCCTCCCTGGCCATCTTCCTCCTGGCCCTGACGTCATCAAATCGATGCTTCACAGAATGTACATCCCTCCCCTCAATGCCTACAGCGTTCACTTCATCCACCACCTCCTGCCAAGACTGAGCCCTAGGCCCAGGCTTCACTTCCCTCCCTCCTGAGGTGATAGTAGGGTGGACACAGAGGGCACCCAGGAGCACCACATTCTCCTTGGGAGTATAATTATGGGTCCTGAACTTGCCCACAGCCTTTTGCTCCCTCAGCTGACCCTGAGCTCTCTCCCATACCCAAACTACCCCCCTCTCCCCGGGAACAGGACTCTTCTCCACTGTCCCTCTCCTTTGTGTTCCTGGCACTCAGGGAACCTCTCTACCACCCGCCACTGCACTCTCCTCTCTCCTCCTCTTCTCCCTCCTTCTCTCCTCCCTCCTCCTACTCTTCTGCCTCCTCCTACTCTCCTCCATCCTCCTACTCATCCCCTGCTCCTACTCTCCCCCTCCTCTTCCTCCTCCTCCTCTCCTCTCTCCTCCTCCTCCTCTCCTCCCTCCTCCTACTCTCCCCTTCCTGGACAGATGCATCCCGTATCTCCAGGTTAGTGTGATAACCAGGAATGCCTTACAGTTGGAGTGGTTTGAGCAGTTAACATATCACACACATACACAGGATCAGAGTAAGATCACAGAGCCAGATGCCCTTACATAAAGGAGCAACCTGTCCAGTTCTGTGCTCTCTGCTTTCGAAGGGTGCCACCCCTGACTTTTGAAATGCGTGCGCCAGCTGGTAATCTGCTCCAGTAGAGTAAAAACACATCCAAATGAACCACAACCCCCCTAACCCTCTAAACCTAACCTCCTAACCCTCTAACCCTAACCTCCTAACCCTAATCCTCACCTCCTAACCCTAACACCCTAATCCTAACCTCCTAAACCTAACCCTCTAACCATCACCTCCTAACCTCACCTCTTAACCCTCACCTCCTAACCCTCACCTCCTAACCCCAAATCCTCACCTCCTAACCGTCACCTCCTAACCCTCTAACCCTAACCCCCTAACCCTAACCTCCTAACCCTCACCCCCTAACCCTCTAACCCTAACCCCTAACTTCCTAACCACTTACATTAACATATGGCTAGATCGTAGAAGCTAATTTACATCACTAGATGACGACGCGAACGCATGCGCATTCAAAGAGAAGGTGGCAGCGCTCAACAGCGGCAATCACAAAATAGGATAGGACCAGGAGGAGTTCATCACCAGATAAGGGTACTTGAGTAATTATCTCCATGACCCACTGCAGAGAGAATCTGACATCACTAGGGTCTCTCCTCTATGTACCCGAGGATGGGGCTTACTCTGAATGACCAGCCTGTGTGCCAGATAATTGTATAAAAATAACATCTAATAAAGGTGCTGCAGTTATTTCCTGGCTATAATTGTACCAGAGGTACTAGCAACTACATGGTCCTGCTGGGGTTGGCTGGACCTAGGTGCACAGGTGAGTCAATCAGGATGATTGAAGAAGCAATTGACTCACCTGTGCATAGCATCATCAAATACAGGCATGTGTGTGGCCCCCCCAGACCGAGTTTGGACACACCTGCACTATTGCTTGATTACTGTTGTGGTGCCCAGGAATGACACTGATTTGTCAGCTGCATGAATTTAATGATGCATCCATCTATCCCTCGTTAATTCCATGGAGCTGATATGTCAGTGTCCTTGTTAATCATCAAGTACATGTGTAGTGTGTGTGATGCACATGTGGTGGTACGTTGGTGTATGTCATATTCACCTGATATGGAGGCTGGGTCCTGCTGGGTCACCGGGGCTGAAGCTCCAGCTGCGGGCGATTCTCTTAGAATGTCCCTTGCGATCCCCTCCCACTGACGATAGGTCACGCTGTGTTCCTCATCCTCCCTGGCCATCTTCCTCCTGGCCCTGACGTCATCAAATCGATGCTTCACAGAATGTACATCCCTCCCCTCAACACCTACAGCGTTCACTTCATCCACCACCTCCTGCCAAGACTGAGCCCTAGGCCCAGGCTTCACTTCCCTCCCTCCTGAGGTGATAGTAGGGTGGACACAGAGGGCACCCAGGAGCACCACATTCTCCTTGGGAGTATAATTATGGGTCCTGAACTTGCCCACAGCCTTTTGCTCCCTCAGCTAACCCTGAGCTCTCTCCCATCCCCAAACTACCCCCCTCTCCCCGGGAACAGGACTCTTCTCCACTGTCCCTCTCCTTTGTGTTCCTGGCACTCAGGGAACCTCTCTACCACCCGCCACTGCACTCTCCTCCTCTCCTCCTCCCTCCTCCTCCTCCTCTCCTCTCTCCTCCTCTTCTCCATCCTCCTCTCCTCCCTCCTCCTACTCTTCTGCCTCCTCCTACTCTCCTCCATCCTCCTACTCATCCCCTGCTCCTACTGTCCCCCTCCTCCTCCTCTTCCTCCTCCTCCTCTCCTCTCTCCTCCTCCTCCTCTCCTCCCTCCTCCTACTCTCCCCTTCCTGGACAGATGCATCCCGTATCTCCAGGTTAGTGTGATAACCAGGAATGCCTTACAGTTGGAGTGGTTTGAGCAGTTAACATATCACACACATACACAGGATCAGAGTAAGATCACAGAGCCAGATGCCCTTACATAAAGGAGCGACCTGTCCAGTTCTGTGCTCTCTGCTTTCGAAGGGTGCAACCCCTGACTTTTGAAATGCGTGCGCCAGCTGGTAATCTGCTCCAGTAGAGTAAAAACACATCCAAATGAACCACAACCCCCCTAACCCTCTAAACCTAACCTCCTAACCCTCTAACCCTAACCTCCTAACCCTAATCCTCACCTCCTAACCCTAACACCCTAATCCTAACCTCCTAAACCTAACCCTCTAACCATCACCTCCTAACCTCACCTCTTAACCCTCACCTCCTAACCCCAAATCCTCACCTCCTAACCGTCACCTCCTAACCCTCTAACCCTAACCCCCTAACCCTAACCCCCTAACCCTCTAACCCTAACCCCCTAACTTCCTAACCACTTACATTAACATATGGCTAGATCGTAGGAGCTAATTTACATCACTAGATGACGACGCGAACACATGCGCATTCAAAGAGAAGGTGGCAGCGCTCAACAGCAGCAATCACAAAATAGGATAGGACCAGGAGGAGTTCATCACCAGATAAGGGTACTTGAGTAATTATCTCCGTGACCCACTGCAGAGAGAATCTGACATCACTAGGGTCTCTCCTCTATGTACCCAAGGATGGGGCTTACTCTGAATGACCAGCCTGTGTGCCAGATAATTGTATAAAAATAACATCTAATAAAGGTGCTGCAGTTATTTCCTGGCTATAATTGTACCAGAGGTAGTAGGAACTACATGGTCCTGCTGGGGTTGGCTGGACCTAGGTGCACAGGTGAGTCAATCAGGATGATTGAAGAAGCAATTGACTCACCTGTGCATAGCATCATCAAATACAGGCATGTGTGTGGCCCCCCCAGACCGAGTTTGGACACACCTGCACTATTGCTTGATTACTGTTGTGGTGCCCAGGAATGACACTGATTTGTCAGCTGCATGAATTTAATGATGCATCCATCTATCCCTCGTTAATTCCATGGAGCTGATATGTCAGTGTCCTTGTTGATCATTAAGTACATGTGTAGTGTGTGTGATGCACATGTGGTGGTACGTTGGTGTATGTCATATTCACCTGATATGGAGGCTGGGTCCTGCTGGGTCACCGGGGCTGAAGCTCCAGCTGCGGGTGATTCTCTTAGAATGTCCCTTGCGATCCCCTCCCACTGACGATAGGTCACGCTGTGTTCCTCATTGCCCGCAAGCCCCGCGAAGAGAGGCGAGCTGTAAAACCACTAAAACACGCAGCACAGGCGATGAGTGCCGAAGGCGCTCATTGCTGCCAGCCTCGAAAAGCGAGGTGAGCAGTGGAGGTAATGAAACATGCAGCCTCCAAACGGGGATTGCCTTAGGCTGCAAGTCTTAGGCTGCAAGTAGTTGACGAATACGGGATTTAGAAGAAAAAAATTGAGAGACGCAGCACTTAGAAAAAAAAAATACGACATAGGAAAAATACGTTGTTAACGGCCGAACCACGCAGACCAAAAAACAATAAAAACACAAAAAATACAAAAACAAATACAACAAAAACATTACACACAGCACGGGAGAACAGCCAGGGCATTTGGAAGTGAGGTGGAATGCAAATTAGTTTCGGCACTTGAAAATCAGCTAAGCGAGAAAAAAAATAGCGTTCGAAAAAAATGGAAACACGACCCTGAAAGGCGCAAAACACATCCAGCAGCGTACGAGGTAGAAAAATACTAATAGAAAGGACTCAAAATGCTTGTGCAATGCGTAAAACATAGACTAACACCGCCATTTTACAACACATTTTACACATTAAGATTCTGAAATGGCGGATTTCCCGCCTAAACCAACGTTTTTGTCTCGCACACGCAGCCTATAGGGCGCACTTGCAACAGAACTGACACTTTCTCCGCACATTAATGCTTACCTCTTTCTAATATATTTAGACATTGATTAATTAAATATTAATGTACATTATTTTATTAATTAATTATTAGTAATCATTATGAACAACAAAGATTCTATATTTTACAATGCCTTTAGTTTCTTAATATATTAATGCTTAGCTCTTTAGAGTACATTTAGTCATTGATTAATTGATTATTATTGTACATTAGTTTATTAATTATTAATTTTACCAACAAAGAGGACCACAAACAATATGTATATTTTACTATGCACTCACATATCCATGTTTCTTCCAACTATTACAAATGCTTTCCATCTTATTTGACAGTTTCATCATCTCTGTAGCTTACTTAACACAGAGTGACATTTGCAGCCTTTGAAAAGCATAAAGATCACCTTTACAGGTATATCATTTAATTATGTTCTTATGGAACCAAAAAGGATTAAGTTTTTTTATTTTGGATTGATGACAGTTATTGATTAATTAACGTATATTAATGTATGAATTAATAATTAGTAATCATTACAAAAAAAAAAAAAAATTATACTGCACTAAAAAGAATGACAAATTTTAACCTGCACTTATATATCTGCCTTACTGCTCATTCATGTACTTTGCTTTTGGAACTATTAATTAATAATAATTAACAAAAAAAAATGTTTTGAAAAAATATGTACATTTTACAAACCAATTATATATCTGGAGTGCTTATAATTGCCTGACAGGGATAGAACCTTAAAAGCACTTCTATATTTTAAGCATTTTCTTAGATTGCTGACATGTGCTACATTTAATATTTTAGACTGCTTTTATTTATGAATATATGATTATGTGTTTATGTTTTGCATCTATGCCAATTAAACATTATTTGAATACAAATATTAAACATGATTTTCATGTCATTTTACAGATTACTCATCTCTGCACCTTAATGAAGACAGAAAGTGAATTCTGCAGGATTTTATCTGCAATAACATCAATTTCACAGGTATAGGATTTCATGATTTTTGGTTTGCATTGATGTCAGTTAATTATTAATTAATTAACCTATATTCATTTAGGCACTCATTCAATTGCAATTTGCCAAATTGATTAGGGCTCTATATAAGGACATAGCATATTATTTTTACAGAACTTTTTAGTTAATGAACATCGATCCAAAACTAAGGTTTTCACCAACTAAAAACTTCTGTAAAAAAATATGCTATGTGCTTATATACTGCCCTATTGCATTGCACAAATTGCAAATGAATGAGGTCCTTAGTATTTAATTATTCATTCATAATAACCAAAAAAAAAAAAAAATTAGGCATACATATATGTTTACTTAATTAACTTTTAAAGAATGCATATTACACCTCATAAGTCAATTGATTTCAACATTAATAAAACTACAAAATTGCACATTATTTTAAGCCTGATTTATACATTGCTCATAGCTCTTTGTGTTTGCCCTTCTTTAGGAAAACACAATTACCTCTTTAGGTTTACAATTGATGTCAGTTATTGATTAATTCATTAACCTATATTCATTTATTAATAATTAATTATTTTAAAAAAACAAAAAACGTATTTATCAATATATATATGTGCAGCGCTTTTCTTTTTAATGTATGCCAATAAAAAAAAATGGATTAAGTAATTTTATGGAAAAATTCAAAATGCTTTTCAAATCATTGCATTCTTTGTGAATGCTATTTAGGTTTTGCATTGAGAGCAGCTACAAACAATATGTACAATACAAAAAAACATTACATCTTACATTTGTATTTAGTATTACAGATTAAAATGGTGGACAATGGAGAAGACAGGATTGAATGCAAAAGAAGAGCGGCAAGGGAAAGGAAGCAAAGGTGGAGAGATGCACAGTCCTCCGAGACTTCCCAACGCTTAAGAGAAGAAGACCAACAGAGAAAAAAAAAAGAAAAATGAGTAAGAAAGCACAAAGTGAGTGTGCTGGAGCTTCAAAGAAAAGAAAAAGTAAACAACAACATGTTTGTGAAACATTGCCTAATGATCCAATAATGCCTTATGACAACAAAGTTCATACACATGACACCAAAGTAGATATAGAAAGTTGTAGTGATATCTATGTTGAGGAAGCTCAGGATACAGCACAAACAGTAGACACTCATTATTGTGGATTACTCAATGTTGTTTGTCGGTTTTGTGAGGCCTGTCATTTTCTCAAGGAAAGACCAACTGACGGAGACTTCATTAGTTGCTGTCAGAAAGGCAAGGTAAGACTTCCACAAAGACACACATTTCCAGATTACTTAAAGTATCATGAGCGATCCAACATTTCCAAATTATACCAATTTTAAGAAAAGCATCAGGTCTTATAACAGTGCAATTTCATTTGCTTCTATGGGTGTTACATTAGCAGAAAATGTTGCAAGGACATGATCCATATTGTTTTAGAGTTCAAGGACAAATTTACCACCACACTTCACATTTACACCCACAAGAAGGAGAGCAAAGGAAATGTGCACAGTTATATGTCTTAGATACAATGGAATCTGTTGAACAACGGATGAGGCTTCCAGAAAATAAACAGTGCTTGCGCATTGTTTTTGAACAGCTGGATAAAATTATGGCCAACATCCCATACAGTCAGTCAATCATACAAACAATTAACACAGGTTGAAAAAGAACAACAGCAACATGCTCAAATACATCAATTCCCAATGCCAAGAGTAAATATGGTTTTTAAAAGAGATCACAATACTGATCAAAGATGGTATAATTTACCAACAGTAAATGAGGTTGCCATGGTCTTTAAAAATAAGGGTGGTGAACCCCCTGTTCAGCAGGATGTTAGAATATATCCACACAATGAAGACCAACCTTTTATAAACATAAATATATTAAGTTGTAATTTGGATCCAATGACATATCACATTTTTCTTTCCAAATGGTGAGCCAGGATGGGAACCAAAATTACAATTGCAAAGTTATCCCAATAGTAAAGTTCGTGTTAGAAGCAATATTTCTATGCTGGAATATAAAGTGGCACAAACTGCTATTCAGGATCATTTTAATCCTATTTTATGTGGGGGCAAACTTACACAACAATGGATTATTGATTCCTTTCTTCAAGTCGAAGCAAATGATCAAACTTTTATCAAATTTCCTCAAAACATGCTTCGCATAGAACAATATTTTGGATTGATGGATTATGTCGCTGAATTGTCTACCAACAGAGACATTACAGCTGGAAGAGCAATCATTTTGCCATCTACTTTCTAAGGATCTCCTCGCAATATGCGAGAAAGATAAAATGATGCCATGGCTATTGTCACAAAATTTGGAAAACCAGATTTATTCAATACATTCACATGTAATCCACAATGGCCAGAGATAAAAAAAAATGTAAATCTTGGACAAAATACTTCTGACTGACCAGATTTAGTGGCAAGAGTATTCAAAATAAAAATTCATTAATACATTATATAACTAAAGCACAGTTATTTGGTAAATGTGTGGCTTTTGTATATACCATTTCATTTAAAAAAGAGGCCTGCCACATGAACAGATATTTTTACTCCTGCAGGAAAAATATAAATTGAATACTGCAGAGAGAGTGGATTCAGTAATTACTGCTGAACTCCCACATCAAGAAAAATATTCAAAACTTTTTGAGATTGTGACACACAGAATGATTTATGGGCCATGTGGAGATATCAATCCAAATTCACCATGTGTGGAAAATAAAAAATGTACAAAAGAGTTCCCAAAACAATTTCAAATGCAAACTTATGCTAATTGTGATGGATACCCTTTGTATAAAAGAAGAGAAGGACAAACAGCTATTATCTGTGTCCAAAAGGTCGATAATAGATATGTAGTTCCATACAATCCACATTTGCTGATAAATGTGGAAGCTTGCACTTCTATTAAATCCATCAAATATGTGTATAAATATATATACAAAGTATATGATGCAGCAACTGTTGTTGTGCAAGGTGCACAAAACAAATTGGAAAATCCAATTTTACATGATGAACTTTCATGCTATTTAGTTGCTCGCTATGTCAATGCTCCAGAAGCAACGTGGCGTCTTCTGAAATTTGAGATGCATGATCGGTCACATGCTGTGTATCGATTAGCTATCCATTTGCCACAGAGTAAGTTTGTTTGCTTTACTGCAGGCAATGAAATACCTGCCTTAGTACAAAGTGAACATTGAGAAACAACACTTACTGCTTGGTTTCAATTAAACTACCAGGACACTAAGGACAGACAATTTTTATACATTGAGTTGCCATATCACTATGTATTTGTAAATGGCCAATGGCGACAACGAAAAATAGATACTCATAAAATTATAACACAAATTTATACCGTCAGTCCAAGAGACATTGAACGTTTGAGTTTAAGATTACTTCTTTTACATGTTCCTGGTGCACAAAGGTATGAACATTTACGAACAGTGAATGCCATAGTTTATGATACTTTCCTATTGGCTGCAAGAAATCAAAACATCATAGTAGATGATACAGAATGGGAGAGGTGTCTGGAAGAAGCAGCACTATGTCAAATGCCAAAGCAAATGACAGAACAATTTGCATTCATTTGCATCATTTGCAATGTACCTGATGCATTTGCTTTGGGGGAAACATTTCAATTAAATATGTGTGAATACTTCTTGAAATGTTACAATGAGCCCATTGCACTCTTGAAAGCATTAATAGAAATTCAAGAAATCTTTCTTGCTCATGGATTCAATTGTGCAAGTTTTAATTTGCCTGATCCAGGCCTTATAGATGACATCAACTTTGATGATTATGACACTGAGCTTCAACAACAAAAAACAAAAGAAAAACAGGCAACTTTAAATACTTTAAAATTGCAAGCTTTTAATGCCACCACAAATGCTACAGATGATGAAATGGTCAAAGACCGTTATTTCTATCTAGATGGCCCTGGTGGATCAGGAAAAACTTATCTGTACAATTGTTTGATGAGTTACATTGTAGCACAGGGTCAAATAACAATACCATTTGCAACAACTGGAATTGCTGGACTTTTGTTAGAAAGTCGCAGAACTGTGCATAGTGGATTTAAACTACCAGTTCCCATTTTAGAAACATCAGTATCAGATTTTCCACTGAATTCTTTGCAAGCAAAAAAAAAAAGAAAATTAATTATCAGAGATGAGGCAACAATGATGTCATGTCATGCCTTGCAATGTAATGATAGATCATTAAAAGAAGTGATGGATAATACTTTGCCATTTGGTGGAAAGGTGATGTTGTTTGGAGGAGATTTTAGGCAAACATTATCTGCTGTGCCACATGGAAATTGGACTGACATCATTGAAACATGTATCAAGACAAGTAAACTGTGTAAAATATTTACACACCTCAAATTAGAATTAAATATGAGATCTGAAGGCCAAAACTAATTCAATGATTGGCTCATTCAAATTGGAGAAGGAAAACATCCACAAATAAATTATTTACCGAATGATACCATTGAAATTCCATCACACATGGTTTGCAAGGAATCACTCATATCAGCAATATTTCTAAGCACTCTTAATAACGACGATTACTCCGACAAGTGATATTAACATCCCAAAATAGAGATACCTAAATCTAAATAACGAAATTTTAAAATTCATCAACGCACCCCAAAAGAATTATTACAGTGCAGATTCAGTTCGGTCTGACAATAAAGACAGTGAATCTAACTTGAGTATAGAATGTATTAATTCTTTAACACAATTTGGAATGCCAACATGTTTTGCAATTGAAAAAAGGGGCAATTGTCATACTATTGAGAAATATGAATCCAGAAAAAGGACGTTGTAATGGGACCAGATTAATTGTGCACGATTTAAAAGATAATTTCATACATGAAGAAATTATGACTGGTACCCAAAAAGGTGAATGAGTTTTTATACCAAGAATTGATTTGGCTCCAATTGAGAGTGGTTTGCATTTTGTCCTTCAAAGGAGACAATTTCCAGTTATCATGGCATTTGCCATGACCATAAATAAATCCCTAGGAAAAGTCTGTGGGTATGTCTTTACAGGAACCTGTTTTTGCACATGGACAACTCTAGGTTGCTTTTTCAAGGTGCACAAATCCAGATGATATTAATTTTTTTATTGAAGACAACCCAAGTCAGGCTGATCTATTACACGATGGACGCATTTTCACCCAAAAACATTGTGTACTATGAGGTTCTGTAAACATAGAGAATAGTGTTTTCATTTCCAGGATGAAATTTAATGTCACGTGAGGACCACTACTTCACATATAAAACTCTATGTACAATTTTACAAAACTACCACAATAACAAAAAAAAACAAAAAAAAACAACAACAATAAACAGTGGTTATATCCCATAAGGGAACCACATGAAAAAACAAAAAGTATTGTAATGTCTTGGAAGTGGTCTTTTGTCAGGATTGGCCGCACAAAACAATTATTACAAACAGTTTTATCACTTTTACTGTTTCAATTTTAAGACATTTACTTCATGTTTGTAATGTTAAAATAATTTTTTCAAAAGTCACAAAAGTTTTTTTCATTGTATGTACCGCATATATTCGAGTATAAGCCGACCCGAGTATAAGCTGAGGCACCTATTTTACCACAAAATACTGGGAAAAACGAGTGACTCGAGTATAAGCCGAGGGTGGGAGATGTGACGCCCCCTGTGTCCCTCTTGTGCCCTCTGTGTCCCCCTCTTGTGTGCCCTTTTCTGGTGTCCCCCTCTCTCTCCCCTGTGTCTCTTCTCCCCTCTCCCTCCCCTGTGTCTCTTCCCCCCTCTCCCTTCCCTGTGTCTCTTCCCCCCTCCCTTATCACCCACCTCAACCCCCTCCTCATCCTCAACTTCCTCCTCATCCTCAACCCCCTCCTTAACCTCCCTCCTCAACCTCAACCCCCCTCCTCATCCCCTTCTCCTCAACCCCCCATCCTCAACCCCCCATCCTCATCCTCAACCCACCCTCCTCATCCTAAACCCCCCTGCTCATCCTAAACCACCCTCTTCATCCTAAACCACTCTCCTCAACCCCCTCCTCAACATCCCTCCTCAACCTCAACCCCCTCCTCATCCCCCCCTCCTCAACCCTCCTCCTCATCATCAACCCATCCTCAACCCCCCCATCCTCAACCTCAACCCCCCTCCTCATTCTAAACCCCCTCCTCAACCTCCTTCCTCAACCCCTTTCCTCAACCTCCACTCCCCTCCTCAACCTCAACCCCCCATCCTCAACCCCCCCATCCTCAACCTCAACCCCCCATCCTCAATCCCCCCTCCTCAACCCCCCCATCCTCAGTCCCCCCTCCTCATCCTAAACCCCCCTCCTCAACCTCAACCCTCCTCCTCATCATCAACCCATCCTCAACCCCCCTATCCTCAACCTCAACCCCCCATCCTCAATCCTCCCTCCTCAACCCCCCCATCCTCAGTCCCCCCTCCTCATCCTAAACCCCCCTCCTCAACCTCCCCCCTCAACCTCTCTCCTCAGCCCCCCCTCAACCTCAGCCACTCTCCTCAACCTCAACCCTCCTCCTCATCATCAACCCCCCCATCCTCAACCCCCCCATCCTCATCCTCAACCCCCCATCCTGAACCCCCCATCTCATCCTAAACCCCCTCCTCACTTTACCCCTCCTCATCCTAAACCCCCCTCCTCACTTTACCCCTCTAAATACCTCCCCCTCTCCCTTTCCCCTCACTTACCACCATCTGCTCCTCCGCTCCTCCACGCTCCTTCCTGCGTCTTGACCCAGCCAATGCTAAGGACGTGGCGTGCATGAGACTTTTTTTTTTTACTGTTTGCCTTCCTCTGGATTCAATACCTATGTGGTTTAACAATACTTGAAATAAAAGTTGCATGTTACAAACCATTATGTAATGTTTAATATATATTGATATAAAGTTGACCCAATGTTATGTTACTCATCCATACCTCAGATTTAAAAATGTTAGTATTGTTAATAAAAATGGTTCACTAATGTTTCAAATATGAGTTGCATGTTGCAAAGCATTATGTAGTCGTTTACAACAATTTATTCATACAAACTTCATCCATTGTTACATTATTTCTGCCTACATGACAATTAAAAAGTTTAATATGGTTAAAAAACGAATGTTTACCAGTTGTTAAAATACAAGTTGGCTGTTAAAAAAATAAAAAAAGTTATTATAACTGTTGCACTTCTTTCTACATAACAAAAGGGTTAAGAATATCACAGACTCACATTGTATCAAACAGCATTCCCAGCTTTAACATTTTATTGACCGTAATTTTTTGACGGGCAAGTCACTAGTGTGTAAATACAATATATCTTTTCATTGTCATGTAAATCCTCAATATGGCTGACATATTAACCCTTTATCGCTCACAAAGGCTAGAATGTGTCCCCTAAACATATAAATATCATCGGATTTACATCTAACTCATCACATCTACATTTGGGGACACGAATAGTGCCCATATTTCAATGCCACATTACATAGATCAAGTAGCATGGGACCAAAATAAAATGTTGGCCAGAACATTACGGGTTACAAATTGAACTGGCTAAACCAGTCCATGATCAGGGAAATTCATCACATGATCAAGTTCAAATACACCAGTGAGCTATTCCAAAGGTGAAATTCACCAGGATAATTACAGCTGCGGTAATTAGCAAGCTATAAAACACCATCATCAACCAGGCATTAGCAAGTCTAAACCATCATGGATAGTAGACATGTGAGTGCGGTTTATATGTGTGTGAGTAGAGCGCGGCGGTGTAGGAATTACATTTAGATTAGAATGTTGCAGAGTGGACCCCCGGATGCAAGGTGTGCGGCAGAGGATTGGCTGAGGCGTGATAGAGAGGGGCAGCTGGGAGCGAATGTGGGTGAGAGTGCTGATGCGATCCATGGTAGTCTGGAACCAAGCCAGGCAAGTGGCTCATAACAGGATGTGCCTAGGGTCATGGTGGGGGGTCAAGTAGGGGACAGAGCTCTAGTGGCACAGGGACAGGGGGATGTGAGGGCACCTACAGACATGGAGGAGGACATTGATGTGGGTGATCAGCTGTTGGGGGGTCGTATGAGGGACCCCTGGAGGGTGTGGCAATCCAGGTGGGGGCTCCTGCCCAGCCACACCCAGGGGGGGGGGGGAGAGGGGGCCCAGGAGCCTTCCTTCAGGAACAATACAGCCATTCCAGGCATGACACGGATGTTGCCATGTACTTCCTATCATCTGGTAGTTTTCAGACCACTGCGAGCATAATAGGAGGAATGTCTCAATCAAAGCCTTTCAAGGTGCCTGAGTAAATTCCTCCATGCTACTGTTCTGAAAGCTGCCAGATACATACCCCCACACTGTGAAAGAGATCTTGAAGGTAAAAGCCGATTTCTTTCGAATAGGAGGTATCCCCAATGTGCTCAGTGCTATAGATTGTACACATGTATCATTGATTCCACCTAGAGATCAGGAAGCGCTGTTCTGTAATCACAAACACTATCATTCTATCAATGTACAGGCTGATTGTGATGCAGACATGTGCATACAAAATGTGCTTGCAGACTTCCCACGATGCCCATATACTGCGGCAGTCATTCCCACATCAGTATTTCAAGTCTGGCCAAGCTCCACCTGGGTGGCTACTGGGTGAGTACCCCTAACACATACATCATGTTCCACTGTGATGCTCTGACGTTCACATGTGACTAAGGGCCTCATTCAGCTGCAATTTGGCCAATTGAATAGGGCTCTATATAAGCACATAGCATATTTTTTTACAGAAGTTTTTAGTTAGTGAAGACCTTGCTTTTGGATAGCAGTTCACTAACTAAAATCTTCTGTAAAAAATATCCTATGTGCTTATATAGAGCCCTATTCATTTGGCCAAATCCCAATTGAATGAGGCCTTAAGGGAGTACCACTGGCTGCGCCATTGCATGGTAGCTTGTTGATGTGCCTAACCCGTGTGACCTGGTCATAGGAGTCTGACGTTCCAACCCACAGATTCCGTACAGATGCTTTACCAAACATCACAACATCACATTAATATATACATCTCCCATTTTGTTTCCTTCAGGTTATGCAGGATATGGGTGTTTGCCGTGGTTGTTTGCCCCCTGTGAGCAATCCACACAAAGAGGGGGTGGAGAGGTACAATGCTGCCCATGCCGCAACCCAGAATGTAATTAAGCGCACCTTCGGGCTCCTGGAGATGCGTTTCCGATGTTTACATTCAACTGGAGGGGCGCTACAGTATACACAAGTTAAGGTTTTTCAGATCATCATGGCCTGCTGTTGTCTGCACAATAAAGCAGTACAGTCCAACTGTCTGGGGGACATTGATGAGGCTCCGCTCCAACTGAAGGAGCATCTCGTACCTCCCCCTGGTGTGGATAATGTTCAGGGGTCACAAGTATGTGCCCACGTCATCCATGAGTATTTCCCATGTAAAGCAAAAACAAATTACAACCAGCTATAATGTACCTTGATTATGGCAACTGATACAGCTCTTTTCTCCTTCCCCAGAATATCCCAAAGTCCACAGTAGAGGAGAGCTTCCAGATCTGATGTATGTCTCGTGATGCATTCACTGGATCAACTCCAGCCTGCTCTGATATCTGTTAATGGTAAGTGTGCACACATTCCCATACACAACATTTATAGTGATATGTGCAAACCTACAGAAACAAAGCTAAATGGATGGTATTATATATTCCACAATGTCAATGGATATAGGGCCCACAATTGTATTTGAAAACCTCCTCACGGTACCGAACAGTAATGTTCCCATTGTCCGATCATACTAATCCACATCGCATAGAGGTCAATGCAGTTCCTAGCAATTTGGGGATTGGAACACATTAGCATATTGGAGACCATAATCAATGTTTAGCATGGGATGCAATGAAGGGATCTCTCCTGTTATGTGATAGTGAATGCTGTCCAAAGCACTCACTGTCAGATAATAGGAAAGGTCCCAAAGATGTGTTAACTTTGTAAATTGGGATTTATTGTGCAATAAATAATGATCAAAGTGGATTGTGTGTGACTCATCATATCATCATATTGCCATTACAGAACTGCTGCGGTGTGTCAACACATTGGTTACCCCCACAGACATGGAAAAAACGCTGTCCAGCCAAAGAAAGTCATCTACATCAATGTCATCTACATTGTAAGTGAGTATTTGTGGGAAACATGTGCATGTATGCATGAGAGGAAATAACTAAGAACTCCGTTAGTGTAGGCCTACCTTTCTTTTCCCCAAAGTCATCACTACATATTGCTGCAGCAGTCGGAAAACCTAATCATGCAAATGTGTCCTGGGGGAACAACTTTCTTTGTGGAAATCTGCTCTTAACCACATCTATGGTAAAGTCACACATGTGAATTTCCAACCATGCATCAATGTGTGATAGTTGTGATCTTCCAAGATCAGGAGCAATTAGACATCTTTATCATCTGACAGATGGTCAGCTTGTTCGATCCCAATGAATAAAATGTTAACATGTTTTCCAACATACCTGCATATGTTGGTGGCTGCTCATGTGGCATATGTAACATTAACCCTAATATATTATTTGTGTGTTTCACTTCCAGAAAACGGTCAATACGAGGCATGAAGATAAGCATCCCGACATTCCATGGCCATGCCAATGTCATCATGTATGTGCATGTATCCGTTTCATTTAGTGTCATCATGTATGTGCATGTATCCGTTTCATTTAGTTGTTGCATCCAGTGTGATATCTGATTAGCTTGACTGAATAGCCGATATATATGTCAAGAGATACAATGCAGATGTCATGTGACATTGCTCACCTGATGTTCCTAGCATATCCACAGCATGTGTATGCTCACATACGTAGATTCATATGTACCTATAGCTTTAGACATTCTACCCTCTCCTCTACTTGGACTGTTGTGAAGCCTGAATCATATTTCTATCCAGATCTCTTCTTCAGTGCTGATGTGACCCTCCCTGTACAAATAGGGAAGAGTAACTCTAGGCTTGGAACATAACTGTTAATGAGGTTACATTAATCTTCAGTTATTCATATGCAACAACAGATTGTATAGATGCTCAATCAGAGAACTAAATTCCCCTCATATTGCCCGGTTTGTTGTGAGTGAATCTCTTGAATAAATTACATCAGACTGATATGGTTCTGGTCAAGTACCCATCTTTTTGTCCACGGTTATGTATGGAGAGGCTGCTCTCATAGTGGATTATCATTGCCAGAGAGCTGACCTTATGGGCTCCTAACATTCACTGATTGAGCACTTATACTTCAGATGTTGCATTGGAGTGTCCGTTGGACACACAAGCCTACATTTTGCTTCTCCCCATGAGTATATCACCTTATTCTGTATTATTGTGTTTGCTTATTGACTGTTATACATGTCATGATATATGTAATATCAATCTGATGTTAATGATATTGCCTCATATTGCCTCATGTTGGCTTATACTCCGTAAATCTCCCTCAACTGATCATCCATATCAATGTCATCCCCCCTGCCTGCATTCTGCTTTTATATCACTATTTCTTTGTGTTACTTGGAATCTGTATCCTACCCCCCTCCACCATGATCCTATGCATACATGTGATGATTAGTCAACCTGTGGCTTTGTGGCAAGTATGTTTTGTTAATTTTTGTAAATATTAAATATGATTTATCCGATATGTTGTTTGTGTGTGCCTCGCCAATGTTGATAACATAGCATTTCCGTTACACCAATGAAAGGACCTTCATAGTCAACATCTGTGCTCTGCACCATCAGTTAGGGGTGTCAATATTATTTTCACAATGTGTTTGCATTACTGATTTCAACCATGAGGGGAGATGGGTATTGACATTCTAGTTCAGCCTTTGAGTCCAGACAAATAGCATGAGACAGGTGTTTGTAACTGGCTCACATCATAATAGTGAACATATATGCAAGTGCCAAGGGGTTAGGGTGGCACAGTTGTTAACATCTGATTGTGTGTATGTATATATATATATATATATATATATATATATATATATATAGAGAGAGAGAGAGAGAGAGAGAGACAGAGACAGAGAGAGCGAGAGTCATAGCTTTGAGTTCCCTACCTTTGTATAATATATATAAATATATATATAATATGAACCACTGTGTGTCCAGATCTTTTCTTCTACACAAATATTAGACAACTGCACCTCGTACTGACATATGCTCTGATATTTACCCTGCATGAATATCTCCATGTATTAGAAACATATAGAAACATATACAGTATATTAGAAATATCATGCATAGCTATGACTGGAATCAAACTCAGGTACATTACCTCCACCATTAGCTGCACTAGTGGCTGTTACTCCAACCCTACATTAACACAGGACTGGTATATTGAAGGAAGATGTATGTACACCTGTCGGGTCTGTCCAGGTGGCTGGCCTTCTCCGGCCATTTCGGTCCTTTGGGCGGCATACCCCTCCATGGCTATGTTGTGCCTCCTCATCTCCTCATACTGCCTCTACCCTAGTTACCTCATCTCCAGTAGGAAGATCCGGTTGCGCTCTTCCTCATGCTGGAGATGAGTGAGGAGGTCCAGCCAGGGGGCACTTGAAGTTGCCAGAGTGAGTGGTGTCCTGAGAGATGTTGTAGCCATGTTGGCAGATGATTGGCTGACCACGGATACATTGGAGGCCACAGGGGATTCTGCCACATGCTGGACCGGTGCTTCCAGTTGGGGTGATGTGTCCCGGATCAGCACTGGTGCCTGGCGGGCTGGTGGAGTCTCCGCCTGGAGCGGTGTGTCCAGTATGAGCATTGCCGTGGCACCATCCAACTGTAGGAAATCTATTGCCCGAAAGTCGGATGATGCCACATCGGCCCACCCCACATCGGCTGGGGCCCAGCCAGGTATTGAGGATCATCTGGCATTCGTGGTCCTGTGAGCCATGGGCCGACTTACTGTCAGGGCCTGGGGTTTCCTGCCTGGGATGCCGTCGAAGAAGCAGCAGTATGGGTGGGAGTGGATGCCTGGCACTCTGCGGTCGTGGTACGCCTGCCTGGTACTAAATTGAGACCAGATTTGGATTTGAGTATTGTTGTTCGGAAAAATTGATTGCTTTGTGTTTCCATATCCCCGAGATCATAGTGACTTGTAACTGGCTGTGGTTGATCTGCATCATGAGCATTGTGGATCCTGGATGGGATCTTTCCTCTTATGTGACCGCGACTGCTGGCAGCAGCAGTTGCGGCTCACTGCAACTGCTGCTACCAGCAGTCACGGTCAGATAACAGGAAAGGTCCCATGGCTCCTATCAATATATGTAACTAGGAAATGGCAAGCCTCTCACCCTGTGTACTTTATAGGAGTCGCGCTTAAGTGTTACTGCCTTGGGTTAAGTGTTATTGGCTTGCGTTAAGTATTACTGCTTAGGACAAGTTTTTCCATCACACAGTGTAGTTTTACTTCCTTCAGGCTAGTTTTACGTCTTTCTGACTTGTTTTCGTCTGGTTGCGTTTTTCTGGCAGCCATTTTTTTATCGCTTAGGCGATTTTCAATCGTGAAATACTGTGAAATATGGCTCAAATGAACTTGCAACCTCACCCACAGGCTCCCTGCCTCTGCCACTGTGCTATGTGTGAGTGTGTAAGTTAGTTTGAGGCATATTTGTTGTCATTTTCAGGTGTTTCGATTTACGTGGTTAAAGTTGGATTTTTGAGAGGTGTACAGTGCATGTACGGGTTGTAAGTCCTGCATTAGCCGCTGGCAATGAGCGACTGTGTTGCTCATGGCAAGCTATGCAATGAGCGTCTTTGGCGCTTATTGCAAACTAGGTCCTGCGGTGCTGGTGATGAGACGTACAGAGAACTGCACTTCATACTGACATATGCTCTAATATATGCCATGAATAACTATCTCCATGTGTAAGAAACACAAATATCATACATAGCTGGGGCTGGAATCAAACTCTGGAACATTACCGGGGGGATTTGCCCACAATGATCCTTCTAGCGATGGGCCGGCGTCTTTTCTGGGTGCAGGGCCCAGGGTTTACTGCTCCTGGGATGCCGGGGAACCAGCAGCATCAGTTGGAGCGGACGCCTGGCTTTCTACGGCCTTGGTATGCCTGCCTGGTAATGAAATGAGGCAAGATCTGGATTTGAGTATTGTTGTTTAGAACAATTGATTGCTGTGTGTTTCCATATCCCGGAGATCATAGTGACTTGTAACTGGCTGTGGTTGATCTGCATCATGAGCATTGTGGATCCTGGAATGGACCTTTCCTGTTATGTGACCGCAACTGCTGGCAGCAGCAGTTGCTGCAAGGGGCTGCTAGATGGCGCTGCCGCTATTATATACAATGTTTTCACCTCAAACACAAACCCAAAAGCCCTAGGCCTCACTCAAATCCTAAACCCTTACCTTAACCCTCAACCTAACCCACTAAATCTGCAGGACAATCTAATCACCAGTAAAATGCAGTGACATTTAGAGGCTGCTCACTGCAACTGCTGCTACCAGCAGTCATGGTCAGATAACAGGAAAGGTCCCATGGCTCATATCAATATATGTAATGCTGGTGCTGTGTGCCATCTGCAGTTCATTAGGACACATGCTCATCTGAATCTTTTGTGCAGTGTGTGATACTGACCAATCTGTGACCAATCCTCAGCAATGTGTGTTAACATGCTGATGAGACATGGTCCAGGGTAGCCTAGTACACGACATGCACTTGCTGTCCATCAGAGTCTGTATCCGCATATGCTGCAGTGTGCACACCCATACATGTAGTCTCATGGGGAAGTGTAATCAATCTGGATCTGGAGCTATAACTAGTTGAAAGATGTTGTTGGATTCTAAGCAGTAGAAGTCTTAAGCCAAACAGCTATGAATGAGCCAGTTTAACATGGAGTAGTGAGGGATAGGGGAACAATAAATACACAATTGCAATGGAGTTTTCTCATTTATGCTTTATATGCACTCTGAACCAACAGCAAACATAACAGTAACATCAATTGATTTGCAAAACGCTATTCACAATCAGTTGTGGGTGGAGGAATTGAACATACATTTAATTGATAACAATTCTGACAAGTATATTTAGTCAGACTGTATTGACATGATTATTGCTGCCCCATACAGTATACTGTATTTGTAGTCACAACGAGAGATCTTACAGTGCCATTCAGTGTCAGTTATCTATGTGTGTGGGGTTCATGTGTGTGCATATGAGGGTGTGAACGTGTATATGGTACTCACATTGCAGGGTTTCTGGCACACCCAAGTCCAGCAGGACAGGGATGCCCACGACTGACGCTGGCTTGATCATCTGTTTGAAGGTGGCCTCCCAACCGGGGTATATATATTTACTTAATTAGTGCTACGATTTGTAAGTAAGCCCTCTGTGGCCAAGTAACCTGTGGGTCGATTTATATATTTACGGACTTGATGGAGGCTAATCCAGCAGCCGTTGCAGGTCTGACAAGCTCCAAGCCCGTGGGACTTGGATGATCGATCAAACACAAAAATTGAACATGAAATAAAAAAAAAAAAAAATTTGCTGATTTGAGTGTAGGGGAATGTTGTACTATTAATTCTAAAACCAAAAATCACTTTCACTTCTCATGAAAGTACGGGATGGCTTTTTTATGTGCTTAATTGGTGCTACGATTTGTAAGTAAGAGCCTTGCGGGACCTTTTAGGTGTAAGTAAGCTGCAGCTTGTTTTTAGCGATTTACAGGCTTGATGAAGGGTGAGCGTAGTATTTGAATAGTGAATTGGGCTATTTTTTGCGGCCGCAACTCTTGTGGCTGCGTAAGATTAAAGGCTTTGACGGAAGTAAGCTGCGATTGAGCAAATCGCAAGGGATGCCGCTAGCTAAGTAGATTGCGGCCTCCGCTTGCAGCTATTTATTTCAAAACCATAGGATTAGAATTAAGAAGAACTGGCCAAAGCCTCAGTCACTTACTCCCATAAAGAAAAATGGTGCATTGTTTTATTCCCC
This sequence comes from Discoglossus pictus, assembly GCA_027410445.1. Lineage (NCBI taxonomy): Eukaryota > Metazoa > Chordata > Amphibia > Anura > Alytidae > Discoglossus > Discoglossus pictus. The sequence continues at coordinate 110,189,632 of CM050163.1, forward strand.
TCCACGCCATATAAAATTAGGCATATTTAAAAAACTTTGTTAAGACCATGGGTAAAAATGGTGCCTCATTTTCTTATTTGAAGGAAAAGTTCCCTAGAGTAAATAATATCAATATTAAAGAAACATTTTTTTCGTGGACTCTCAAATAAGAAATTTGATTTGAGATTCGAAGATCTGTTAAACCAAGTAAAAAAACAGCTTGGATATTATTTAGAAGTTTTACCAAAAGTTTTTGGGAAATTTGAAAGCACGGAACTGCAGTGTCAGGAAATGCATATTAGATAAGTCTATAAGTTAGTTATAAATTCAGATCACCAGGTGGAGTACATCTCAAAAGAAAAATAAATCATGATTAAATAACAGATTTTCATATACCCTGTCTAAGCCATTACAAAAATACAGGTTAGCTGTTTTACAAATAGTTTTCCCTGGTCCTTTAATTAGTGACATTCCCATAACTCACCTTGTATAGGAGATTTTTTAAATATAGAGTTACTTTATTTAGTCTATACTATGTAGGAGGTAATGCAGCAATGGCAGCTCATGGAGAAGGTATTCCCAGATTAAGACAAGGAGTACTCCACATAATCTGGCCTGCATAATTCATTTAGTCTGTGTTGATTGAAATTTCCTCATCCTATTGGGAAGGAGTGAAGCAGTGGTCATGATTGTGGAGAACTGTGTTTTTATTTATTTTTCTTCCTAAAGTCTTGATTTTGCTGCTGTTTACACATGCACTTTTACTGTTAATTAATAGTGAACTAAAAATGGATTTAATTTGAAAAGTGCTTGCACTAGCCTTTTAATATATGACATGAGGCCCTGGACAGCCTGTTATCTAGTCATGCTTTAAATTGGATTCCTATCACAAAGACAGGGCCCTTCTTACTTTGCTAAATGTTAATCTGTATTTATCTTTGTCTGAACTTAATTTATGTACAGCTAGTGATGTCGCGAACATCAAATTTTCGGTTCGCGAACAGCGAACTTCCCTCAAATGTTCGCGAACGGGCGAACCCGGCGAACCGCCATAGACTTCAATGGGCAGCCGAATTTCAAAACCCACAGGGACTCTTTCTGGCCACAATAGTGATGGGAAAGTTGTTTCAAGGGGACTAAAACCTGGAATGTGGCATGCCGGAGGGGGATCCATGGCAAAACTCCCACGGAAAATTACATAGTTGATGCAGAGTCTGGTTTTAAGCCATAAAGGGCATAAATCACCTAACATTCCTAAATTGTTTGGAATAACATGCTTTAAAACATCAGGTATGATGTTGTATCGATCAGGTAGGGTAAGGGTTACACCCGCTTACAGTAACAGACCAATCTCCCCGTTTAATGCACCACAAACAACCGCAAACAGTCCCTTTGGACAACCGCAAACTCCCCATTTGCACAAGGTTGGACCTCCTACTTCGAATTTGGGGCACTGCACGTACAATGTAATGTGCCAGCAGGTAGGAGTGGTGTGTTCAGTGGTACTATTTATTCCTATCAGTTTGATACCTGTTACGTCACCTATCAGAGGATGTGTATATGGCATGGATTTTTGGAAGCGGGAGATGGAAAAAGATGCTTGGTCGGTCCTCCCACTTCAAATTTGGGGCACTGCATGTGCAATCTAAGGTGCCACCAGATATGAGTGTCACTGTGCACTGGCAAAAGTTGGCAGAGTAGGCGCTGTAGGCCTCACACACACGCCTGTAGGCAGGCAACTGATATTCAATCGATTACAGTCAAAAAAGTGTTGTCTTATGTCACTGTACACTACGGTTGCACCAGATATGACGTATCACTGTGCACTGGCAAAAGTTGGCAGAGTAGATGCAATAGGCTTCACACACACGCCTGCAGGCAGGCAATTGCTATTCAATCTATTACAGTCAAAAAAGTGTTGTTTTATTTCACTAAGCACAATATAAGCTGTGAGGTGTTAGCCTGTCACACACACAAGCTGGCAGGCAGGCATATGCAATTAGATTACACAGAAAAAAATTATAAAATAAAATAAATTATGTTCTAGCCCCAAAAAGGGCTTTTTGGGTTGCTGTCCTTGCAGCAGATATCAGATGAGTCCTTCAGGTCTGTAGTGGAAGCTAAATACACAGCCTGGCTATTTCCCTATTAAATCTCCAGCAGCTACACTATCTGTCCTCTCACAACGAATGCAGCTTCAGAATGATTCTAAAATGGATGCTGTCTTTTAGATGGAAGGCCCTGGAAGGGAGTGTATGCTGCTGATTGGCTGGAATGTGTCTGCTGACTGTGAGGTGCAGGGTCAAAGTTTCCTCAATGATAAAGCATAGGGGGCGAACCGAAAAGCACATGTGTTCGCCGTCTGCTGCGAACGCGAACATGCCAAAATCGCTGCGAATAGTCCGCGGGCAAACTGTCCGCAACATCTCTATGTACAGCGCTACGGAATATGCCGCCGCGTTATAAATAAACTATAATAATAATAATAATAATAATAATAATAATAATAATAAACACTCTCAATATCAAACCGGTTAATATATTTTTTGGCTCTTTTTATTGGGCAAAATGTTGGTCATCCAATTACCTTTTCATGTGAGAATGATTCAGAAAAAAAGTGATACTCACATGCAATTATAATGGCTTTCTTGTATAACGGGTGTAAGAGACTTGTTTTTAATTTACAAAGCAGATAATGTTAGTTTATTACATACTTCACAAACATTAAAATTTTCCTCAAATTACAATGGTCCTTAAAGAGAGCTTTCAGAAATATACATGAAGGTGGGGGAAAAGTGTGAAAAGGGATTTTAATTGTACAGCATGGGAACATGTATAAATGACAATAGGGGTAGTAATGAGAGAGGAGGAGATGGGAAGGTTTCTTGAGTTTAAGGAGATGAGAGCTGAAAGATAGTAGGAGCTGTGATTTTCATCTTTGTATGTAAGAAGCAGAATTTTCAACATGAACTGAAACAGAAGAGTGTATAGCAGTAGATTATAAGTAGTGAGTCAGAGATTTTAAAGACAGTCGAATGATCATAAGACAAGTCATTATGGAGCATGATGATCTGATGAACTATTATTGTACAATTTATACATTTATGGCAATGAAATAATTAATGAAGGACAATATAATGTGTTGTTTCATATAATTATTAAAAAAAGAGTTATTGTAAGCATATTATTTAGAACATATACTATTCTTATTATAAAAAATTTTTTAGCCTGACTTTGTTGTAAGCAACACGTAAACATCACTTAAATACACATTATTTCTTCTCTTACATCAAGTTAATGTGGATACAGCTTGGAGCTGTTTAATTATTAACAGATTAGTTGTTTTACAAATAGCTTTTCTGTTCTGTAATAAGATGCCCATTGTTTCAAGTTAACAGAATGCCCAACTCAGCAGGGGTCACCAGTTAGAAACTTATATTGGCAAACAGAATGTGTTTATTAGATTTTTAATACCCATGCAAAGAACAGACCTTATTCAGGCAGTTCTTACTGTAGTGATTTCTGAATTATAAGCACTTTCCCAATGATATATTGTAAATCATAATTGTGAAATTATTGGAGGTCTTCTGTAAACATTACAAGTGAGTTTCAAATGAAAATTCCTGTTGGCTACAAACAAGACTTTTCATGATGGATTAGCAAATGTACTTGTCCCTGACCACATCTAATTTTAAAGAGCAAATTGGAACTAAACTAAATAAGAAGTGGTTCTATATAGGGGTGTTTAAGAGTTGTCAGCATCCCACACACTTTTTCCTTATCCTTTACTTACTCCTAAGGTCTGCAACCCTTCTTTACATTTGCTACGTAAGACTATTTTTTACTTTTTGTATTACTCATTTTGGTATTGCCAAAAATGGAACTAAAAATAAAATCAAATGAATCTTCAAAATAGTGAAACTTACGACATGATCACCTTCCCATGTGACAAATCAGGTGTATTTATTTTTTTCTAGTTTTAACTTTCATGGGGGAACTATCTTTTCAGAAGTGAAAGAACAAGAGGTCCTATTTTGAATTTGGATGGCGACATTACAATATAATAGCTGGACCAGCCTTCACTTAATAAGTAGGTGGATAGTGGTGGATAATATAGGAATTAGTGAGGGAGCAAAAGAGATACAGCATGTACAGTACAGCAGGGCAATAAAATGATATGAGGTCAGGAAGCAAGCATAGTGTGGCGGTAAGTAATAAGTATTTTATCAATTATATGTAATTGTAAAAATTGCGTTTTTGTACAGTAAACTTGATTGGGTTTTGATGTGAAAAAACTGTTGGTCAGACCAAAAAAAGAGCTTGACTCATTTCCTCCAAGGTCTGCCATCCAAGGATTGAGGGCTGTACAGGGGGTATTAGTGTATGGTGCCCCACACAAATTGCATCACTTGCTTCAATGTGAATGCTCAGGTTAGTTTTTACAAATTGGTTACCTGCTCATATATGATGATGGCCCTGCCTTTAAGTGGGACTTTCTCAAGAGCTGATAGATACTGTTCAGTGTTCTCAACCAATATAATATCTGGTAGTTCCAACTGTATGTTTGCTATTAATGTATAAAGGGCATTGTGTACATGTAATATTCCTCTAGAAGATTAGAAAAGAGAGAATGCACAAATCTTCAATTGCTCGCTATATTTTTTATCAGTATCCTACATTACTTTAAGCGCTGGTCAGATTTGTTAGCATTGTTACTTTCATTAACAGATAACCTTTTGTAATCTAGTCAGGGAACTACAAAATCATAGTTATTTAATGAAAAATAAGGATAAGTAAGTAGATGAAGCTTCAATTGATTAGTAAGGAGATACATTATGCACACACCCTTGTTGTCTCACTTGAGAAATCACCAATGTATATACAGTATATATCACATATAATCACATATAATAGTTGTGGATATATGGGCCGTTGGTCACTGCTGCAGCATGCAGGACTTAGGCTGCAATGAGCGCCAAATGCACTCATTGCACTGCTCGCCTCGCAAAGCGAGGCCAGCAGTTGAGGTACTGGGGACTTAGGCTGCAATGAGGTCCGAAAGCCAGTAGGACTTTGCGCCCGGCATGTTAAAACACACGGGACTTAGGCTTGGCCCGTGGAACTTAGTGAGGGGCGCAACATTACGGCCCGTATGACTTAGGACCCGAAGCACATACATGGACTGCGGGGGGGCTGGAAAAATATGACTTTAACGGCCGAATCACTGAACAGAAAAAAGCTGAAAAAAACAACAAATATGCAGCAAATTCACTTACACAGTCACACACAGCACAGGGGGAGAGCCATTGAGCCTGTGACTGAGGTTGCAACTTAATTTGAGGCATATTTTCAATTTTTTCCCGATCGAAAAACGCCTGAGAAAAAAAATGGCGGACAAAAAAACGCAAAAGGATGAAAGTGAGGCCGAAACTCCCAAAAGAGAGCCCTAAACACGTAACCTTTGAGGAAAACCAGTAACAATTCCTCCATAACAGTAAGATTTACACCAGCGCAGTAACACTTCACCAAAAGCAGTAACACTTAACCCAAGCCAGTAACACTCATGGCGAGGCCCCTAAACTACACAAAGGCGCTCATCGTGGGGCTCGCGATGAGCTCTTAAGGTGATCATCGCAGGCCCTGTAAAGTACACAGGGGATTTGGAGAGGCTCACATTGAGCGCCAAAGGCGCTCAGCGCGGGACTCGCGATGAGCACCTAAGGTGCTCAGAGGGCCATTAGCCTTGCATTGTGTGGCAAAAAGCATTGCCAGTCTTACAATTTTACTCCCGTAATTTTTGACAGACAAGTCGCTAGTATAATTATATATATATATATATATATATGTATATATATATATTTATATTTATATTTATTTATATATATATAATTATGCTTAGAAACATAAACAGTCTTATACATACTTGTTAAATTCATACAACAGCATAGAATCCCAGTCCTCACCTGGAGCTATTAGACACAAATCCTCTTAATCCCAAATTAAGAATGGGGTTATTTGGGAGGGGGTGACATCATTAGTATATATTTTTAGCATAGGGCGGTAGCAAGTTTGTAATTGATTGCCGTACTGAAGTGGTTAAAATTGCTACCGGTCTGGGAAGGGGAATTACAATCGATTGCGTGTGATAGGTTGGATTAAAATTAATTGTAGAGAGAGTGGGATAAGATTGATCTCTGTGCTGATAGGCGTACATGTGGTTTCTAGTCTGGACAAATATATAATCTGTCACACAATGTATCCTCTGTTATACACACACAGTCTTCTCACATGAACAGGATAATACACACAGGACACGCAACAAACATATTCACAATCACAAAAATGTTATTACAAACAGACATAGATATTGTTACACACACATTTTAACAAACACATGTACGGTTACCCACAAGTTTTAACAAACACATATAACAAACACAGGTTATTACAAGTACAAACAGTATATAATAAACTAACACAATTAGCAGCTATTTAAGGTGTAGACATGAAAGCATATTTAGATAAATCTGAATTTTTAGACTATGCTTATGAGAGCAGGAATCCATTTTGTGTTTGTAACATTGCTTTTTGAAATCTGGTTCATGTGGGGGATCATGGAGAAGTCAATAGTCTTTGTTAGGTAATTGGATAAGACTGAAATTAACAACATAACCCTTCAGAAGCAGGATGTTTGTATCAAAAGATTCAATAATTGCTCTCAAGAAATGTTAATGCTTCTCTCACACATACAACTTCCACTAAAGTATCATGGTGGCCATAGGCATCAACCTGTATTTTTTCTCTAATAAAAACTAGCTTAATTACTTGTTTCCTGTTTATGTCTTTAGTCAGATAAAAGGTGTTTCAGTCATATATAGTATGTTTTATTGTACAGTGTGGTCTTTTAACATTGTTACTGATGGTTACTACAAACACACAGATATAGTTACATACAAGTTTTAACAAACACACAATCATTGGCAAGCACACATAATTATTGTTACACAAAGTTTTAGCAAAAACATACATTGTCATGAATTGTTTATTGATGTACAAATATACACAGACACTAAGGTTTATTTAAATTAATTAAAATTGTGATGCTCACACTAACTCTCCATCTACTTATATTATCAATGTAGTGATTGAAATTGCATACATGCAATGATCTGTAATGCACAGTAATTGTTAATTAGCAGTTGCATCTTACATCTAATTAAAGTACATGGTGGTGATGAGTGCGAGGGAGTAGGGGTGAGAGACAGGAGAGACGAGGAAGAGGAGAGCGGAAGGTAAAAGAGAGAAAGGGAGAGTAAAAGAATGAGAGAAAAAATAGAAAAGAAAAGGGAGAAATGCGGTAGAAAGAGACATGGGTATAAGGCGTTAAAGAGGGAAGGGAGGACAGAGGACAGTTTGAGAAAATGAAGACAAAAGGAATAGAGAGAAGGGGAGGGAAAAGAGAGAAAGGGAGAGGAAGAAATTTGGCAGAGAGGAGAAAGTTATAGAAAGATAGAGACAAAAGAGGAAGAATAGATAGAGGGAGGAAATAGTGGAGATGAAGACAGAGAGAGATAAGGAGAAAAAATAGTAAATGGGAAAAGAGAAAGCAAAGATAAAAGGGAGAGAAATGAGGAGGAGAATAGGGGGAGAAGAGACAATTAAGGGAAAAGAGGAGGGGAAAAGAAGAGACAAAAGGGAGCGAGAGAAGCAGGAGAGATGAATTGGAAAAGGGAGAGATAAGTGGGAAAATTAGGGAAGGAGACATGAGAGGGAGAAAAGGGGAGAAAGGGGAGAAAGAAGAGTGATGAATGAGAGAATAGAGAGGGGAGAGAAGATGGGAGTGAGAGAGTAAGAGATTGTGGGGAAAAGAATAGGGGAAACAAAAAAAGGAGATAGAGAATAGTGGAAAAGTAGGCAAGATGAAGGAGAGAAACGAGGGGAGAAGAATAGGGAAACAAAAAAAGAAGATAGAGAGTAGTGGAAAAGTGGGCAATATGAAGGAGAGAAACGAGGGAAGAAGAGAAGCGGAGAGAAGGGAGAGGGAAGGGGAGAAAAAAGGGACAGCAGGGATGGGGATTGTAGGAGAGAGACACAGGAGAAAGAAGAGGGAAGGAGAGTGGGAGAGACAGAAGAGGCGATAGAGAAAGGAAGAGGGAAGGGGGCAGAGAATATGAATACGATATTAACTTAATTGTGCTTTGTGGTGTCATCCATTGTGACATATGATACTTTTGTATTCATATACCAAGGTATACAAGGGTCTGTGGGTTAGTGTCCAGGGTTGGTTATGTATTGTGAGAAGTCATACAGACTAAAAAATGATGTCTGCCATGCCAATGAAAGGGCAGGTCTGGCCATACACTGCAGAAATTCTACTCACACATAAAGAAATTGAAGAAAAATGATATACTCACCTTGCAGTCCTTTCTCCTTACAGATGGGATTATTCCCCATTTATATTTATAGATTGGGTGACATTGTAAAGATGTATTTTTTTCCATTGTTCAGTTCAAATGCAGAAAATTGTAAGTAGTACAATAAGCACATGGCAATAATATTTATATACAAGGAGTACCCTGCACGACAAAGGACACATGAGGACTGTGTAAAGGAGATGGGGAAGTGACACAAAATGATAGCAATGTTCTCAAATATATTGCTCTAACTTGGGTTATATTTCTTCCAAGTTTTGGGGTGAAGTTCTGTAAAAAACAAAGTTAACAAACAATGGAGTTTTATAACATAACATTTAAGCACATTTGTCATAAACAAGGTGTGCCTGATCTGTCATGGAGACACCTGAATTATTAATCTTATATTTTTCATTCCTTAATATAGTTTTAAAGAACATTAGAACATACTGCTTCTAAAATCTCATATTTATAATATGGTATTGCTAAGATCTATGCTTGATCAGAATATTTAGAACATAAAAGAAAATAGCCTTTACATTTTACAGGTGTGCTGTAGTGGGAGCCACCATTATTTTCTGTTTAAATATCTAAAACTTAGAAGGAACCTTGGATAAAAAGAAAAATGGAGTAATTCTTAGTTTAAGTTCTTCCAGTAGGACTAATGCAAATCTAGGTCTACAAAGGGCCTTTCTGATACACAACTGATAGATACACTGATACACAAGCAGATACACAATAGTTGGCCCAAGGAATACCAATTGCATATGAAAAGTACTAAAGAAAAGGCTAGTTGGTGCAATATCAAAGTCAATTATTCCAATGTGTAATGTAAATATGCTACAATGTGTCTTTAGAGGTATATTTATGCTTTTCTGTTCTTAAGTTTTTCTAATTTAACACTTCCTGCGTATATCAGAATCGTAGATTACATTGAGTCATTTTTTACACATAGAGATTGTTTTTTTTTACAAAAAAAAGTTGTTTCCCACCCACCAGAGCTGCTTACATAGGCACCTGATACCTAGCAATAGAAACACTGCATTCAAATATGGATTTTAACCCTTTACTAACCCTTCAAGACAGCAGCAACTCAATGCCGAGATCAGTAGATCAGCGGGACTACACATCCCATGATTCCTTCCTGCACAAACTGTCAGCACTGATTGTTATATTGTATTAAAATATATAGCTGTCTGTAATTGGCCAAAATAAATTATGAATTTAATGCTAATTTTAGCAGGGATTTTCAACTTTTAACTCACAAAAGCTTTATTAATGCTTATTTTGGTATTTTTTCATGCAAAAAAATGTGTGCATAAATATACGTTTAAGATTATTGTACATTAAACATATATTGACTTGCAGATCTTCTGCCCCTACATGTGTATAGTCATTAGGCTTTGTGATGTTATATACATATACAGAGGTACACAAGAGACTGCGGGTAACTGTCCCTGGTTGGTGCTTTGTTTCCTGGGGAAGTTTTAAGAATAAATTATTAAGAGGTCCAGAAAGACCTTCAGCAATTCTCCAGTGGTCAACAGGACTTTCAGCAATTTTGAAGTGTACTTGGGAGTACCGCTGAACTAACAAATAGTATATAAGTTTTCAAAAATATATGTCCCTCTTTGCTCTTTTGGAATGGTGTGGAGTATGCAGTTGATGTCAGTACAGTATATTATTATTATTATTATTATTACTCCTTATTTATAAATCCCCAGTATTTTCTATAGTTCTATTTACAAATTAGAATAAAATATAGTGGGTACAAGTGGCAAATGACAAATGTGTAGACAAATGTAAAGGTAAGTAGAAGTACAAGTACAGATACAATGCAATAAAAATGAGAGACAAATGTGACAGCAAAATGAAACAGAGTTGGTGCAACAAGGTTAAGGTTCATACTCAGAAGAGCTTACAATCTAGAAGGTTAGGGTGGGATGAGACAGGAGAGTGGCATATGCAAGTTTCAACAGTCAAGGCAGTAGACTGACGCAAGTGGAGGTGACGGTTATAATGAAGGTTGTGTGTGAATAGGGTATGTAGTTTGTGCATGTTAAGGCTGAAGGTGATAAGCTTCTTTAAACAGATGCATGTTTAATAAGATTATGAAAGTTTTCAAACAGGAAGATCTTCAAGAAGCATGGAATTCCACAGAGTATGTGCAACTCAAGAAACATCCTGAAGGAGGAGTGAGAAGAGGTAACGAGAGGAGGGAAGAAGATTGCCGTTAGCAGAGCAAGGGCAGTTTGGGGAGTTTTGTGAGACAAGGGTGTTATTGTTAAGGGCTTTGTATGTTAAGGAAAGGATTTTAAATGCAGTAAAGCGTTCATTATGGATTGGAGTGGAGATAGATGGTTGATGGGGACATAAGGAACGGCTTGCAGTAGTCGAGGTGAGATATGATGAGGGAATGGATTAGAATTTTAGTTGTATCTTGTGTAAGATATTGACATATTTTGGAGATGTTTTCAGGTGAAGATGACATGATTTGGTTATTTATTGTATGTGAGGAATGAAAGAGAGTTCAGGTTCTAAAAGAAACCCAGTACAGTGAGCCTGAGAAGTGGGAGATGATGGCATTGTCAACAGTGAGGGTTATATGAGTAGTGGCAGCTGTATAAGATGGTGGGAAGATTAGGAGCTCAGTCTTTGAAACATGTGCTTGAGAGATAGCAGCATGTGCTAGAAGAGAGGGTGATAGACCTGGTGCTAAGAGATAGATTTCAGAGTTATCTGTATATAAATGGCACTGAAATCCAAAATATTTAATTAGGGTGCTATGAGAGGATGCATTGATGGAAAAGAGAAGGGGTATTAGGACTGAACCTTGGGGTTCGCCTACAGTATGTGTGAGTGAGAAAAAAAGCGGAAACAGAGAAGGAGAAATTAAATATTCAATTTCTAGACAGTATGTAATGCATGAGAGAACTATGCCACGGATACCAAGGGAGTATTGGAGTATTTGGACTGTGTCAAAGGCAGCCAAGAGATCCAGGAGAATTAGAAAAGAGAAGTGACTCTTTGACTTGGCTGTAAGCAGGTCATTAATGACTTTTGGAGGAAGCAATTAGTTTTTTTAGTCTGTGTAGCCAATATAAATCTGGCCCACCAGCTCACTGGCTAATACAAATATGGCCCTCCATACAAAAGAAGTTGGACACTACTCTGTTAAACCATAGAACTATTATAATTTATTTACTTACATTTTATCCAGTAAAAATATATATCTACAAAGTACCTATAATTAAAGGCATCTACAAAGTCTGACCAAGGTGATATATTGGAGATATGTTTGGAACCTCTCCTGCTAATATATGTTTACTAATTTGTAAGATTTATGATGATGTGATATTTCTGGTTTCACATTGCTGCAATGAAACAACTGTGGTGCACATGATGAAGTATGATACAGATATGTGTGTTCAGTCATGTGTGATTGATAAGGTTATCTTGGCAAATATATTAGATTACCAGTTGCTTCTCAAGTGGCCTGTGATTTGTCTAACATCTCTGTTATGACCTGCCCATCTTGGGTGACCCTACATGGTATAGCTCACAGCTTTATTGAGGTACACAAGCCTTTTCACCATGACAAGGTAGTAATCCAGAAGGGGATAATACAGATATAAAGTCCCATATATATTTGGTAAAATACTAAGGATTTTGATTATAGTTTTTTGACTATATATATTTACCGTATATACTCGAGTATAAGCCGAGTTTTTCAGCCCTTTTTTTAAGGCAAAAAAGGGCCCCCTCAGCTTATACTCGAGTCACTCTCCTCCCTGTGTCTCTCTTACCCCCCCATGTCTCTCTAACGCCCCCTGTGTGTTTCTCTATCCCCCCCGTGTGTCTCTAACCCCCCCGTGTGTCTCTAACCTCCTCATGTGTCTCTCTACCCCCATGTCTCTTTCCCTCCCCCCTCCTCAACCTAAACCCCCCTCAACCCCCCTCCTCCACCTAAACCCCCCTAAATACCACCCCCCCTCTCCCCTCACTTACCTGCTTGTGCTGCCGGCACCCGGTATATTCTAATGACGCAGCGTGCATGTGACGTCACATGTGCGCCGACGCCGGGTCAAGGAGCGGTGGAGGAGGGGGGTTGAGGGGGGTTTAGGTTGAAGAGGGAGGTTGAGGAGGGGGGTTGAGGTTGAGACGGTGGGTTGGCGTTGAGGGGTGTTGAGGTTGAGGAGGGGGGTTGAGGTTGAGGAGGGAGGTTGAGGATGGGGGTTGAGGATGAGGATGGGGGTGAGGAGGGGGTTGAGGATGGGGGGTTGAGGAGGAAGGTTGAGGAGGGGGTTGAGGATGGGGGGTTGAGGAGGGGGGTTGAGGAGGGAGGTTGAGGATGAGGAGGGAAGATAAGGAAGGAGGTTGAGGATGAGGAGGGAGGTTGAGGATGAGGAGGAGGGGTTGAGGAGGGGGGTTGAGGATGGGGGGTTGAGGAGAGAGGATGAGGATGGGGGGTTGAGGAGGGAGGTTGTGGAGGGGGGTTGAGGAGGGGGGTTGGGGTTGAGGGGGGGTTGAGGTTGAGGAGGGTTGAGGAGGGTTGAGGTTGAGGAGTGGGTTGAGGATGAGGATGGGGGGTTTAGGAGGGAGGATGAGGATGGGGGGCTTGAGGATGGGGGGGTTAAAGAGGGAGGTTGAGGAAGGGGTTGAGGATGGGGGGGTTGAGGAGGGATATTGAGGATGAGGAGGGAGGTTGCGGATGACGGGTTGAGAAGGGGGTTGAGGATGGGGGGTTGAGGAGAGAGGATGAGGATGGGGGGGGGGTTGAGGAGGGGGGTTGAGGAGGGAGGATGAGGAGGGAGGTTGAGGAGGGGATTGAGGATGAGGAGGGAGGTTGAGGAGGGGGTTGAGGATGATGAGGGATGTTGAGGATGAGGAGGGAGGATGAGGAGGGAGGTTGAGGATGAGGAGGGAGGTTGAGGAGTGGGGTTGAGGAGGGTGATAAGGGAGGGGGGAAGAGACACAGGGAAGGGAGAGGGGAGAAGAGACACAGGGAAGGGAGAGGGGAGAAGAGACACGGAGAGAGAGGGGGACACAGAGGGCACAAGAGGGACACAGGGGGCAGCACATTTCCCACCCTCGGCTTATACTCGAGTCAGCTTATACTCGAGTATATACGGTATATATATTTTTACCTTGTTTTTAGAGTATACTCCTTCTGATTCTATATACAGTATCTACATAGCTGGTAAGCCAGAAAATATTTCCTAAAATATTAAAAAATTATTATTATTCTGTTTTCAGTAGTAGAGCAGCTGCCGATTCTGTAGTGCCAGTGGTATATTAAACGGATGGATAACATTTGAAATTTTTATTTGAAAATAGTATATATACAATCTAATACATACTATTTAAAAGAGACACAGGCATGGTATGTGCTGGTTGAAATAAAAAGTTACGTATATAGCACTGCAAAGATTTAGAGAATATGGAAAACATCAGATAACAAAACATAAAAATAATCATCGCCATGTGGGCTGCACTCATGACAGAACACATAAACTATTTTGTGACATATAATGTAACTTTCCTGAGGCTAAGACCATTTTACAATGTAAAGCTGTTACCAGTAGACTTTTTCTAACTGTGATGTTTTGTATTTATGAGGCAACGTTTAGGGCTGGATTCAATATATTTCACAGTGTGATTGGCCAAGCTGCAACATATTGGATCAAGCCCTTAATCCAAAGCACCTTATAAATTCACACTTCAGATGCATTTAAGCAATCACTTCTTCACATTTCACATTCCTGGAGTTCTGTTTTTTACATTAATCTCCCATACATCAGAATGAAACAATGACATTACTGTCACTGAATACAGCAGGGGAGCTGCAGAGACTCAGTGATGAAGTGATTTGGGAAAAATCTCACAGGGTAAATATACGTTTTCATCCGGTAATTCTCCCACTGCCTTTACTTTTGTTCACATTAAATAACTCGATTTTGTTGCTAAGAAACCACATTTATTAGCCTGACAGCTATTTTTTCAGGTAACATAGAATGTCTGCGTTTTTGTAAAAAGTTCCAGTATCGGTTGTTATGGCCTTTGTGAGGTCACTGGTACTGGACAATTATCTTTGATTGTTAGAAGATATAAAAACGTAGGCAGAAGGCAGGCAATACACTATAAATACACAGTACTCTTGAAATTATGCAGACTACTTTTAAAATGTAAATGTAAAACATATGCAATTATGCCGCAGTGGTAACTACCATTTTTAGTGTCTGTTGATCAACTTCTTGAGGTGGGAGGAAAGACTGATTGCAGAGGAAGTTTCTATGGGAATATTGCAATTAAAGCTACTTGTGCTTTCAACAGGACTAGGAATGCTAATTTGTTTATAAGGATGCATCCTGCTGAGAAAGTGGCTGACAGATTCAACCGACAAAAGGAAATGAATCCACATAGTAAATAAAATTGCTTAAATGGATAGGCTTTGTTTATTTTTTTTAGAATTTTAGAACCACTGCAGAGACTTCCAAGTACTTGCCTGGCCTCTAAATTCCCCAGATTTGGACCCCATTGAGCACCAGTGAGACCACCTCAATCACCATGTTCGCTGTATGGAACCTCCACCATGCACTCTTCAGCAGCTGTCGGATGCACTGCAGTCTGCATGGCTCCAGATACCCATGGTAACCTTCCATCATCTTATTGCTTCATTACCACACCATCTAGCTGCTGTCCGAGCTGTACCTGTTAGTTGGGATAATGTGACTGCACCGTGTATTTTGGTGCTTCATAAATAAAGAATTGTAATTATATCAATTGACTAGTTTCAACAAAATGGTTAAAGAGGTAACAGAGATATATTAAATCTCTTCCTAGAGTAACACTAGTCTTTTTGAAGGCACATAAGTGGTAACTTTACCAATAACCGATTATCGGAGGCTATTAAAACCCATACACAAATTGATACCAAATCAATTTAAGTCTTTTATATAAAGTTAAATAACATTTTATTTAGTTTTGCTTTAATGATGATGGACATTTTGTTTTTGTTTGTAAAATGATTATAAACTAGGGAGAAGTAGGATGCAAATAAGATCTATATAAAAAAAGGCATTGTAGCCCAATTAAAATAGATCTCAATGTTAGTATAACGCCCATAGGCTATAAGATACCAATTCAAACCACAGACTGACTAGCAGTCTATAATGGAGTCAATCATGACACAATCAGAGTCATCTAAGTATAAGATTTTCTCTAAAGAGCTTTTAGGCCCCTATTCAATTCCACACTTGTAACTTGTAAATAAATATACATATTTTCAACTGCAGGTTTTTTCCCCTCATTTTACGTACAGTATCTATTTAATTCCATGGACTCATAGTGTTACGTAGCTCACTTGCAACTCGTAAACCCATGTCTTGTCAGTAGAATACAAGGAGCAGGATTATGTGACATTTATAAAATTACACCAATTACTGCAATTTTACTGATATTGTTGTTGCGACACAGCCACAGGAACCAATAGAAAACGTTAAACATCAAAAGTGAGAGTTTCATAAAAGTGAGAGTTTCCTGCCCAAACACTGACTGTATTGTAGCTTTACCAGTGAACACTCAGATCTAGGAGTTGCTAGAGAGAGAAGGAGTTGTGAGAGTGTTGGAGAATAAGTTTCTGCTTAATTTTACTGATTTGTATTATTAAAAATAATTACTTTACACTTCATTTACTGAACACAAAGAGCCTCATTCAATTGAGGCATTGTAAGTTAGTTAATGTTGGACTTACGTTTGTGGGCCTGCTGCAGGCCTGAGATAAGGTGCTATTCAACTGGCAGGGCCCGCAAGTTAGGGTCCGATTACGAAAATCTGAAACCATTGCCGTCAGAAGTAGCATTTGCGGGCATGGGAGCAAGCCTGTAACCCCTGATGCAGAAACAGCCAATGGAAACAGAGATCGTCATCATGACCAACCTCCAAGCCCATAACTCATAAGTAAAGGCCGTAGGACTTTGACATCCAACCTCCATTTTCGAAGTCCTACGAGTCTGTAGGGCTTTGAAGAAATGGAGGTTGGATTTTCAAAGTCCTACGGGCTTGGAGGTGGAAGCCCGTAGGACTTAACATTGATTGCTGTGCTCGATATAACACGAAAATTAAACATGAAATAAAGTATTGGAGAATGTTGTGCTATTAGTTCCTAACATCACTTTCACTCTTCATAAAAGTACAGTTTTGCTTTTTTGATTGCTTTTAAAGTGCTCCGATTTGTCTTTAAGCCCTTTGCGAGACCTCCTTGGTACCAGTGATTAATGGTTAGATAATTTCAATTTGCGGGCTTGACAGAGTGGTTAGCGAGGGGGAATCGGAGCAATTTGCGATTTTAGCATTTGAGACTCTTGCGGCAGTAAAGGATCAAAGGCTTGGAGGGCATTAACTTGTGATTTTACAAATCGCAATGGATCGCAGCTTGCAGCACGTAACTTGATCAGAGCCCGCAAACGAAAGGCAATTGAATAGCAAAATAGATTGGGACCTCCACTTGCGAGCCCTCAAAATCGCAGCAATTGAATGAGACTCATAGATCACTGATTACACTTAACTTACAAACACAAAGGCGCCTATGCTATATGGTGGTATACCTGTGGCGTTCACCTCCAGTATCTATTAGCAGCCCCCATTTAGCCACAATCAGTGTCAACCACTCTTCTCTTTAAGTCCAGAGGATGCCCATAATGACATTTCTTAAACCCCAGTGTATAACACCCAATGTTATTGTGTTGATGATATACCTTCCCACGAATATGACTTCATTTTCATTACTATGAAGTGGTCAGGATCAATACTGTTGACGAGTATTGTTTGGGGTGTGGTTAGCCCTTTAATAGTAAGTCCATTAGAGCACCAGCTGTTGGCCATGCAGTTTTCCTGTTTTGTATTAACCTCCTGAGTACTGGGGTTTAGGTTAACCTTGCAGTTGATATGTGTCATGTGGAGGTGGATTATTGCCAATAGTTGGTAATCCCAAATGCATGCTGGCTCAATCATATTAATTAATTGATATATTTTAAAAATCAACATTTGTGCCTATGGGACTGTTAAGTATTGCTTTCTTATGCACTTACATGCTTTTTCAGGCTTTTTAGTAGTACTTTACCATTTGTTTAACTGCTTTAGATAGGTTTCAGCAAGGCTTTTTTAAGCATTTACTGGTGCTCTTCAGTGCATGTAAAAAATTTTAATGAACTCACGCAAACTTACGAGTTGCGAGTCATAGGGAATTTTGTGAGTGCAGTGTAAGTTAAGAATTTAATAGCATTTGATTGAAAATCAATGGAAAAGCATCTCGTAATATTACAAATATGGGATGTAAAGCTCACTTGTAGACATTAAAAAAAGAATGAATAGATACGTTACATTTTTGAGCATTTACAAGTGGTGTAACTTTACAAAATAGCGAATTGAATAGGGCCCTTATTTTCCTTTCCTGCACACTGGCTAATATTGTTATTTGGTTACATACTTTACAAGCATGTACAGTTTTTACCAAACTACACCTGAGGTGTTAGAAATATATACATTTGTGAAACCTTGCTGAGAATTTTAACATTTGTGTACAACAAATCCATACTGTAAATGCAATTGATTTAATAAATTCATTAGTTTTCCAAGCTGCTCTGTTTAGTAAAGATAATATAAGTTGTCATATAACTCTTATTTTCTGTTACTAAATTGTAGGTTAATCAGTAATAAATATAGTATTTCTGCTATATATAAGCTAGATGTGTTGAAAGCATTAACGTCCCACTGCATAATGAAAAAAGGACTACTGCTTCAGTATTTGGGGGGGGGGGGGGGTTGCTTATGTAATGATTGTTTGTAGTTTTGTCCGACCTGTAGAAAGGCACACGCAGTGAGACAGCAGACTGCAGCTTATGACCGCTTAAAGCAGAGTGGAGACCTGGAAATCTGAAGACTTATACAGATCAGTGATTTTACAAATGATTGACCTGGTTGTTTTGCTTCACTGAGGTTTGGCTGGATGAGAGCTGGTTAGTGAGGAGAATTGTTTATTGATTAAGGTAGTGCTTCAGTGGAAGTTAAGCCTGTTTTTTTCATTGATTTGCTTTGTTTGTGATTTTTGTATTACTGGATACATTTTTAGAAAAACTTGGAAAACGACGACGCCCTCTTGTATTGTGTGCCTCCATCTAAGTGCCTGAAACATGGGCATAAACCCAGAAGAGACTGGTAAATTGTCACAGTACTTATATGCATTCGTAACTAGGAGACAGTAGATAAGATGTGCCATTGTTATGAGTTGTTATATCTGTCCACAAGCTTTAGAGTCCTTGTCTCATTCTAACACAGTAATGCACACAATCTATTTTTGCCCCAAAACACACAACATTCAATCTCAACGTTGAAATACTATTTTTTGTGCAGTAATATTTTTTAAGTGAAACATGATAAATAGGGAACCAAGGGAAAGTCATCAAAGCCTTAAATTCCCAAACCAGGTCACTAGTGACAAACTCCCAGTTTATCTGATAACCTTTGAACCACAAAGATGAGGGCTCTCATCTTTATCTACTGGTAATGATATGAATGAATTCTGTTATGCGTCCGTAGTTCCCTGCTCACTATCCTCAGGAAACCTCTCACTGTGCTTTCCAGAAATCTTTCATCTGCTTCTGACAATTTATTGTTTGCCTTTGATACGCCTGTCAGGCCCAAGTACTTATCTTCCACGCTATAAATGCTGTAAAGATTTTATTCCACAAGAAATGTAGAGGAGTCCATCCAAGGATATAAAGTAGCTGCCAGCACAATTACTGGCTTATGCTAAATGAGCAATGCATAGTAATACTGGATGAATTGAAATTGAG
This sequence comes from Discoglossus pictus, assembly GCA_027410445.1. NCBI lineage: Eukaryota > Metazoa > Chordata > Amphibia > Anura > Alytidae > Discoglossus > Discoglossus pictus. The sequence goes on from CM050163.1 coordinate 110,208,875, forward strand.
CAAAACCGTGTTTGCTAGGCTTCTGTCGCTGAAATCCATGTGTAAATAGAAAGTAAGATATCCATGGATAGTTATATTTGTTTCATCTTTTCCTTCCAGCATTCTGATATTCAAGTGAAATGTAACAGTTTGGTACCAGTTTTTTCTTGGTTATTATTTAAATTCACACAGTGTTTGTCAAATCCTGTAAAATATTTTATATTTTACAAGTGTCCGTTTCTGTCAGTTTCACATAGTGATTTTTATTTTTAATGTTTGAAAATAAATATGTATTATAGAATATTATGTTCAGTAAATCATAGCATTGCTTATTCCTCTAGACATAAATGAATTGAAGAATAATTCAGTACATTGCATAGTGACAATCCTCTTTTGATTTAATATTTAAACTAGTAAATTCTTTTAAGTGGGATAAATTAATAAATTATTAGGTAGGATTAGTTTTTTGTTTCTTTCTAATGTACCTCCTCCAGCTTGTACTTACATATATCACACAAGTTCTTACATATGAATATTTTATGACACATCCCTATAGTTTCTGAAATTTGTATGAGGTCCTTCCAAGGACATCAACATTTACCAATAGGCTACACTTTATGATCTTAAAGGACCACTATATAATGAAAAATATATTTTAAAAGCCTAACAGAGAAGTAAACTTACATAAAACGACCTTATTTAGAAACATATACATTTAAATGCATCTGCTGGTTATCATTGATAATTTGGTAAAGATGTGTGCGTAGGTGAGAGGGGAGGTCACAACTCTGTAAGACCGGGATTTGCAGTTCACCTTGCAGTTGCCTACTTCAGAGCATGTGCAGGGATAGGGGTTGGTGTCAAAAGTTAACATTTCTAATGAAATAACAAATCATCATCATTGTATCAACACATTGTAGAATTCTTATTTTCTGAGTTTTCAAGAACTTTATTTTGAAAACTTTTGAAAACAAGCAGTTAGAGTCTATTGTTCAGAATACATTTATCAACATATGTACCTAAAATCAATATCCTTTAAGGCATAGCTGTTCACAAATGTTTCCAGAGTGATAATAACAATTCAAAGACAATGTGTCAGATTCACTCAGATTCTCAGTGGCTGCAAAGATAAGATTATGAGAAAGTAAACACAAAATATCCAATACAGATTTGGGATCATTGGTGTGGGAAATGGGGGGGATCAATGTGTGTGTTTATGTGTAGAGAACCAGTTGTGTGATATTTTTATATTATATTCAGTATCCCCCTCAGATTTTCTTTGGGTCCTACACCCATGCTTGGGATCCCCTTTACATCGTCTGGAAATCTTATTGAATACTTTCCAGTATTGGAATTTAGTATCCATAGTTGGTGGGGATATCCAAGCACAGATTTTGGCAGCTTCTGAAATGTCAAGACTTCCTATGACAAACTAATATTTGAGTGTCAGTGTGCTCTGTGGAAACACAATTTACTCCTTCTAGATCAGGGCTAGACAATTTTGCAAAAGTAAGATGCTAATTTATGGTATTGTGGACCATAACATGTTTTAATGTTTAAATGGCCCACTTTTCAAGTTAAATCTATTTTTGGTTCATTATTAATAAACACTAAAATTACATGTGCCAACAGCAGAAAAGAAAGGCTTTAGCAAGGAAATATAATTTAGCAATATAATGGCCATTTCATCTGCACAACTGTATGTAGCTAAACGCAATGAACTCAAACTGAATTACTATATGTAGTCACGATAAAGTGGGCCTTTAAAGTATAATTTACAATACTTAAACTATTGCTATAGGTAAGCCAGACAATGCTTAATAATCTTAATGAAAAATAAATTCAAATTTAGCTCCCACTATTTAGTATGTAAGTTTATCCTTGCTTTTCCTTAATGGGACTTCCAATGCAGAGCAAGCTGCTCACAGACATCTGAGATACCACTTATCTAATTTCACCAAACCATCAGCATTATATCCCTATGTCATGAAATCACCCATATTACATTTCATCAAAGTCTCATGTCATCAAATAACCTTGCTACATACACCACTGAATCATATAATCAAATCCCCTATATCATCCTTTACCATCAGTTTCATCACATACCCCATCTCATGTCCTTTCACCCATAAGACTTAGTTACACTTATCACTAGTGATGTCGCGAACCTAAAATTTTCGGTTCTCGAACCGCAAACGCGAACCGCCGCAAATTTTAGCGAACCCGCGAACATCGGCGAACCGCCATAGACTTCAATGGGAAGGCGAATTTTAAAACCCACAGGGACTCTTTCTGGCAACAATAGTGATGGGAAAGTTGTTTCAAGGGGACTAACACCTGGACTGTGGCATGCCGGAGGGGGATCCATGGCAAAACTCCCATGGAAAATTACATAGTTGATGCAGAGTCTGGTTTTAAGCCATAAAGGGCATAAATTACCTAACATTCCTAAATTGTTTGGAATAACGTGCTTTAAAACATCAGGTATGATGTTGTATCAATCAGGTAGTGTAAGGGTTACACCTTACATGACTGGGGGTCTATAGGTGACATTAGTACTGACCTTTATCTGACTGGGTGTCTATAGAGGGACATTAGTAATGACCTTTATCTGACTGGGTGTCTATAGAGGGACATTAGTACTGACCTTTAGCTGACTGGGTGTCTATAGAGGGACATTAGTAATGACCTTTATCTGACTGGGGGTCTATAGAGGGACATTAGTACTGACCTTTATCTGACTGGGTGTCTATAGAGGGACATTAGTAATGACCTTTATCTAACTGGGTGTCTATAGAGGGACATTAGTACTGACCTTTAGCTGACTGGGTGTCTATAGAGGGACATTAGTACTGACCTTTATCTGACTGGGTGTTTATAGAGTGACATTAGTACTGACCTTTATATGACTGGGGGTCTATAGGTGACATTAGTACTGACCTTTATCTGACTGGGTGTCTATAGAGGGACATTAGTAATGACCTTTATATGACTGGGGGTCTATAGAGGGACATTAGTACTGACCTTTATCTGACTGGGTGTCTATAGAGGGACATTAGTCCTGACCTCCTGCTGCAGTATTATTACTCCCAGTACTCCCAGGCTTGCTACAATTAGATATAATAACCTCAGTTTCGTTTCCTTATCTGTTGGTAACATCAAAATATGATTATTAAATATTTCATATTTGTTTGTTTTTTTCTCCCAAAGTGAACCCCTTTGTGTGTGTCCCACAGTTGTGGCGTTTCCGCTCTGCGTATGTTGGATTTGCACCGCTCAAAAAGTATGAAAAGAGACCCCCCCCCCTTGAAGCCCATTAATGACATCATCAGTAAATTGTATGTAACAGATTCCAGTGTTTAGGGTTTATGACCCAATACTGCGATCATATCACTTATGACAAAAATCCGTATTTGTCGTATTATTCAGACGCGCGTGCATCTTTGTGTTACATTTCCTGATACTTTTATTATCTTGATCTTTATATATTTACTAGCGACTTGCCCATCAAAAAATGGCGGCAATAAGATTGTAAGGCAGGTAATGGTTTGGACGAGACATTCATTTTGTTGGCGGTCGGAGATCCTTCGGCGCTCATTGCGAGGTTGTTGGTTGTATTTTTTTTCTGATAGGCGCTTTTGCTGTTATTCTTTGGTCGGCGGTGCTGTGTTTTTTGCGCTTATTGCAAGGCTTTGTATGCTATGAGCAGCATTGGCGCTCGTTGTGAGGCGTGCAGTGAATGGCTTTTATGTTTAATGTGATAATGTTTTTTTTGTGTATATGTATTTTTGTATGCTAATGAAATAATTACTAAATGAATATACTTTACCTATTTGTAAGTAATATATGCAGGAAGCATTGTGCTGAAGAGCTGACAATCTGTTTTCCTGTTCCTGCAGCATACAATGTAGGTTTTCAGTGCTGTGGAGCTGCTGTGTAAGTGTCAGCAATGTGTGCAGTGTGTAGTGTAAATAGGCTGCGTGCTTGAGGGGAAGCCGTTAGGGTAGCTGGGTACTTCCGCATTGTGTAAGTTAGTGTTGTAAAATGGCGGGGAATATGTATGTGGTACGCGGGTGTGGATGATTTAGCGTCCTTGTTAATAGTGTATCTTTACCTCGTACGGCTTTTTAGGAAAATCCGTATGTGTTTTGCGTGTTTAGGGTCCTGTAGCCTCGTTTTCTTTTTTTCAAGGGCCATTTTTTCTCTCACTTAGGTGATTTTCGGGTGTCTAAACTCATGAATTTGGACTTAAATGGAGGTGTAACTTCACTTGCAGAGGTCCTCGGTGCCCGCCTTGCTGTGGGTAAGCTTTTTATGTGTTTGTTGTGTGTATTTATTGTGTTTTTAATGTTTTTATGTGCGTGCGGTTCGGGCGTTAAGGTCGTAATTTTGTGAGCTCGTAATGTTTTTTTATAAGTCCCGTATTTTGGGATGGTAAGTCCGTAAATTTGATGGTGTAAGTCCCGCCTGCTGCTCATTGCAGCCGACGTGGGAGCCTTCGGCGCTCCTTGCCAGCAACTCTGGCCCTCGCTTTGCAAGCCCGCAGCGTTAGCAACAACCCGCCTGCTCACAACTATATATGTGACTAGCGAATTGCCCGTCAAAAAATGACGGCAATGAAATTGTAAGGTAGCTAAATTAGTAAATGAATATAGTGTACCTATTTTGAAGCATTGTGATGAAGAGCTGGCAATCTGTGTTGATGTTGCTGCAGCATTAGTGGTGTGGAGCTGCTGTATAAGCATGCTGAATGTGTGCAGTGTAACACTGTGCGTGCGCGAGACCAAACCGTTAGCGTAGTCGTGTACTTCCGCATTGGTGTAAAATGGCGAGTAATGTGTGGTATAGGTCTGTATCGGAATATCCGTAGGTGTTTTGTGGTGTTTTGCGAGTTTAGAGTGCTGTAGCCTCGTTTTCGTTTTGTTCGGCGGCCATTTTTTCTCTCGCTTAGATTTTTTTTTAGTCTCTAAACTGTTTTATTTCGAGTAAAATCGAGGTGTAAGTTGCATTTTTGAGGTCCTGGGTGCTCCCTCTTGGTGTAGGTAAGTTTTTTATGTATGTGCTGTGTGTATGTATTGTGTTTTAAATGTTTGTATGTCGGCGTGTTGCGTCCGATGTTTGCGAGGTCGTAATGTGTGGTAACGTGTTTCGTACGTTGTTTGCGTTCCTCGTAAAATTTAGCGAGTGTCGTAATTTGTGTGTCGTGTTTTTTGAGTAGCGACGTGAATTTTGCGAGTGTCGTAATTTGTGTGTCGTGTTTTTTGAGTAGCGACGTGAATTTTGCGAGGGTTTGAGGCCCTTGCCCAGTGACCTCGCCAGCAACTGAGTCCCTCGCTTTGCAAGGGGCCTCAGTTGCTGGCATGGAGCGCCTTCGGCGCTCCATGCCAGCAACTGAGGCCCTTGCCCAGTGACCTCGCCAGCAACTGAGGCCCTCGCTTCGCGAGGGGCCTCAGTTGCTGACATGGAGCGCCTTCGGCGCTCCATGCCAGCAACTGAGGCCCGTGCCCAGTGACCTCGCCAGCAACTGAGGCCCTCGCTTCGCGAGGGGCCTCAGTTGCTGGCATGGAGCGCCTTCGGCGCTCCATGCCAGCAACTGAGGCCCTTGCCCAGTGACCTCGCTACGCGAGGGCCGCGGCTCGCTGCGCGAGCCGCGGCCCTCGCTTCGCGAGGCCCGCGGCTCGCTACGCGAGGGCCGCGGCTCGCTTTGCGAGCCACGGCCCTCGCTTTGCGAGGGCCGCGGGCTCGCTACGCGAGCCCGCAAGCGTGAGCAACGACTCGTACGCTCACAATTATATATGTGATATCTGTAACGTCTTCCCCAGTTGGCACTTGTAAATCGGCTAAGCGACAAAAAAAATGGCGTCCGAAAAAAATGAAAACGAGGCTACACGACCCCAAACCGCGCAAAACATCGCCAGCCATGTACGACTTTTACCTAGGAACGGACGAGGTACAAAATACACTATTATAAATAATGGAAACTGCTGGCGAGCCGCGTAACACATACACAATCGCCGCCATTTTACAACACTAACTTGCAACTAATAACATTACAATTTTAAAATGGCGCGTTACACGACTATACAAGCGGTTTCCCCTCGTGCACTGCGCACATTGCTGACACTTACACCTCGGGTCACCAACAGTCCAAATGTACACTGTAAGCTGCAGGAAAATCAAAACTGATTGTTAGCTCTTCAGGTTATTGATCACTGGATATATTAATTACAAATAGGTAAAGTATTTTAGTAATTAATTAATTCATTATTATTAAAAAAAAAAATATATAAAAAAAATACGCTTAATAGCATATTTTACACTGCGGTTACTTTACATACATTAACGCTTCGCACTTCCTAATACATTTGTTCATTCACAATAGTTATTATCGTGCATTCATTTAATAAGTATTAATTAGTAATGGAAAATAAAAATGTAGACTTTACACTACACTAAAATGTTTAACTTTTTACTCTACAGTTATATATCTGGATTACTGCTCATTGGCTGCCAGCGATAGCACTCTCAAAGCAGTTACAAATCTAAATTACTTTATTATGCTCTGAGACCTGAATACATTTTTTAATTTACACTGCACAAAAAAAAATTATATATTTACTGTACTTATATATCTGTCTTTGCGATGAGCGCCGAAGATTGATCGTTGCAAAGCACGAAACATGAAGGACACGAGGGAAGAGACTCACAATGAGCGCCGAAGGTCCTCAGAGTACAAAAAGCATCACATTGTGTGGCAAACAGCATTGCCATGGCTTCAAACTTTATTGCCCCATCATTTGTGCCAGGCAAGTCGCTAGTGATATAATATAACATAATGCAATACAATATTATACAGTACACATGGGTGTTGGAACTGGGGGGGGGGGGGGGTAAGGGGTAACCCCCCCCCCCCCCAGATTTCTTATCGTATGTATGTATGCGTATAGAAGCTAACAGGGGAGGAGAGAGGGGGAGGAAACACAGGGGAGAGGGAGAGGAAGATAATAATAATAATAATAATAATAATAATAATAATAATAATAATAATGCATGCCCAGCTGGTACATCTACACATTAAATAGTAGTAATAATAATAATAATAATGCACAAGAGTCCTTCAGCACTGCACTGGACACTGAATAAACTTGCCTAGCTATGGTTTTCCCTATTGATGCAGTATCATCCAAACTGTCCCTCCTCTCAGTAAGACTGCAAGTTACTTATGATTCCAAAATGGCTGCTGTCCATGAGGTAGAAGGGTGTGGAAGGGAGTGTATGCTGCTGATTGGCTGGAATGTGTCTGCTGACTGTGACATGCAGGGTCAAAGTTTGCTCAATGATAAAGTATTGGGGGCGGGTCAAATCTCGCATATGTTCGCAGTTCGCCGCGAACGCGAACATGCTATGTTCGCCGAAAAAAGTCCGCCGGCTAACTATTCGCGACATCTCTACTTATCACTTCTCCCCACATACCCATTTCATCAAACAAATCTGACATAACCACAACTGGGGTTGTTAGTGGATTTAATGACACTTTTAAAGCTACATTTGTACTGGAATTTAGGGTCTTTCTGAAAAGGTTACAATGTATATATGTTTTACCAGTCACAGCACCTCAAAATACCCCAACAACCTGTAATAATAAACATGCCATTTTATAAGCATAACAGAACAGTTAAACTAAGATGTTGACCTTCCTAAGAAAAAGATTTTTCATTCATGTTATTGGTAAAATTAAATATGACAAATGTGGTTACTATGAAATATATATTAAACTAAAATCGGCATGAAAAATGCATGCCTTTTTTCTATAATGAGGAAACATTAATATGTAAGAATATTATTTTATTCATAATTAAACAAATTCTACCTTACTTTTAGCCTTATGTTTTGTTAATTTTGAAATCAATATTCTGTTTGCCGCTGTGTACTTGTTTGAGATAAATCAATATGCACGGAAAACAGTCAGGGAATAAAATTGTATTTTGGATTCTTTTCATGCTTGCAATAAATAAAAAGAAACAGATAGAGGAGTAATGAAACAAAATTAATTAGTGCAGTGGGAGGACAATAGATGGTATGATAGATGAGGTGAAACACAATTAGAACAACTTGGAATGCAAAGGAGAATTTATCAAAATTTCACTCTGTTTTGTGTGGATGACAAAATATAAGAGTACCTTCAGATGTCAGATATCACATCATTACAAAACAATGGCAAACTTAAACTCATTTTAAAAATTGTGTACTATTTAAACTTTTCATTTATGAGCCATTTTGATTCTCTGTATAGACAGAGCTCTTGTATACAAAAAAAGAGGGAGTGAAGACACTTGTGCCATACGTGCATGGGTGTAGGAGCCCCTAAAAATATTTGGGGGATAAAGTTTAAAGAGACAAAAAACGATGGCCCATACTAAAGCAATAAAACTCTACTCCCAGGACATGCAGCCTAGCCTCCAAGAGAAGAGAGGGCACACCAACCAACAAGTATAAAGAAAACATACAGTAGTGGTGCACTACATAATATAAACATGTGTTAGAATATCAAAGGAATAGTACATATCCACCACCAAAGGAAGCAGTGATCTAGGCAATACAGATTCTCCCTCAATTCTTATGGTATCAGTCCAAGTCAATGTATGGATAAATGATGCGCTGCTATCCTGAACATTTTGAGAGACCTCCCTGCAGAGTAAATCAGCTTGGTGAAAAAAAAAGGTCAAAATAAGAAATGTTTGTTGATATTTAATGTTTTATTGGGGGGTATAGTGAAGTATAGTGTTTATACTTAGTGTCATGATTGTCCTTGAGGACCGTCATGGCACTTATGTGGTTAATGTTAGGTTGTAACAGGCCCATAATGGTCATAATATACCCTTATGGGACTGATGGAGTTAAATAGAGGCTTATGAGGGTCTGAATAGACCACCATAAGTGACCGGGTTAAAATGGTGTAGTGCTTACACTTTGTGTCATGAGGGTCCTGGATGACCCTCATGGCACTTATACTGTTATTACATGCATTCATTAGTGTGTTAGAGGGGTCTATATAGTTGAGGCACACAGTACACTCACATTGTGTGGCAAACAACATTTCAACACTTTCTTTTATTGACCGTAATTTTTTGACGGGCAAGTCGCTAGTTATTTATATTCTAAGCAATAGAGCCCATACATGGACAGTGCCTCGGAAGGAGTGCAGCAGCGGCCATGAGTCAGGGTAACTGTACATTTTAATTATATTTTCCAGCCTTTCTTTACTGCTCTTTGCATTTGTATTTTTAATGTTAATTAATGGTGAACTAAAAAATAGATTTAATTGGAAAAGTGCTTACTCTTAGTGTAATGGCACTGGAAACCCCTGTAGTAAAAGTTAGCAGTATGAACTAATACCATGACATCTATGAACACAATGTGGATAAAGTGACCCCTATTTGAGTGATTTTTTGATCTACTAAAACTAACAGAAAACAATAATGATAAGATGTCATTGCTAGATAGAGCTGTTCCCAGTGGAGGAGAGGGTGAGCAGCATAGGCAGAGCAAGATAAAGGTTTTGGTGGTAGGAGCCTCTATTATTAGGAAGGTTGACAGGGTGATTTGTCACCCAGAACCCAGCAATCGAACAGTTTGCTGTCTCCTGGGTGCTCGGGTTCAGCAAGTTGGGGTTCAAGTAGATAAATTATTAGGAGGGGCTGAAAATGAACCGGTGGTCTTGGTGCATATTCACACGAATGACAAAGTTAGTGGAAGATGGAGAGTCCTAAAGAATGGTTGTATAGAACTAAGTAATAAGCTGAAGGCATGGACCTCCAAGTTAGTATTTTCTGAGATACTACCAGTGCCACGTGCTAGTCCAGGAAGACAGAAGGAGCTTAGAAGTTAATGCGTGGCTAAAAAAGAGGTGCATTAAGGAGGGGTTTGGGATTTTAGAGCACTGGGCTGAATTCTCACTTGAGAAAAATCTCTATTGCACCTTCATGAAGAGGGAGCTGCTGTGCTAGGGGAAAGGATGGTAGAGTGGCTGGGGGAGTTTTTAAACTAGTAGGTGGGGGGGACTAGATAGAAGTAATGGTGTAGAGGTGGTAATAAACAAATTAACTAGTCCAGGGGGAGGAGATGGGGAGGGTTTCATAGTCAATAGGGTGGTATTACTAAGTAACTCAATTACAGTGGACGGTCACTTCAGAACGACAGACTCATAACATAAGGTGTATGATTGCTAATGTCAGAAGCTTTCCAGGTAAAATGGGAGAGTTAGAATTATTAGCAGTTAATGAGAAATTGGATTTAATAGGCATTACTGAAACATGGTGGGATGAATCTCAAGACTGGACTGTTAATTTAGATGGTTATAACCTATTTAGGAAAGATAGGGGAAATGGTAAAAGAGGAGGAGGGATTTGTCTGTATGTTAAGCCTATAGTCAGAGAAGATATTTATGGTGGAACTAGCGATAATGTTGAATGTTTGTGGGTAGAGTTAAATAGAGGAGGATCAAATTCTAAAAGAATATTGATTGGAGTATGCTATAGACCCCCAAATATAACTGAAAGTGAGGAAATACAATTATTATTACAGATTGGAAATGCAGCTAAGCATGGGCAAGTTTTAATAATGGGAGATTTTAATTACCCTGAAATAGACTGGATGAATAAGACCAGCAGTACGGGTAAGGGAAGCAGCTTCTTGAGTACACTCGGGGATCCTTATCTGGCCCAGGTTATACAAGAACCTAGTAGAAATGAGGCCATCGTGGATTTAGTAATCACAAATTATAGTTATATAGTATCAAATGTTGAAATAGGGCAACCTTTGGAAAACAGTGATCATAACACAGTCTGATTTGAGATTGAATTAAAAAACAAAACTGTAAGGGGCCAACAAAATCTCTTAATTTTAAAAGGGCAGATTTTAACAGTCCAAGGGCAGTAATACAAAGTGTAGACTGGGACAAAGAACTGACAGGTAAAAATACTGAACATAAATGGACAATGTTCAAATCCTTACTAAATAAACATACTTATCACCATATACCATGTGGAAATAAAAGTAGAAGGAGTAAATCACATTCCATGTGGCTTAACCAGTGGTTGTACCAGTGGTTGGGACACTGCAACATAATGGGGCTACACTACCTTCACCAAATAATTGGTTAGCACAGGAAAAAATCCAAAAGAGGTTGGAAAAATAAATGTTAATGAAGCCCCAGGTTCTGGTGGAATATATCCAAGGGTACTGGGGGAACTGGGCTCTGTAATAGCCAAACCATTATATCTAATTTTTCAAGATTCACTCAACACAGGGCTAGATGACTGGAGAAAAGCAGAGGTGATACCTATACTTAAGAATGAAGCAAGAACAAATCTAGGAAATTATAGACTTGAAGTCTCATTTCTGTAGTGGGAAAGCTTTTAGAATGGTTAATAAGGGATAGTATACAAGAATATGTCTATTTAAACAAGATTATAAGTAGGAATCAACACAGATTTATGAGGGATAGGTCATGTTAAACAAACCTAATTAGTTTCTATTAAGAGGTTAGGATGAACTTGGATCAAGGTAATTCAGTGGATGTAGTTTTTTTCTATTTTAAAAAGGCTTTTGATACAGTGCCACATGGGAGACTATTACACAAACTAAGGAATAGCAGGAATTGCAGGAATTGCAGTAAACATCTGCTCATGGATTAAGAGCCGGCTGAAAGACAGGAAGTAAAGGGTTATTGTAAATGGTACATACTCAGATTGGACTAATGTGGTAAGTGGGGTTCCTCAGGGTTCAGTATTAGGTCCTCTCCTTTTTAACATATTTATTAAGGACTTAGAAGTAGGATTGGAAAGTATTGTCTCAATTTTTGCTGATGACACTAAATTGTGCAAGGTAATTAAATTAGATAATGATGTACTTTCCCTCCAAAGGGATTTGCATAAATTAGAGAAATGGGCAACTAAATGACAGATGAGATTTGATATGAATAAATGTAAAGTTATGTATCTGGGAAGGAAAAATAGCCATGCAATTTATATTCTTATTTGAGCAATTCTAGGGGTATCAGATACTGAAAGGTATTTGGGAGCACTTGTGGAAAACCAGTGCTCAATGCCAAGCAGCATCTGCAAAGGCAAATGAAATATTAGCATGCATTAAGAATGGTATAGAAGCAAGGGAAGCAAATATAATTCTGCCACTATACAAATCCCTAGTATGCTCTCATTTGGAATACTGCGAAAATTTTGGGCACCACTACATAGAAAGGACATTTTAGAGCTGGAAAAGTACAGAGAAGGGCAACAAAACTAATAAGGACAATGGAGGGCCTAAGTTATGAAGAAAGTCTAATCAAATTAAATGTATTTTCTTTAGAAAAAATCCATCTGAGAGGGGATAGGATTACCTTATATAAATACATCCAGGGTCAATACAAGGCTTTGTCATGTGAGCTTTTTGTGCCAAGAGGTTTTCAACTGACAAGTGGACATCCTTTGAGATTAGAAGTAAAAAGATTTCACCTTAAAGAAAGAAAAGGGTTCTTCATAGTAAGGGTGGTTAATCTGTGGAATTCTCTACCAAAAGAGGTAGTGACAGCGGTTTTGATAGATTACTTTAAAAAGGGATTGGATATATTTTTAAATAAAAAGGGCATTCAGGGACCAGACTGATATACTTCAGGATATTTCTCCCTGTGAAGAGCAGAAGTGAGGTAAAAGAGGTTGTTCTCAGAGTGGGTTATCATGTCCACAGAACTAACCTATTAAGGTTAGTTCTTTCTCTGATTGAGCACATCTATTTTGTTTTTTGCTTATCCAAACGACCCTTAGGGTTTAGTCTCCCTAAGGGTGACAGGGGAATCCAGACGTGGACCAGTTGCTCACTGTGCCGTAGGGAGTCATCAGCTACACCTCACTGACGAGGCCCAAAGAAGGCAGAAACGTACTTTTGTGGTTTGCTGTTTCTCCTGTACAGAGTAGAATTGCCTGGTATATCGGGGATGGACCACTCTAGTGAATGAGACCAGACCGATATACTACAGGATATTTCTCCCTGTGAAGGGCACAAATGAGCTGAAACAGGTTGCTCTCAGAGTGGTTTATCATGTCCACAGAACTAACCCATTAAGGTTAGTTTGTTCTCTGACTGAGCATCTCTATTTTGTTTTTTGTTTATTTAAATGACCCTTAGGGATTAGTCTCCCTAAGGGTGATAGGGGAATCCAGACGTGGAAGTAAAAAAAAAAAAAAATCACCTTAAAGAAAGAAAAGGGTTCTTCACAGTAAGGGTGGGTAATCTGTGGAATTCTCTACCAAAAGAGGTAGTGACAGCGGTTTTGATAGATTACTTTAAAAAGGGGTTGGATATATTTTTTATTAAAAAGGCCATTCAGGGACCAGACTGATATACTTCAGGATATTTCTCCCTGTGAAGAGCAGAAGTGAGGTAAAAGAGGCTGCTCTCATAGTGGGTTATCATGTCCACAGAACTAACCTATTAAGGTTAGTTCATTCTCTGATTGAGCACATCTACTTTGTTTTTTGTTTATTCAAATGACCCTCAGGGATTAGTCTCTCTAAGGGTGATAGGGGAATCCAGACATGGACCTCTTGCTCACTGTGCCTTAGGGAGTTATCAGCTACACCTCACTGACGAGGCCCAATGAAGGCAGACACATACTTCTGTGGTTTGCTGTTTCTCCTGTTCAGGGTAGAATTGCCTGGTATGTTGGGGCTGGACCACTCTAGTGAGTGAGACTAGACTGATATACTACATTATATTTCTCCCTGTGAAGGGCACAAATGAGCTAAAAGAGGTTGCACTCAGAGTGGGTTATCATGTCCACAGAACTAACCTATTAAGAAGGTTAGTTTGTTCTCTGATTGAACACCTCTATATTGTTTTTTGTTTATTCAAATGACCCTTAGGGATTAGTCTCCCTAAGGGTGATAGGGGAATCCAGACGTGGACCCATTGCTCACTGTTCCTTAGGGAGTTATCAGCTACACCTCACTGATGAGGCCCAAAGAAGGCAGAGACGTACTTCTGTCGTTTGCTGTTTCTCCTGTTCAGGGTAGAATTGCCTGGTAATTCGGGGCTGGACCACTCTAGTGAGTGGGACCAAACTGATATACTTCAGGATATTTCTCCCTGTGAAGGGCACAAGTGACCTAAAAGAGCTTGCTCTCAGAGTGAGTTATCATGTCCACAGAATTAACCTATTAAGGTAAGTTTGTTCTCTGATTGAGCACCTCTATTTGTTTTTTTGTTCATTCAGGGTTATCCTGGATAATTAGAGAGGGAGCATTATTATTATTATTATTATTATCATTTATTTGTATCGTGCCAACATATTCCGTAGCACTGTACAGGGGAGGAGAACAAGGAAATATACAACATACAATATTGACAACAGCATGGATGGCCCTGTTTTGAGCTTCAAATCTTGTAAAAGTGCTTTTTCCCAAAGCACCCCACAGGATTAGACACTCGCCACTTACAATCTAAAGGTAATGGAAGAGACAGAGACCTGGGAAGGGTAGATAAGGAAAAGCAATGTTAGGAAGGAAGTGAGAGGTACATAGGAAGGAAATTGTGAAAGTAAAGAGGTTAGGTTATCCATTCGTTAGAGAGGGAAAATATGTGATATAAAGTGGTTGTCACTATTATGTAGTATGGTATCTGCCCCTAGTGGTCAGATAATGTAACCTGCAGATGGAAATGTCAGGAGACACATAGTTTAACCACATCTTAAGTAGAAGTAGTTCATGGGAGAGTAAAAGAGGAGAGGAGGGCTTGAGAGGTGAGATGGTTGTGTTGGAGACAAAAGTTGCAGAAGTTAAGAAGAGTCTGAGGAAAAGGCAGGAGGATATGAGGAAGAAGCAGGCAAGAAGAAACATTCTGTAAAGGGTTAATAGGAAAGGGTAGCAGAAGCTGCTAATTGGTCAGGTGTAGAAGATTAGTGTGACTCAATAAATTAAATCTAACAAAGGGTGAGCTGGGTGAGGGGCAGGGAGGGAGGGGATTGAGCCAGGGAGATAGTGAGAAGAAACACAGGAGTGTCTGAAAGCAAATGGAGATAATTTAAGATGGGGTGTAGTTTTGCTGGCCAGAGCATTGATCCAGGGAGAAAGCCGATTGCCAGTATCTGGGGTCAGGAAGGAGTTTACATTTTTTTTCCCCTTTTGAGACAACTGGTAAAGTTTCACTGTTTTTTTTTCTCTGTTTGCCTTCCTCTGGATCAATTAACAATTAACAATGAATCTGCATATTGCAGATCAGCAGAGATCTAAAAAAGTTGAACTTCAATTACTATTTAACTATGTAACTATGTGCTTGTATTTTTCTACTGTAATGTAAATATTAAGGCTTCTGATTTTTATAATAAAACAAAGCATCTATATTTAAAGGGCTTCAAGGATCATCAGATCATGCATATAGACCCTAGTAACCAACACCACTATTGCACTACCCTGTATGCTGATGGTGTTAAGGGTATTGTTTTGCAACTCTCCTTGCACTATTTATTCACTAGCTGAAAAAACAGATCTAAATTTTGATTCTGAGAACTGTATTTATCTTTAAGGTCATCAAACTGACTGATTATCAGTGATATACATGTCTCATTGCCTTTATGAGCAAATATTTACAGTGATTAAATGGAAATGTGCATATTTTCATGATCAGTAGACGAATCAATATCTATATATATTGTTGTAAGAAAATAATATTATCGTTGTAGAGTATCTGTCACCCCTTGAAGATAGAGCATAAGATGCAAAGAGTAGTAATTGAAATGGCAAATTATTTATGACCCCACAAGTCTTCAAATGTCAGCTTTTTGGAATTCAGCTTGATAAGCAGCAAGTGCAAATGGAAGAGGCTATACCAGTGGCTAGCAATCATAGGAAAGAAAGTACAGTACATTAACTATATAACAAAAAAGGTATCAGGGTCAGAAGCAAATTATTCTGTTTCATGTATGTTTAAAATATGAAAATAGAGCATGGTGATGGAACTGGGTTCATTTTGGTAATGTTTCATCAGTTCAGACAGCACAATACCAATAGGAACATAATGTAGTTCTACCACCTATGTCTTAACCAGCAGACTCTCGTTATTGAACATGGTACAGCATATTTATATAGAAAATACGATGTCAGCTAAACACATTAACAAAAAGTAACAGTGGTGCCATTAAACATTATTACTGTAGCACAAAATGTGACATTGGTAGTTGGTTGTTTGCATCTCTCCACAGGAGGGCTTCAATGATAAACTGTCCCATTTGAAGTGTTGTGCCAGCTACTCAAAAGACCTCTTAGATCTGACTTTGGTAACAATAATTTGATTACACCATAGACCACGTCACACAATATATCTTTTTTAATACAAAAGTACTCATAAAAATACAAATATCAGACATGTTTAACATGAATAATCACTATAATAAGCTATTACACACACATGTAATGCATCCAGTATTACAATACAGTAAACAACCACCTATATGGTACATTATATATACCCAAAGCTGAACATGGTACCAGTAGTACAGTGAATCTCTTAGTCCATTGCAAAGAGAGTACTTCACACAGCCATTCATTAATATATAGTTAAGGTACATCTTTCATTATTTGAGAAGTTATGATTTTATAAATAAGTATATAAAAGACATATGTGCTTAATATTTTGCAGTTGTTCTATAGCAGAACATTCATAAAACTATAAGTAGAACCTATTTAACAAGCTGTCCACCCTCTGTATGAACTTATATGAAATAGGTGTTTATTTACATAAATAACCACAAATAAGATATGCATTGGTGACAGAGCATGGCAGATTTCATACTTGACTTACATTTTTAAATCTACATTATATACTGCAATAAAATAATATAATCAGTCATTTTAGCTAATATCAAGGCACCATCATTAATCTGCACTCATCCGAACCCTGGAGCAGGTATTATCAGAAAATAGATCTACACCCTGTGGCAGAAAATATTCCATGAAAAGTTTCTGGGGTGTGCTGGGTTTGTGAGAGGAGGAGTAAATATAAATTCTATGTTAATAAAACAAACATATTATTGTTTAAACACCTCCACGCATTATTAAAAAAAAAGATGGAAGAAGTCTTGTAAAAAGGAAAGGGCTGTGGATTTGAGGATAGTTCATTGCTAAGTAATGTTTTTTTATGAGGTCTTATGAAAGAGATATATGTTTTGAATTGTCTGCTTTTTGAGTACGGGATAAAAGTTGATACTTGAAAACAGCTAGTGATGCTTGTATATGTGAACCTTTAATGGTGCATTGGTACAAAATGAACCAGGGAGTCTACTATACTGCTGTTCATGACTTTTCATTGATGCTGCACTTCATTAGAAAAGCTCTTTCCCACACTTTTGAAGTCTATCTGCACACATATTCCAATTTATAACTTACTCATATACTAGTTATATACTGTGTAGGTTTTACCTTTTTCTTGTATTTCATTTATTTTATAACTCACTCTCTGCTATTACACATGCTTGCTCATATCTGTTAAGAAGTGCCTGATGCTGTTCAAATCAAAATCTTCTGTACCCGCTATTTTGACAAATGGCTTTTTTTGTGACAAGGATTGGTTTAAAATACTTTTTTTGTTAATCCTTGAAGAGCACTGTAATTGGTGCTAAGGAGTGTGGATGAGGGTTTCAGAACTTCATATTGAAAGCCTCAAACATGCCTTATGTAGGTGTAGATGGTTAATCACTGATTCAGGTAACTCAAATGTTTGGAGCATTTATAAGCATTATTGTGGTAGATTGTTATTGAGCCCACTGCTCCATTTCCACAGCTAAGACACCATGTTGCTCACTCTGTCTCCCTGGCTTGTCGCCCTGGTTTACTGAGCCCACTGTTCCATTTACACAGCAAAGACACCATATTGCTCACCTGTATCCCTGGCCTGTCTCCCTGGTTTCCTGAGCCCACTGCTCCATTTCCACAGCTAAGGTACTGAGAACTGAGGACTTCTGCTACATTTACTGATTATTAATGATCATATTATATATGTTATTATAACTACTGACATTGTTAGTTTGCCTGGATAAATTGTGTACCTCTGTAATTCTTTGTAACCTCCCTATTTACATATCTTGTGTTTATAGCCTTTAAATAACACATTCTAAAGCCATTTCCATTCTCTTCCAGACACTGTCTCTCTGGCCTCTCTCCCTGGTTTTCTGAGCACAATCTCTCCCAACCCCTCACCCACCCACTCCTGGTTAGTCTTAATTTATTGATTCACACAAATTCTTTACACATGATCAATTAGCAACACCTGCCAACTAGTCATATTAATCCTTTACACAATGTTTCCTCTTGCCTTCTTCTTCCTCATATGCCCCTGACTTTTCCTCAGGCTCTTCTTTTCAACTGTTCCCCTTCTTTTCTTCAACATAACCATCTCACCCTGCATGACCTCCTTTACTCTCTTATGCTCCCACAAGCTACTTTTAGCTGAGCTGTGTTCAAATTGTGTGTGTCTTAAGTTTCCCACTTGCAGTTTACATTATCTGACCACTAGGGGCAGATAACATATTGCATACTACAGCCATTCACTTCGCACTGACTTTACATCAGATCCCTTCCCTCTCCAACTGATGAATAACCTTCTAACTTTTCACACCTTCCTACCTATGTAACTCTCACTTCCTTCCTGAATTCCATGTCCGCTCCCCTCCAGGTCTCTGCCTCTTAAACACCCTTTAGATTGTAAGTAGCGAGTTTCCATTCTAGTAAGGTGCTTTGGAATAAAGCACTTTTTACAAGACTCTAAGCTCAAAACCCATTTTCTACAGTTGTTAATATTTGTATAATGTTGTATATTTCCACATTCTTAAACCCTGTACATCGCTACGGAATATGTTGGCGCAATACAAATAAAATATAATGATAATAATACACAGTCACCATAGAAATACTGTAGCAGTGAACTTATTTTGTTTTCAATATAATGGACGTTTCAGGTCACTCTCTTGTTAATGGGATAAACTGGCATCACACAACTGTGTTATACTGTAGGTTTTTTGTGTGTGAACAATTTGGTAGAGTGCGTATGTTAATGCTGAAGGTGATAAGCTTGATAAATTCCACTGTATAACCAGAGAGTAAAGAAAAGATCATTCTTGGTACACTTACATGTCTCAAGCAGGACAGGAGATCTTTTTTTCCTAAAGAACTTGTCCCTTAGGATTCTTAATAGTGACATGAAAATGAGTCACAAAACTTACCACTTTTTGCCTCTAGCCGACTTAACATGGGAATTTGTTTAGGACTATGAGTCCTGGCCAGAGTCTCTCTCCAGCCCCAAGTCATAGTTGTCCGAATCAAATTAATACCAATGAGTATCCATATAAGGGCAAAACAGGAGTCTACCTAGACCCAAAGTTCCTGACCTACAATTTACTTAACCAAGAGACCAAGAAAATAAGGGCCAAGGGCTCCAAGCAAGATTTCATCTACATAGATTAGCCTGCTTATGTTTCAGGACCAGGGCTCTTCTTGACTGTGGTGGAGTGAAGCAGAGTAATGTATTAACCAACCAAAAATCTCTCTTACATGTTAAATTGATTTTATTATTTAATAAACTATCTTTTTTTTATTTTCTTGTAATGTATTTGTTATTTTAATTGTAATTGTTTTTATGTAATTTTTTATTTTTATTTGATTTCTAAAATTGTTTTCATGTAGTGTTTTTTACTTTTTGGACCCATGTAGTTAGTGGTTAATGGGCCCTACCACAAAATACTAGACATGACCCTTCCAGGTACAGACGGGGTCTTTGGGGTTGCAACATTTTATTTTATTTTTTGGAGGGGGTCATCAACCACCTCTGCATTCATTTATTATTAGAATAAACCATTTCCTGGGCAATAGTGAGGGCATTTATGTGCACTCGCTAAGACTTTTTAAGCATTACTGTGTGGCTGATACTGCATGTTATTTTTTTATTTATTATTATTATTATCTTTTATTTGTATCGCGCCAACATATTCTGCAGCGCTGTACAGGGGATAATAACGGCGGAAATACAAGTTTAACAAATTCAAACGTTGAAGTCACTTGCTAAGGGTTACGTTATAATAGCGGAGTTACTTACATTTGATTTTCATATGTAAAAATATAATGGAGGAATGTTATTGAGGCATAGTCCCTTTAATGAATAGCTACTTTAAGTTTGTGGAAGATTTGTTAAAATAAATAGTAAATATCATAAGTTCAAAAGAAAAGGGTAATAAGTCAGTTTTTCTGAGTACCCATGACTACAGTGTAATTAAGGACTTATACAGTGACATGTTGGATGACTTCAATTAAACTAGAAAAAAATTGAACAAAGCAAGAAAAAATTATTAACACAAAAGAGAGCTTTAATTATTTTGCCAAATACTGTAGCTCTCTGTAACAAGGAGAATTACATGTCATCTTGATGTCATTAGATGTATCCTACTTACCAGTGAGCAACAATTCATTCAAATATTTTTACTGTATTATAATATTGACTTAGCAACATGAAATCTCTTTAACAAATACACTGTATTTTGCTTTGGTTTTACAGAGGTAGTATAGAAACATATTCATTATTTCCTTTGTAAATTATTTGTCCTGGAATGGTGCCATTCAAAAGAACTTTTTATTTTGTTATTGTCTTCAATAATATTGCTACAAATTAAAATGTCCATAATACTTGGGACTTGTTTGATGGGAAGAAGAATACATGTAAGGGTATACATTTTAATAAGGGAATTGAATTTTAAAATATCAAAAAACGCAGTAATGTGTGATCATGAAATAATAAGTAAAAAAATCATCCCAATCTCTAAAAAAAATGACATGAGAGGATAAGGAAATCATTGATTTCTGGTATATGCATAAATATGGACAATGAGTAATAGGAGGTATAATAGAAGATATAATCTTCTATTGATGTTTACTAATCCTCATATGGCAGTAATCTGTTAATCACTGGATTATTGGATTACTCCAACATTTCTTATAGAGTAATACTGGGATGTAAAGATTTAAAACATGATAAATCACACAGGATAATTTAAAAACAAAAAATAAGAAAAAGAAAGGAGAGGGATGATGTGCAGAGATACAATATACTGACTACTAAGATTCCCAATAAATGATGCGAACAGGGAGCTGATATTTGGCTAGAATAGATTACTGAAAAATAATGATCATATATAGCTATATATATAGCTTATATCTGCACATCTCTCTCTCCATGTCCAGAGATGTGGAGAGAGAGATGTGCAGAGATTACCCAATGGTGGACATGATGTGTCAGGCGCTGTGATAGCAAAAAACAGCAAGTATTGAGCAATTGGTCTTTTACTGTCTGTTTATATATACAGTACATATCTGTGTATTTTGCCATCCAGTAAAACCATTACCACAGGTTTAATGATGGAGAGTATATGGGTAATACACTATATATGATCATTATTTTTCAGTAATCTATTCTAGCCAAATATCAGCTCCCTGTTCGCATCATTTATTGTGAATCTTAGTATTCAGTATATTGTATCTCTGCACATCATCCCTCTCCTTTCTTTTTCTTATTTTTTGTTTTTAAATTATCCTGTGTGATTTATTATGTTTTAAGTCTTTACATCCCTGTATTACTCTTTAAGAAATTTTGGAGTAATCCAATAATCAAGTGATTAACAGATTACTGCCATATGAGGATTATAAGTAAACATCAATAGAAGATTATATCTTCTATTATACCTCCTATTACTTATTGTCCATATTTATGCATATGCCAGAAATCAATGATTTCTTTATCCTCTCATGTCATTTTTTTAGAGATTGGGATGATTTTTTGACTTATTATTTTATGATCACACATTATGGCGTTTTTTGATATTTAAAAATTCAATTCCCTTATTAAAATCTATACCCTTACATGATAGAAAAAATAGTGTTACCCACTAAGGGAAAAGAACATTGGGTCATACAACCTAATTACGAAGAAGAATACAGCAATTTACAGAGAATAATGTAAAGAGTGGGTAGAAAGTGGATTAGGTGGTTGTAATTT
Organism: Discoglossus pictus; assembly: GCA_027410445.1. Lineage (NCBI taxonomy): Eukaryota > Metazoa > Chordata > Amphibia > Anura > Alytidae > Discoglossus > Discoglossus pictus. The sequence goes on from CM050163.1 coordinate 110,230,946, forward strand.
CAGTGAAGGCCTAGATGATGTAGAGAAATGCAAATTTTGTTAGCATGGAAAAGACTGCTTTCATATGGGTGAGATGGCAGGTTGAGATCATATCAAGATGGTAGAAAGTGAATAAAAAGTTTTAAAATTGGGCCTAGCAGACAGCTTGTTAGAGTACAGACACCCTTTCCATTTGTGGATAGAAAGATCCATGATGTCTGGCATGGGAGTAGGAGCCCCAAAAAATCTGGGATAATTCATTTCTACTCACAGTACAGGAAGCAGGGGTGAATCTACCGCCGGTACACCTGGTGCAATGCACCTGGGCCCTGCTCTAGGGTGCCCCATTGCTGAAATGCCCCTCCAAATTTTTTAATTTATTTATAAAAATATACATATGTATTTATATGTCTATATGTCAACTTATTATGTATATATATATATATATATATATATATATATATATATATATATATATATATATTAAATAAAAAGTACATATGTGTTCACATTTGAATGTCTAAAGCAAGTTAAAAAAAACCTGCTTCCAGCTGAGAGTTCCGAGAAAAACAGTTATTACACTGCATTCTGGGAAGTTGAGCTGGGACACACAAATGTGGCCACAAATGCCTCGCTCTTCATTCCATAGCCATCATCAAACATGGCTTCCTTTAAGCTTATGCATGCTGTATTACACAGCTTTAATGCAAAGCCAAGGTTGGAATAAACACAGGCTGAGTATCCAATCCATGTACAGATGTTTCAAGCTTACTGGCTATCATCAGCATGGAGCGGGATCTCAGCCTGTGTTGTGGAAATTATGAGTAGGTAGTTCACCACAACAATATATATATATATATATATATATATATATATATATATATATATATGTATATATATATATATATATATATATATATATATACTGTTAGCTTGGACCTGAAGGTATAGACTTATCTATCCGAAGAGAAAGGGGCGATGTAGGAGAGAAGATGGAGATGAGAGGAAGATTCTTTATATATATTACTAGCGACTTGCCCATCAAAAAGTGAGGGTCAATAACATTTTATAGCTGGAAATGCTATTTGTGACACAATGTGATTCTCTGAGACTCTTAACCTTTTTTATATCTACAAAGAAGTACAAAATGTACAATATTTAAAACAATTTTTTTTTAAATAATGAACTGTTAAACCATATTAAACTTTTTAATTGTCATGTATGCAGTAATAATAAAACAATACATGAAATGTGTATGACTACATATTGTGAACCATTACATAGAGTTTTCTAATATGCAACTTATATTGTAAACAGTTTTGAATGAATTATTTTTAACAATACTAACATGAAATCTCTCAACTTTGTATAAATTAGTATTTTAAACCATTACAGAATGCTTCTTAACATACAACTTGTATTTAAACTCCTGGTAAAACACATAGGTATTAAATCAAGAGGAAGGCAAACAGTAAAAATCCCCATTGCAACTTAGCCAATTGTCTCAAAAAGGGGGAAAAATGAATTCCTTCCTGACCCTAGTAACTGGCAATCAGATTACTCCCCGGATGAATCCTGTCTATTTAATTATACATTTAAATTTTTTAACAAATGATTATGCCGCTACTGACATAAATCCTTATTAACGATTCAAACCTTGTAAAATGCAATTGACGTAAGGTAATAACATTTTACATGAAATGAGTTAAAAATATAGTGATCTTGAATATTGAATCCAGAGGAAGGCAAACCAAAAAAGAAACCCAGTGAAAGTTGTTCAATTGTTTGAAAGTGGTGCAAAAAATTAATTCCTTCCTGACTCCATTAAAGTGGTGATCGGATTACTCCCTGGATCAATAATCTATATGTCATGAAACATTTACATTTTGCAACAAATGATGATCCTGCTACTAACATTAAACCTTAATTACATAGAATGAAACAACTTTTCAGTCATTTGAAAACAGAATTTTAACATTACAAACATGAACTTAAATTATTCAAATTGAAACAGTAAAGGTAAGAAAATGCAAGGTAACTGTTTTGTGGGGCCAATCCTAGCGAAAGTGACTTCCAAGACATTCCATTTTTTTTGTTTTGTCTGTCAAAGTGGTTCCCTTTCAAAGAGCCCAGCAGACTTTAATTGTGTCCATGGAATGTAACCACTGTTTATTGTATTTTTTTTTCAAAATTTTGTGACAATAGCCATGGCATCATTATATCTTTCATTCATATTGCGAGGAGATCCTTGGAAAGTGGATGGCAAAATGATTGCTTTTCCAGCTGGAATGTCTCTGTTGGTAACAAATTCAGTGACATAATCCATCAGTCCACAATATTGTTCTACTCAAAGCTTATTTTGTTAAAATTTTATACAAGTTAGATTATTTGCTTCGACTTGTAGATAGGGATGAATAATTCATTGTTGTGTGAGTTTGCCCCCACATAAAATAGAATTAAAATAATCCTGAATAGCAGTTTGTGCCACTTTATATTCCAGCATAGAAATATTGCATCTAACACGAACTTTACTATAGGGATAACTTTGCAATTGTAATTTTGGTTCCCATCCAGGTTCACCATTTGGAAAGAAAATGGGATATGTCATTGGATTCATTGGTCTTCATTGTGTGGATATATTCTAATATCCCGCTGAAAAGGTGGTTCACCATCACAATTATACCATCTTTGATCAGTGTTGCGATCTCTTTTTAAAACCATATTTACTCTTGGCATTGTCAATTGATGTCTTTGAGCATGTTGCTGTTCTTTTTCAGCCTGTGCTAATTGTTTGTATGCTTGACTGTATGGGTTGTTGACCATAATTTTATCCAGCTGTTCAAAGACTTTGCGCAAACACTGTTTATTTTCCAGAAGTGTCATCCTTTGTTCAACAGCTTCCATTGTATTTAACTGTAGAACTGTACAAATTTGCTCTCCTTCTTGTGGGTGTAAATGTGAAGTGCGGTGGTAAGTTTGTCCTTGAACTCTAAAACAGTAAGGACATTGTCCTGGGACATTTCCTGCTAATGTAGCACCCATTGAAGCAAATTAAATTGCACTGTTACCTGATGTTTTTTTTTTTAATTGGTATAATTTGGAAATGTTGGATCGCTCATGATACTTTGTAAGTAATCTGGGAATGTGTGTCTTTGTGGAAGTCTTACCTTTCCTTTCTGACAGCAACTAATGAAGTCTCTGTCAGTTGGTCTTTACTTGAGAAAATGATAGGCCCCACAAAACTGACAAATAACATTGAGTAATCCACAATAATGAGTGCTCTAAAGAACGCAGTATATTGAGCTTCCTTAACATAGATATCACTACAACTTCCTATATCTATATTGGTGTCATGTGTATGAACATTGGTGTCAAAAGGCAATATTGGATCATTAGACAATGTTTCACAGACATGTTTTTGTTTACTTTTTCTTTTCTTTGAAGCTCCAGCACACTCTCTTTGTGCATTCTTACTCATTTTTCTTTTATTTAAAAGTCTCTGTCGGTCTTCTTCTCTTAAGCGTTGGGAAGTTTTGGGGGACTGTGCATCTCTCCACCTTTGCTTCCTTTCCCTTGTCACACTTCTTTTGCATTCAATCCTGTCTTCTCCGTTGTCCGTCATTGTAATCTGTAATTGTACAGGTGTAAAATGTATTGTTTTTAGTACTTTACATATTGTTTGCAGCTGCTCTCAATTCAAAGCTAAATAGCATTAATGACAGAATACAATGATTTGAAAAGCACAATTTTTCCATGAAATAAATTAAACCAATTTTTTTTTTTATTGGCACACATTAAAAAGCAAAGCACTGCACACATATATATTGATAACTATTTTTTTCTTTTTTTGTAATAATTAATTATTAAGTTATTAATAAAGGAATATACGTTAATGAATTATTTAATAACTGACATCAATGGTAAACCTAAAGAGTTAATAATATTTTCCTAAAGAAGGGCAAACAGAAACAGCTATGAGCAAAGTATAGATCAGGCTTAAAATAATGTGCAATTTTGTAATTTTCTTAATGATGAAATCAATTTACTTATGAGGTCTAATTTCCGTTCTTTAAGAGTTAACTAGTTAAGCATGTACGTATGCATAAATTGTTTTTATTTGTTTATTATGAATGAATAATTAAATACTAAGGGCCTCATTCATTTGCAAGTTGTGCAATGCAATAGGACACTATATAAGCACATAGCATATTTTTTTTGTAATTTTTTTGTTGTTGAAAACCTTAGTTTTAGATAGATGTTCATTAACTAAAAATGTATGTAAAAATAATATGCTATGTCCTTATATAGAGCCCTATTCAATTTTGCAAATTGCATTTGAATAAGGCTCTAAATAAATATAGGTCAATTAATTAATCATTAACTGTCATCAATACAAAACAATAAGGGCATCATGAAATCACATACCTCTGAAATTGATGTTATTTGAGAAAAAATCCTTGAGAATTCACTCTCTGTGTTCAGTCAGGTGCAGAGATGAGTAATCTGTGAAATTACATGAAAATCATTTTTAATGTTTGTATTCAATTAATTAGTGAGTGAATGAAACTATGATGTTTAATGGGCATAGGTGGAAAAAATAAACGCATAATCATCAATATATTCATAAATAAAATCATTATAACATTTTAAATGTAGCACATGTCAGAATGTAAGAAAGTGCTTTAAATATTTAAGTGCTTTGAAGATCCTATCCCTGTCAGGCAATTATAAGCACTCCAGATATGTAAGTGCTTTATAAAATGTACATATTTTTTGAACTATTATACATTTTTTTATCTTTTTATTATTATTAATTAATAGTTCCAAAAGCAGTGTACATGAATGAGCAGTAAGATTGATATATAAGTGCAGGTTACTTTTATTGCAGTATATATATATTTTTTTAAAAATAAATACTAATTATTAATTAATTATAATAATTTACGTTAATTAATCAATAACTGTTATCAATAAAAAAAAACTGAATCCTTTTTTGTTCCATAAGTACATAATTAAATGATATACCTGTAAAGGTGATCTTTATGCTGTTCAAAGGCTGCAAACGTCACTCTCTGTATTGAGTCAGCTGCAGAGATGATGAAACTGTCAAATAAGATGGAAAACATTTGAAATATTTGGATTCATCCCTATCAGGCAATCAGCAGCAACAAAGATATATTGGCATAGATGCAAAACATAAAAGCATAATCATCAATATATTCATAAATAAAAGCATTATTTTTGTAATGATTACTAATTATTAATTAATTAATATGTTAATATACGTTAAGTAATCAATAACTGTCATCAATTCAAAATAAAAAGGCTTTAATCCTTTGTTTTTCCATAAGAACATAATTTAATGATATATCTGTAAATGTGATCTTTATGCTGTTGAAAGGCTGCAAACGTCACTCTCTGTGTTGAGTCAGTTGCAGAGACGATGAAACTGTCAAATAAGATGGACAGGATATTTTAATTCATCCCTATCACGCAATCATCAGCAACACGTATAGTTCATAGTAAAATATACATTATGTTTGTGGTCCTTTTTTGTATTCTAAAGAGCTAAGCATTAATATATTAATAAAGTAAACACATTGTAAAATATAGAATATTTGTTGTTCATAATGATTACAAATAATTATTTAATAAAATAATGTACATTAATAATTAATAACTCAATGTCTAAATATATTAGAAATAGTATAAATGTATTAATAAACTTTACGCAATTTAACATTTTATAATTTTTTTTCTTAATGATTACTACCGTGTATACTCGAGTATAAGCCGAGTTTTTCAGCCCTTTTTTTAAGGCTAAAAAGGGCCCCCTCGGCTTATACTCGAGTCACTCTCCCTAGTGTCTCTCTAACCCCCCCATGTCTCTCTACCCCCCTGTGTCTCTTTAACCCCCCGTGTCTCTCTACCCCCCTGTGTCTCTTTCCCTCCCCCCTCCTCATCCACAACCCGCCTCCTCCTCATCAACCCCCTCCTCAACCCCCTCCTCACTTTCGGTTGAGGATGAGGATGGGGTGGTTGAGGAGGGGGGTTGAGGATGGGGGTTGAGGATGGGGGGTTGAGGATGGGGGGTTGAGGATGGGAGGTTGAGGAGGGGGTTGATGTTGAGGAGGGGGGTTGAGGTTGAGGGGGGTGAGGAGGGGATGGAGGATGGTGGGGTTGAGGATGAGATTGGGGGGTTGAGGGGGGACAATAAGGATGGGGGGGTTGAGGAGGGAGGTTGAGGGGGGGTTGAGGAGGGAGGATGAGGAGGGAGGTTGAGGATGAGGAGGGAGGTTGAGGAGGGAGGTTAAGGAGGGGGTTGAGGATGAGGAGGGAGGTTGAGGATGAGGAGGGAGGTTGAGGTTATGGAGGGGGGTTGAGGATGAGGAGTGGGGTTGAGGAGGGAGGTTTAAAATGAGGGGGGGTTGAGGATGGTGATAAGGGAGGGGGGAAGAGACACAGGGAAGGGAGAGGGGAGAAGTGACATGGGAGAGAGAGGGGGGACACAGGGGGCAGCACATTTCCCACCCTCGGCTTATACTCGAGTCACTCATTTTACCCAGTATTTTGTGGTAAAATAGGTGCCTCGGCTTATACTCGGGTCGGCTTATACTCGAGTATATACGGTAGTTCATAAATTAAAGTACATTAGTAATTAATTATTCAATTAATTAATATATCACAAACAGCTAAACATGAAAGTATTGCTAAACTGAAGCAAGCGTTAATTATAACTTTGTTGCTCAATTTTTTAAACTAATAATATATATATATTTTTAAGAATAATTAATTTATTAATTATTTATTAATGATTATTAATATACTTTACCTATTTGTATTTAATATTCAGCAATCAGTATACTGTAGAGCTAACAATCTCTTTAGATTTTCCGGCAGCAGAAAATGTCCACTCACCTGAGGAGAAAGTGTTAGTTCTGTGGCAAGTGTGCCCTACATATAGGCTGCGTGCGCGAGACAAAACCGTTGGTTTAGGCTGGAAATCCATCATTTCACAATCCTAATGTGGAAATTTGTAACTTAGTGTTGTAAAATGGTGGCGTATTTTTTACGCGTTTCACAAGCATTTTGCGTCCTACCTATTAATATTTTTCTACCGCGTACGTCGCTGGCTTTGTTTTGCCGGGTCTGGGGTCATGTAATCTGGTTTTAATTTTTTTGGGCCGCAATTTTTTTTTTTCACTTAGCTGATTTTCAAATGCCAAAACTGCTTAGATTCAACATAAATTTGCGTTTCACCTCACTTCCAGACGTCCTGGCTGCTCTCCCGTGCTATGTGTGATGTTTTTGTTGTATTTTTTTTTGTTGTGTTTTTCTTGTTTTTTGGTTTTCGCTTTGGCCGTTATAACTTCGTATTTTTCCTATGTCGTATTTTTTTTTTCTAAGTCCCATGTACCTTAATTTTGCACCCTACGGCGAACCCTTCAGCGCTCATCTCCTGTGCTGCATGTTTTATTGATTTAACAGTTCGCTTTGTGAGCAGGCAATGAGCGCCTTTGGTGCTCATCTCCTAAGTGCTCCGAATTAATGGTTTGCCTCGCGATGCAAGGCTTGCTGGCAATGAGCGCCTTTGGCACTCATCGCCTAATTGCTCCGAATATAACGGCTCGCCTCGCTTTGAGAAGCTCATCTGCTCAACGCTAAGTCGTACGCACCATGCAAAGCGTGACAACGTCTCGTAGTTTGACAATTATAATATGTGACTGCAGGTTTTAATTTTTTGAAAACATCCCCTGTGCATCCAGTTGGAAGGTCAACATAAAATCATGCTGTGCAAAAGATGTAAATTCCCTTTTCACACACAACCTTCATCAAAGATCAGAGGCATCAGATTTATTGTTTCTCAAATTACATCTACCTTTGACATTTTCCATGGCTAAGTATGTATTACAGAGAATAAGTGATGGGTAAAATTATGCCAGAGATGTGTCCCCAAGCTATACATATTTGGGACTAAAATACAAAAGTACATCTATATGATATTATTTCATTTAAAAAGAATCAGGAGCACAAACAAATAAATATCCAAAAATACAGACCAACTAATTTTCCCCTTGTAATTCATCAATAGACAACACAGGTTACTATGGCAACAACTGATTCAAAAATAAATAGATGAAACTTCAGCATGAAATAAAAATAAAAATGAATTTTAGAAATATCTCAGAATAAGATTAACTGTTAAGTGATGCAATGACTGATTTTTTTCGGGGGGGGGGGGGGGGGTGAGTTACATAGTTACATAGGGCCTCATTCTATTAGCGGCCGCAGCCGTTGCGGGGCCGCAAGGACCGGCCGCAAGCTATTCGGCTATTCTATTCCCTTACGGCCGGGGGCTCCGGCAGGCTTGCGGCCGGCGCGTTGCGGCCGCTCGCGCCGGAGGAAAGCCTTTGATCTAAAACGGCCGCAAGGAAATCGGCCGTAAGAAAGCCCCGGTTGCTATTCAATTGCTACGGGAAACCTCTCTGCAAGGCTAAAAGCGAGCCGCAGCTTACTTGCAGCAAACAGGTCCCGCTAGCACCAATTAAGCACATAATAAAGCCCAAATAAAGCCATCCTGCACTCTGATGAGACAATAAAGTGATTGTAGGTGTTAGCAAAAATAGCACAACATTCCCCTATACTCAAATCTGCAATTTTTGTATTTTCAAATTCTTGTCAAATATCCGTGGACAAAGTCCCGAGGGCTTGGAGCACCTCAGACCCGCAAAGGCTGCGGGATTAGCCTCCGTCAAGTCCGTAAATGGGTAAAATAGACCTACGGGTCGTAAAGGGCTAACTTACAAGTCGTAGCATAGAAAAGCCATCCTGTACTTTTATTAAAAGTGAAAGTGATGTTTGGTTTCAGAATTAATAGCTCAACATTCCCCTACTCTCAAATGTGCAAATAAAGATATTTAACTTCATCTATCATGCAAGCCCGCACGGGTTTGAATAACGAGCTACGGGCTTGGAGGGCACTCATCCGCCAAACCCGTACGTGCTTCACTAAGAAGCTACGGCCAAGTCTCAAGCCCGTAATCCTAAAATCAAACCTGAAATCAATTAACCAATAGGAAGATGACAATCAAGGGCACAAATAGTTTAAAAGGGAGTGAAATTCTGTAATCTGTGACTGTGTTGTATGCTGTGCAAGTGGACACACAGGTCTTGGAGTTGGAGGTTTTGTGAGAGCAAGAGAGATAGAGGAGGAGAGATGGAGGGAGAAGGCAGTGAAGGGAGAGGTCAGGGAGAGCAGGGCCCCCAGCCACAGGCTGGCCAGCAAGCTGCTGCTGCACGCAAAAGGGCAGCAAACTTTACCAGCCAGGAGATCGAAACACTGGTTAGAGGAGTGCAAGCCCGACACTCCATCCTAACCGGTGGGAGTGAAGTGAGGCCCAGGCAGAGGACAGATGCCTGGAAGGAGATTGCGGCTGAGGTCTCCTCGCTGGGGTATGCGAATCGTACCTGGCAGTCTGTCCAGCACCGGTTCCAAGACTGCCGCATCGATGTAAAAAAGAAGATGGCCGATGAGGCCAAAGCAGCACGTGGAACCGGTGGTGGGCCGCCACAAACCTTCACATACCCCGGTTGGGAGGCCACAGTCCGCGACATGATCCGGCCAGCGTCAGTCGTGGGCCTCCCTAGCCTGGTGGACTCCGGTCGGCCTGAAACCCTGCAATGTGAGTACCATGTACACCGTAACACCCTCATATGTACGCACATGTACCCCACACAGATAGATAACTGACGTTGAATTGCACTGTAAGATATCTGGTTGTGACTACAGATATATGAGGCTGCGAAAATCATGTAAATCCAGTGTAAAGAAATCTACTTGTCAGAATTGTTATCAATGAAATATATGTCCAATACCTCCTCCCACAACTGATTATGATACCGTTTTGCAAATCTATTGATGTTACTGTTATGTTTGCTGTTGGTTCCCAGTGCATATAAAGCATACATGACAACTCTATTGCAATTGATTTTTTATTGTCATGAGTTCCCCTGTCACACTCTACTCCATGTTAAACTGGCCCATCCATAGCTGTTTGGCTTAACCCTCCTACTGCTTAGAATTCATGTACATTTTGAAACTAGGTATAACGGATGTATCCTGTTTTATGTGGGCATTTCAGTATGTGCTGGAAGAGTGCCGCCGCCGACTCTAGGGATGCGGCTGCGCTTGCGTCCCCATGTAGCCGTCAAAAATAGTTGGTACACCCAAAGCCCGTAACCCTCTAACCCTAACCCCCTAAACACCACTTTCTAACTCTAACCCATCCCCCCTAACTGTAGCCAGAACCTGAAACCCATAACCACTTACCTGGCCTGCTGGGCTGGCGTAGCTAGAGTCGTTGGTGGGGCACTTCCAGAGATGCGCACATATGCGCACATACAACAGGATAGGTCCGGTCTAGCTGGTACATCACCATGAGAGTACATGTATGGATGTGCACACTGCAGCATATGCGGATACAGACTCTGATGGACTGTAAGTTTGTGTTGTGTAACAGCATAATCTGGACCATGTTACATTAACATGTTAACTCACATTGCTGAGGATTGGTCACAGATTGGTCTGTCTCACACACTGGCCAACAGATTCAGATGAGCACGTGTTCTAATTAACTGCAGTTGGCACACCGCACCAGCATTACATATAGCCATGGGCCCTTTCCTGTTATCTGACCGTGACTGCTGGTAGCAGCAGTGAGCAGCCTCTACATGTCACAGCATTTTCCTGGAGATTATATAATCATGCAGATTTAGTGGGTTATGGTGTTGTTAAGGTAAGGGGTTCGGATAAGTGTGAGGGCTAGTGCTTTTGGGCTTCTGTGTAAGTTGAAAATGATGTATATAACAGTGGCAGCGCCATCTATCAGCCCCTTGGTCCAACTGCTGCTGCCAGTAGTCGGTGTCACATAACAGGAAAGATCCCAGCCAGGATCCACAATACTAATGATGCAAATCAATTTTGATTGGCGTCAAACATTCACAGCCAATTACAAGTCACTCTGATCTCAGAGATATGGAAACAACAATACTCAAATCAAAATCTTGTCTCATTTCAGTACCAGCCAGGCGTCCCCTGCCTCCTCAGGGACCTGCAACATGTCAAGATGCAGGACCACCAGCAGCCACATCCCCTGCAGCAGGCCCATCGTACCAAAGCCCACCTGGGCCATCCACGAGGTGCCATCAATTGCCTCCAGCCAGGATAATGGTACCGCCTGGCTCCCAGCCAATGTGGGCTGGCCAAATGTTGGGCCACCCAATGTGGTCCCATTCCAGTTGTGCCCCCAATATGGCTTCACAAACAATGCTGCCCTGGAGCATGGGCCCCTGGCAGGGCATGTGGCCCCCGCAGGACCAGCAGGCCACTGTGGCCACTCCGGCCCAACAGGCCCCGCAGGCCCAGACAGCCGCTGTGGCCAATCAAGACCAACAGGCCCCGCAGGCCCAGACAGCCGCTGCGGCCACTCAAGACCAACAGGCCCCGCAGGCCCAGACAGCCGCTGCGGCCACTCAAGACCAACAGGCCCCGCAGGCCCAGACAGCCGCTGTGGCCACTCAAGACCAACAGGCCCCGCAGGCCCAGACAGCCGCTGTGGCCACTCAAGACCAACAGGCCCCGCAGGCCCAGACAGCCGCTGTGGCCACTCAAGACCAACAGGCCCCGCAGGCCCAGACAGCCGCTGTGGCCACTCAAGACCAACAGGCCCCGCAGGCCCAGCCAGCCACTCCGGCCCCGCAGGCCCAGCAGGCGTCTCCCAGGCAGGACACACCAGTAAGCAGTGCCTCCACCCAGAGGACACAGTGGTCTGGGTTGCTGGCAGTTAGTCCTGCGCTGTCAGCGGCCCAGTGCCCGGATTTCCTGGCTCATCTCCAGCATGAGCGTGAGCAAAATCAACAGTTCATGCTGGAGATGAGACGCCATGATGCCAGGCAGCTCGAGGAGAGGAGAAGCAATAACGCCCGGAACTTCCAGGAGAGGAGACGCAACAATGCCCGGAACTTACAGGAGAGGAGACGCAACAATGCCCGGAACTTACAGGAGAGGAGACGCAACAATGCCCGGAATTTACAGGAGAGGAGATGCCATAATGACCAAGTCTTGGCTCAAATGACCCTGCAAAATCAGCGGATGTTCCAGGAGGCGAGGCGTCATAATCAGTTAATGGAGGAGTACGCCCGAAGGCCTGAAATGGCCCGAGAAGGCCAGCACCAAGACCGGGCTACTCCTTCAAACTCGCCTCCGTCAACATCCCACACCCTGTCCCCAGCATCCAGGCCGGAAGAGCCTCCAAACACCCGAAGAGGTCGGGGCCGGCCTAGAGGACCATCTTCCAAAGGCCAGGAGAGCCAGGAAAAACCCAAGCGAAAGCGGAAATAGGTGAGAACATGTTCATGTTGCATATAGAAGCAATTGATGTCCCAGATCTATTGACGTTGAGGTGTTGCAGTCAATGCGTATATTGTTCTAATTGATGTCTTGTTCTTATCTCTTTAGGTTCCATTTTATTGATGTCCATGGATTTCTGCCTACCGTTTTTTTTGTTGTAAATATTTGTGAAAGCAACATAAGATTAAACATTATGTATTGCTCACATTATCATTGTTTGTTTCGTTTGTACTGTACCATGATTGGTAAACACCACATGAATGCTACACACCAACGTTATTGGATTAGTACATACATCTTCCTTCAATATACCAGCCCTGTGTTAATGTAGGGTTGGGGTAACAGCCACTAGTGCAGCTGAGGGTGGAGGTAATATTCATGAGTTTGATTACAGTAACGGTGATGCATGATATTCATGTTCATGACACATGGATAGATTAATTCAGGGGAAATATCAAAAGTGAGTCCACCCCTAAGTGAAATTGGCGATTATTTTGTGTGGCCACCATTATTTTCCTGCACTGACTTAACCCTCATGGGGATGGAGTTCCCCAGAGTTTCACAGGTTGCCACTGGAGTCCTCTTACACTCCTTCATGATGATATCATGGAGCTGGTGGATGTTAGAGACCTTGCACTCCCTGTAATGGAGTTGGAACACGCAGTCCAATATCTCCGCTGGTATACGGTACAATATCCAAGAAGCACTACAGTCTCACCATTCCCAACCTGCAATATTTGCCCACACTCAATTGGGAGTCAAATGAATACGGACTTTATTTTGTTGCCCAGAAATATATATATATACACATCTCTTCCCACAGGCAATACACACATCCCCCATAGTTGGCCACACAATACACATTGAGGGACAACAGGTGGGTCACACCTCCCGGAGACTACCTGGCTACTTTGATACAATCAGACATTGCTTAGATCATCCTTCTTTGTTATGTCTGATAATGAAAACACTTTATACAATAGACTTCCTTATCCTATGATGAGTCTCTGTACTAGGATTATCTATTATGCCAAGGTCTGCAATAGTCTGGGCTAAGATTTTGCCGAGCAGAAACCAACATACATACAGTATAACAGTATGATCATATTTTAACCATAACCATAAAACAGGGTAAAACAGTGATGGGTTCCGTTACACTCCACATCTTCCATTTGAGGAGTTCCCCACAGATGCTCAATAGGGTTTAGGTCTGGTGACCTACTTGGCCAGTTCATCAACTATTGACCTTCAGCTTCTTTAGCCAGGCAGTGGTCGGCTTGGAGGTGTGTTTGTTGTCGTTAGCATGTTGTAATACTGCCCTGCGGCCTGTTCTCCTATCTGAGGGATCATGCTCTTTCTCAGTTTGTCACAGTACATGTTGGCATTCATGGGTTCCCTCAAAGAACTGTAGCTCCTCAGTGCTGGCAGCATGCATGCAGGCCCAGACCAAACATATATGCATGTGTATAGATGTTTTTGCTAATATGTTGTGTGGCTTCCCACTATATGCATTTACCTAATTATGTCAGATGCTGCCTCCCCTCTCTCTGCATCACTGTTTTGGTTCAAAATGATGGGTACATCTCATATCAATGTTTTTGTGTTCGTTGTGACTTATCCATTTATCTCTGGCACTGGGGAGCTACAGTCCATTGAGGGAACCATGAATGAAAACATGTACTGTGACATACTGAAGCAGAACATGATCCCCTCCCTTGGGAGACTGGGCTGCAGGGCAACATAACATAACGACCCTAAACACACCGCTAAGACGACACTGCCTTGCTAAAGAAGGTAAAGGTGATGGACTGGCCAAGCTTGTCGACAGACCAAAACCATATTGAGCATCTGTGGGGCATCCTCAAACTGACGGTGGGGGAGTGCAAGGTCTCTAGCATCAACCAGCTCTGATGTATCATTAAGGAGTGGAAGAGGACTCCAGTGGCAACCTGGGAAGCTCGGGTGAACTCCCTGGCCATGAGGGTTAATGCAGTTCTGGCAAATAATGGTGGCCACACATAATTGACATTTCATGTCAATTTTGACATTTCAAATTAAGGGTGTACTCACTTTTGGTGACAATGGTTTACACATTAATGGCTGGGTATTGAGTTATTGATGGGTCCGAAAAATTACTTTACATTGTAGCAGAGTGTCATTTCTTCAGTGTTGTCACATGAAAGGATGTACTAAAATGTTAACAACAATGTGACGGGTGTACTCACTTATGTTAGATACTGTGGCCCTCATTTAATTGCAATTTGGCCAATTGAATAGGGCTTGAAATAAGCACATAACATATATTCTCTGAAAAATGTTTGAGTTAGTAAACATCTCTACCAAATCAAGGTTTTCACTAACTAAAATCTGTTTGACACAATATATGTTCTGTGCTTATTTTGAGCCCCATTCAATTGGCAAAATCGCAATTGAATGAGGCCCTGTATGTTCACTATTAGGATGTGAGCCACTTACAGAAACCTGTCTCATTTGTCTGTTTCTGCGTCAGATAGATTGTTAATACCAACCTTCCCTTATGTTTGAAATCAGTAATGCAAACACACTGTGAGAATTCTATTGACACCCCTAACTGATGGTGCAGAGCACAGATGTGGAGTCTGAAGGTCCTTTTATTGATGTTCCGGAAATGCTATGGTATCAACATTGACGAGGCAGACACAAACAACATCGCAGATAAATCATATTTAATATTTAACGAAATTAACAAGGCAAGCTTGCCACAAAGCCACAGGTTGACTAATCAACACAGGTATGCAAAGGATCATGGTGGAGGGGGGTAGGATACAAAATCCAAGTAACACAGGGAAATAGGGATATGAGAGCAGAATGCAGGCATGGAAAATTACATGGATATGGATGATCAGGGGATGTACAGTATATCAACCAACATTAGGCAATATAATAGATCTCATTATTGTTCCGACATATATATAACAGTCAATAAGGAAACACCATAATAATCCAGAATAAGGTGATATACATATGGGGAGAGCAAAATGTATGCTTGGGTGTTAAACGGACACTCTGATGCCACATCAGAAGTATAAGTGCTCAATCAGTGAATGCTATGAGCCCATAACGTCAGTTCTCACGCAACAATAAGCAGCACATAGATAACCTTGGTCAAAAAGATGGTGACCTGACCAGGACCATATCAGTCAGATGTTACTTATTGCAGAGAACTCACAACAAACAAGGCAATATCAGTGATAGTTTGTTCTCTGATTGAGCATCTATACTCACTGTTGTTGAATATGCATAACTGAAGATTAACGTAACCTCCTTAACTGTTAAGTCCCAAGCCTGGATTTACTCTTCCCCATATGCACAGGGAGGGTCACATCAGCACTGAAGAAAAGATCTTGAAGGGTTGGTGCTGCAGGCTTCACAACAGTCCAAGTAGAGGAGAGGATAGAATGTCTAAACCAATAGGTACCGGTGAATCGAGATAGACTATATGAGCATACACATGCTGTGGATATACCAGGAACATCAGCTGACAGATGTCACATCACATCTGCATTGTATAATGAAATTGTCTCGTGACACATATCGGCTATTCAGTCAAGGTCATCAGATATCAAACTGGATCCAACAAAGCAATGAAACGGACACATGCACATACATGAGGACATTGACATGGCCACGGAATGTCAGGATGTTTATCGTCATGCCTTTGTTTATCGTCATGCCTTGTTCTGACCGGGATCTGGAATACAAACACACAAATAATATATTAGTGGAAACCTTACATATGCCATATGAGCAGCCACCAACAGATGTAGGTATGTCGGCACACGTTAGGCATTGGGATCTCGTACAAGCTAACCATCTGTACGATGATAATGATGGCCCAGACTAATTTGTCCTGATGTGGGAATATTAGGATTAGTCGAATTCTCATTTATTTGTATTGTGCAAACATATTCCGTAACGCTGTACTGGGGAGAAGAACACAAAAATATACAGTATGTAATATTGACAACGCAAGAAAATGGAGGGCCCTGTTTGGAGCGTAAAGTCTGTTGATAAATGATTTGTTCACAAAGGCCCACACAAGATTAGAAAATCACCACTTCCAAGTTAAAGGTAATGGACATGGGGAAGAGTAGATAAGGAATAGCAAGGTTAATAAGTAAGTGAGAGATACATAGGAAGGAGGTTGTGTCAAGTAGAAAGATATGCATTAGTCGGAGAGGAAAGGGATCAGATGTAAAGTGCGATGCACTATTTTGTAATAAGGTATCTGCCCCATGTGGACAGATAATGTAATCTGCAGATGGGACAGTCAGGAGACACATAGTTTAACCACAGCTTGAGTAGGATTAGGTGATGGGCGAATAAAAGGAGAGAGGTGGGCATGAGAGTTGAAATGAAAATGATGCAGACAAACAGGGGAGAAGTAAAGAAGAGTCTGAGGAAAAGGCAGGGGATGTGAGGAAGAAGACAAGAGAAAACATAGTGGAAAGGGTTAATTGGGATAGTTAGCAGAAGACTTGAGTGACTCAATAAATTAAGGGTAAACAGGGGTGGAGAGAGAGAGAGAGAGAGAGACACCAGTGCATCCTGTAATAGAAAGGGAAGATCACAACTATCACACATTGATACATGTTCGGACATCTACATGTGGTTCTCTACCTTGGATAGATCAAGTGGAGTATTCAACGAAGAGATCTGTTCCCCCAGGACACGTCTGCATGGTCCGATAAACATTTCGGACCGCTTCAGCAATACATAGGGGATGTCTTGGGGAAAAAGAAAGTTAGGCCTACATTAATGGAGTTATTAGTCATTTCCTCTCATGCATACATGCACATGTTTCCCGCAAATACTCACTTACAATGTAGACGCCATTGATGTAGCTGATGTTCTGTTGCTGGCAAGGTTGTTTCCCATGTCTGTGTGGGTAAACAATGTGTTGACACACGGCAACAGTTCTGTAATGGCAATATGATGAGATGAGTCACACAATCCATATGATATATTGCACAATGATTCCTAGTTAACACATCCTTGAGACTATTCCTGTTATCTGACTGAGAATGCTTTTAACCAGCATTCGCTGACAAAGAACAGGGGACATCCCCTCTTTGCATCACATGAGGTACATTTCTTATGGTTTACAGTATGCTGTTATGTTCATATATCCAGATTGCTAGGAATTGCATTGACCTCCATGGGATGTGGAATAGCATGATCAGACAATGTGAACATTACTGTTCTGGGCAGATGTTTTCAAATACGATTGTGAGGCCTATATCCATTGACATTGTGGAATACATCAGACCATCCTTTAGCTTAGCTTCTTGAGGTTGGCAGATATCAATATATATGATGTGTATGGGAATGTGCGCATACTTACCAGTAACGGATATCAGAGCAGGCTGTATTTGATCCAGTATGAATAATGCGTCACGAGACATATGTTACATCACAAAGCTATCCTCTACTGTGGACTGTTGGATATTCTGGAAGACAATGGGGAAGGAGAAAAGAGATGTATTAGTAACCATAAGCCATGTACATTTGAGTTGGTTGTAATTAGTTTCAGACTTACATGGGAAGTACTCACGAATGACGTGGGCACGTAGTTGTGACCCCTGAACGTTATCCCCACCATCGGGAGGTACTGGACGCTCCGCCGGTTCAAGCGGAGCATCATCAATGTTCCCCAGACAGTTTGCCTGTACTGCTATATTGTGCAGAATACAGCAGGCCATGATGATGTGACAAACCTTCCCTGGTGTATACTGTAGCGCCCCGCCAGTGGAATGTAAACATCTGAAGCGCATCTTCAGGAGTCCAAAGGTGCGCTCTATTACATTCCGGGTTCTGGCATGGGCCGCATTGTACCTCTCCTCCCCCTCTGTGCGTGGATTGTTCACAGGGGTCAACAACCACGGCAAACACCTATATCCTGCATCACCTGAAGGAAACAAAAATGGGAGATGTAGATATGAATGGGAGTTTGTGCTGCTCGTTAAAGCATCTGTAAATATATGCAATGATTAATGTGACGTTAGTTTAGGGATCTCTGGCTTGGAACTTCATACTCCTATGACCACGTCACATCGGGTTAGGCACAGCAACAAGCTACGATGCAATGGCTCAGTCGGCACACCTTCTTTATGGCGCAACAATGGAATAACATTACAGTGGAACATTATGTATATTTTAGGGGATCCTTTATGGGTACTCACCCAGTAGCCACCCAGGTGGAGCTTCTCCAGACTCAAAATAAAGAGGGGTGGATGACTCACGCAGGATATGGGCATCATGAGTACTTCCCGGGAAGCCGGAAACCACATTTTGTATGCGCATGCCTGCATCACAAACAGCCTGTACATTGATGGAATGATAGTGTTTGCGATTTCGGAACATGGCTTCTTGCTCTCTAGGAGGTATCAACGCTACATGTGTACAATCTATAGCACCGAGCACATTGGGGATACCTCCCATTCGAAAGAAATCTGCTTTCACCTTCAAGATCTCTTCCCCAGTGTGGGGAAAACTGATGTATCTGGCAGCTTTCGGAACGATAGCATGGAGGAATGTGCTCAGGCACCTTGAAAGGCTTGCTTGAGACATTCCTCCTACTATGCTAGCAGTGTTCTGAAAACTACCAGATGATAGGATGTGTATGGCGGCTAACATCCGTGTCATGCCTGGGATGGCTCTATTGGTCCGTGAGGAAGGCTCCATGTCCTCCCTCAGGACCGCATAGAGCTCCTCCAGGCTGGCACGGGTTAGCCTAAAACGCTCATACACTTCCACATCAGTTAACCCCTCTAATGTGACTCTGTCCCTGTACACCCTGGGTGCACGAAGCCTCCTGGCCGGCTCCTGGGCCTGCTCACCCCCCTGTGGGTCTGGCTGTGCAGGAGCCCCCACTTCATGTGCCACACCCTCTAGGGGTCTCTCATCTGGCACCCCATCAGCTGATCACCCACATCAAGGTCCTCCTCCCTGTCTGCAGGTGCCCTCATATCCCCCTGTCCCTGTGCCACTGGAGCTCTCTCCCCTAACTGACCCCCCACCATGACCCTAGGCATGTCCTGTGATGAGCCACTTGCCTGGCTTGGTTCCGGACCACCATGGATTGCATCAGCACGCTCACCCACATTCACTCCCAGCCGCCCCTCTCTGTCACGCCTCAGCCACTCCACAGTCGCACGCCTGACATCCCGGTTTCCACTCTGCAACATTCGAAACAAATATCCATTCATACGACGCTGCGCTCTCCTCACATACCTATACGCTGTACTCATGTTGCTGCTATCCATGATGGTTCAGACTTGCTAATTCATGGATGATGGTGTGGTTATATAGCTTGCTAATTACCCCAGCTGTGATTATCCGGGTTGATTTCACAAATGGAAAAGCTCACTGGTGTATCTAAGCTTCATCATGTTATGAAGTTCCCTGATTATGGATTGGTTGAGCCATTTTAATTAGTAACCCCTAATATTCTGGCCCACATTTGATTTTGGGCCCATACTCCATGATCTATGTAATGTGGCGTGAAAATATATACAATATTTGTGTTCAAAAATCTAGATGTGATAAAAGAGATGTAAATCAGATAATGTTGATATGTTTAGGGGACACATTCTATTCTTTCTGAGTGCTAAAGGGTTAATTTGGCTGCCATTTTGAGGATGTACATGACACCACAAAAATCTCTTTTATTAACATATTTGATCATTGTGGATTGTTTTTACAGTAATTCGAATGCCTTTTATTGCTTCCTTTACACTTTTAGGGCCCTTTCAGCCCTGTTTCATTACAATGCCGTAAGTGCATCGTGTGGACTTCAACGGATGCGGCCGTAACTTAAATCTAGCCAGGCGTGAATCGCGGCCTTCCGAAGGCCGTGACGTTTAGGCGCGCACGCAAGCTGGAAGGGGGACGGACTAGCCGCGCCCGGCACGAACTATCCAATAGCGGAATCACGCATCGCGCCACAGGTCGCACAGCCAATCACTTACGGGATAGAGCATTTGATTGACAGTGGGAGTGAATAAATAGGAATGACACGCACCCACGCCTCGACTGTGTTGTGATTTCGGACGAAGTAGCACGCGGTTCCAGGAGCTAGGTGGTTGAGAGTAGGTAAGTTGCTTTATTATCAAGTCGCGGTTTTTCTTTTTACGGGAATCCGTTACTACATTTACGGATGCCGATGTAAAGAAGTACAATTGTGTTTTTGGCTTGTTTATAGGTGTTTGGAGGTAGTTTGGAGAGTTTGGGAGTTTATATCCGGCCCATAGGAGTTTGGAGGGAGGTAAGTTGCATTGTACATGCTTTTCATCCTATCAAGCTGTCTTTTATTTGTATGTTTTGCCAATTTCTATATTTACTGAATACACTGGTGAGAGGTACAATTGTGTTTTTTGCTTCTTTATAGGTGTTTGGAGTATTTTTGGTTGTGTGGGAGTTTGGATCCGGCCCATAGGAGTTTGGAGGGAGGTAAGTTGCATTGTACATGCTTTTCATCCTATCAAGCTGTCTTTTATTTGTATGTTTTGCCAATTTCTATATTTACTGAATACACTGGCGAGAAGTAAAATTGATTTCTTTTCTTGTTTATAGGTGTTTGGAGGATTTGGGATCTTTGATCCTGCCCTTAGGGGTTTGGAGGGAGGTAAGTTGCATTGTACATGCTTTTCATCCTATCAAGCTGTCTTTTATTTGTATGTTTTGCCAATTTCTATATTTACTGAATGCACTGGCGAGAAGTACAATTGTGTTTTTTTTGCTGTTGGCCTATAGGTTTGGCGAGTTTGTTTTTGTGGGGAGAGGAGTTTTGGGGAGGGAGGTAAGTTATTTATATTTTTCTGTTTAATATTAGATCTGTCTCTCTCTCTCAAAATCTCTCTCTATCTCTCTCTCTATATATATATATATATATAGAGAGAGAGAGAGAGATTGATTATGAGTTTGATTATGAGTTTGATTATGAGTTTGATTATGAGTTTGATTATGAGTTTGATTCTGAGTTTGAGATTGAGTGTGATTGAGTTTGAGATTGAGTTTGAGATTGAGTTTGAGATTGAGTTTGAGATTGAGTTTGAGATTGAGATTGAGTTTGAGATTGAGTTTGAGATTGAGTTTGAGATTGAGTTTGAGATTGAGATTGAGTTTGAGATTGAGTTTGAGATTGAGTTTGAGATTGAGTTTGAGATTGAGTTTGAGATTGAGATTGAGATTGAGATTGAGATTGAGTTTGAGATTGAGTTTGAGATTGAGTTTGAGATTGCGATTGAGATTGAGTTTGAGATTGAGATTGAGATTGAGTTTGAGATTGAGTTTGAGATTGAGTTTGAGATTGAGTTTGAGATTGAGATTGAGTTTGAGATTGAGTTTGAGATTGAGATTGAGATTGAGTTTGAGATTGAGTTTGAGATTGCGTTTGAGATTGAGATTGAGATTGAGATTGAGTTTGAGATTGAGTTTGAGATTGAGATTAAGATTGAGTTTGAGATTGAGATTGAGATTGAGATTGAGATTGAGATTGAGATTGAGTTTGAGATTGAGATTGAGTTTGAGATTGAGTTTGAGATTGAGTTGTAGATTGAGTTTGAGTGAGATTTCTACACATATTTGCAATACACATAGGTGTTCCAAACTGCTTCTTCAATGGGGCTTGACAATAACTTTTTTTTAGCCTAGAACAGCAGGACCATGTAGTTCCTACTACCTCTGGTACAGAGGATGGCTTCAGGATAGGTACCATGCCCATGAATATGTGCAGAATATAATGCAGATAGGATATTAGTGGCCTCAGACATGGTCCACTCCCCACACATGATAGAAGCACACAGTAAATAGCCGCATGCCTTGTATATATGCAAACTGTAACTGACCCTTCCACATTGTTTATGAAAGTATTGATCTAGCGTGTTTCATCAGCGCCTCTCAGGTCCAGAGTGAGAGGTGCTGTACACCCCTCCCACTGCTGTCACAGGCTCTTTCCACTTAAGGTTGATTACTGCAGTTAGTTCCAACATTGATATCCAAGCAGAAATAGTGTTATAGGCGATCAGAATGGGGGACGAGCGTGGAGCAGGCAAACCCACTAAAACATTTCTTTCTTTCTCTTTCTTTTCAGGTGGTGATGGAGGGAGAGGAGCAGAGGGTGGAGGAGTGGCAGGGAGTCCCGGGGCGTGGAGGTGGGGAAGAGGAAGGGAGGAGTGAGGAGGAGGTACTAGTGGAGGAGGGGGAGGTAGTGGAGGAGGAGGTAGTGGAGGAGGAGGTAGTGGAGGAGGAGGTAGTGGAGGAGGGAGGAGAGGAGGAGGAAGGAGGAGGAAGGAGGGAGGAGAGGAGGAGGGAGGAGAGGAGGAGAAGGAGGGAGGAGAGGAGGAGAAGGAGGGAGGAGAGGAGAGGAGGGAGAAGGGAGGAGAGTAGAGGAAGGAGGGAGGAGAGGAGAGGAGGAGGGAGAAGGGAGGAGAGGAGAGGAGGGAGAGAGGAGAGTAGAGGAAGGAGGGAGGAGAGGAGAGGAGGAGGAGGGAGAGAGGAGAGTAGAGGAAGGAGGGAGGAGAGGAGAGGAGGAGGAGGGAGAGAGGAGAGTAGAGGAAGGAGGGAGGAGAGGAGAGGAGGAGGAGGGAGAGAGGAGAGGAGAGGAGGGAGGGAGGAGAGGAGAGGAGGAGGAGGAAGGAGGAGGAGGAGGGAGAGTGGAGAGGGTCCTCATCCCCAGGCAGAAGAGCAAGAGGCTGTCGGCAGGTCCAGGGCCCACAATTATAGCCGGGAGGAAAACAGGGTCCTCCTGGAGGCCATCCGTGCCCGCCCCGTCATCACCTCGGGGGGTAGGGAAGTAAAGGCTGGGCCCCGTGCTACTGCTTGGCAGCAGGTGGTGGATCTGGTCAACGGTGTGGCGGGCCGTGGACGGTGTCTGCGGTCCATTAAGCACCGGTTTTGACGACATCAGGGCCGCGGTGAGGAGGAAGATGGTGCAGGAGGCCGAGGGGCGGAGGGTCAAGTACCTTGCCCATGAAGGGATTGCAAGGGCCATGCTTGCACCCTCCGACGCAGCTGGAGCATCAGGCCCGGTGGAGCAGCAGGACCCAGCCTCCATGGCAGGTGAATATGACATACAGCAACATGCCACCACATGTGCATCACACACACTACACATGGCCATGACAATGACATGTCAGCTCCATGAAATAACAAGGGATAGATGGATGCATCGTTAAATTCATGAAGCTGACAAATCACTGTCATTCATGGTCACCACAACAGTAATCAAGCAATAGAGCAGGTGTGTCCAAACGCGGTCCTGGTGGGCCACACACATGGCTGGATTTGATAACCCTGCTGCGCACAGGTGAGTCAATCGCTTCTTCATTCATCCTGATTGACTCACCAGTGCACAGAAAGGATATCTTCCAATCTGGGAAAGAGTTTGGACACCCCTGTAATACAGAGTCCATGTATTGGTGTGCCCGTTCAGCCTACGCAGTTACAGACAGCAGCCGTAATACAGATAGAGTTGTGAGCCGAGAACCATCCAGAACAGAAACCTAAGAATAGATAACAGCTAGTATAAGATAGCTAATCAGAGTAGCAAAGAGGAGAATCATCCATATTCAAGGCTAGATGTCAGATAATTAGAAATGAACACCTATCAATGAGCTAATCAACATACTAATGACATGTACCTTTCTTCTCTATCTCTCAGCATCCAGGAGGAGCTCTGGGTCCTGTGACCATAGCGAGGAGGCGGGGCCATCAGCCCCGTACCAGGATCCTCCAGCACAGGGGGAGGAGGAAAGGAGATCAGAGGGCTCGGAGTCAGAGGATGGGCTGGTCATTGACCTTGCGGGGTCACCTGCCCCAAGCCCTGGGCCTATGCCCATCCTCGAAAGGCTTGCTCTGGGGCCCTCATCCCCCCAAGGGACAGCACCTCCTTCCCCACAAAGTGTGCTGGCCTGGTCACCACCGGGCACATTCTCCCCACCGGCTCCAGCTGTGGACCTCCCCGCATCACCTCACCACGCCCACCCAGCGGTGTCGTCGCCGCAGAGCCAGGCTGTGCAGGTGGAGACACTGGCCGTCCTGAAGGAGCTGCTGGCCAGCAGCCAGAGGATTGAGGCCAACCAGCTCCGGATGGATGCCAGCATCTCTGCCCTAAGGTCACAGATGACCCACAGCCTGGCCAGGCTGTCCAGGGAGGTGAGGAGGCACCACATGACATCGGAGCACCTTCAGGTCAGGCTGCTCAGACATGCCATGGTCCCCAGCCCAGCATCAACGGGGATCTCACAATCCCCCAGCCAAGAGCAGCCTGGCCCCTCCTCTCCTCCCATGTGTCCGCCACCGCCCAGACCACCGCTGCCTGGCACCGCCCGCCCCCCCCGCCCTCCCCCCCCACCATCACCACCAGAGGGGAGACGGAGGATGGGCACAGGTGATGTGGGTCCTGGGCCCAAGCGGAGGAGGACATAGGGTCTCATTCAATTGCAATGTGGCCGATTGCTAAGGGATCAATTTGAGCACAGAGCATATTTTCTACAGATGTTTGTAGTTAGTGAACTTCTTTTCAAAAGCAAGGTCTTCACTAACTACAAACGTCTGTAAATAAATATATGCTCTGTGCTTATATAGAGCCCTTTTCAATCGGCCATATCGCAATTGAATGACGCCCATAGGGTCTGCAGACATGTTTTCGCCTTCTCAACAGCACTCCTCAGTGACCATCAATTGGTCACAGGTTAAACACAACACAAAGGGCCTCATTAAAATGTGATTTGGGCAATTGAATAGGGCTCTATATAAGCACATAGCATATTGGTTTTACAGAAGTTTTTAGTTAGTGAAGACCTGGCTCTTGCATAGAAGTTCCCTAACTAAAAACTTGCTTTCAAAAAGATGCTGGGTGCTTATATAGAGCCCTATTCAATTTGTTACATAGCAATTTAATGAGGCTGTTAATTAGTAGTGTGACCAATACATTGTCACTAAGGAGTGCTGTTGAGAAGAGATGCTGCAGGCCCTATGATGTTTTCAGGCCTTATTTTTTAGGTTTTGTCTTTTTTTTTAATTTTTTAATTTTAGGTCCATGAAGGCATCTCCTACATCTGCAAGCATTGTGGAGGAATTATGAGGTGGAGGGTTTTCCCAGTGCCTCTCAGGTAGACATGCCTTCAATGGCAGCCCCCTTAACATGTAGCTCCCACAATCTTAAAGCTATCACATAGCCACATATCTCCAACATGATTGTTGGTAGCTTAAATGTAGACTAATACCGCTATGGCGGTGGACTTGCAAAGTCTCACAATGGCATGTTAATAACAGCCAGCATTAATATATGCACTAGTGACGCATGTGATCCTGACCTCAATAGCAGTCTGAGAACAGATCTTTGGGTCTGATGTAAGAAACAGTGAATCTGGCTGCTGACCTTTGTGTCCTCTCCATAATAATGGCTATTTGCCCATATTTCTGATTATCCACAGACCTAGCTAATGGTTAGTAAAGCTTGCAGATGGGAATCAGGTGAGTTGGTATATTGGTACAGTATTTAGAACTGTACTGTACATACATCGTGATTCTAAATTGTTTTGGATCCTCCTCCGCATTTTTTGATTTGAACACTTCTTTCAGATCTTTGTTTGTTCAACACACTGTATGTGTGAAACTGGATTGGATTACACAGTCCAAAGGTTGAATCATCTGTTTAAATGAGCAGATCTAGTTACAAGTTGTATGTGCTATGCACATAAATGGTTTCTTCAGTTAAATGAAGAGATTTCTGGTTCCGGTTGCAGCATGTGACCCTGGTAGGTGCTATGCATCATGCTTATTCTAGACTATTAGATTGACACCTGTAGGTTTCCCCTTTTTTCCAGCCTCTTGCTCTTCAAGGACCCGCCCACACCACACCCATGATATTAATGCAGTTTTGACCACTGCTGATTGTGGTCTGTGTATCAAATAAAGCTTTGTTATACTGTTATGTGAATGCACAATCTTGACCACTGCTGATTGTGGTCTGTGTATCAAATAAAGCTTTGTTATACTGTTATGTGAATGCACAATCTTGACCACTGCTGATTGTGGTCTGTGTATCAAATAAAGCTTTGTTATACGGTTATGTGAATGCACAATCTTGACCACTTCTGATTGTGGTCTGTGTAAAAAATAAAGCTTTGTTAGACCTTTCTGACTGCGTCCATGTGTTATGAATATGTTTGGTTCAGGGAAATCCACATGCATTACATTAGTGTCACATTCCTCTAAATGTAAACTGATGAGCCATAGTTAACATGCAATAGATCAATACATCTAAAACTGTTGAGGAGTCAGAATAGCTTGAGATATCATCTGATCCCAAATATCATATCTACTACTAATATAGGGTTAATACCCATGACAAGTCTGATGAGCGATACTGTGGAGTAGGAACATTCCCCTGAGGGCCTACAATGAATAGGACAGGTGACACTGGAGTGCTTTTCCAGTTCCTTCTCTAGTTGATTGGGATTAGTCTGACCTCTCTGATAAGACGTACCCCCCTACACTGGCCCGATGTAGGCTAGCTCACAGCTTCATTGAAGTACACAAACCGCTTCACCCACATCACTTAGCATATGTGTGAATACAGTTAGTTGCCCAATAATGAACATGCATTGGCTAAATATCCTTTGGTTATCATATGTTGTAATGGTCATGCACATGCCAATCTGACAAACCATGCTGCAACATGCATAATATGATTAAAGCCACACTACCCAATTCAATATCAAGAGTAAAACATGAGTCAGGTCATATGAACCCTTTGCCACGCACATGAGCTCTATTGGGATCCCTTAAATCTCTATCTAATTGCATATACATCTAGCTCATCACATCTACATTAGAGAATACAAATAGTGGCCAAATCAGACCGCCACTTGGCATATATCAAGTACCAGGGGAATATTTCATTATATGTGGTTAAGTTCTTCAGTTGTGTCCGACTCTCCGTGACCCTATGGACTGCAGCACATTCAGCTAGGTCTCTGCCTTTGCTGTTCTCCAAAGTTTGAAGGCCAAAGAGATTGGAGTGGGTTGTCAGTTCCTTCTCAAGTGGATTGGACCTTGTCTGATCTCTCTGCTATGACCTGCCCACCTACAGTAGCTCCCAGCTTCATTCAGGTACACAAGCCCCTTCACACTACTTAGCAATGCTGAAGGGGACCAGGGTAACATGCACCACACATATCTACTCTGACCCATCAGGAAGGGCCGCAAGCTCTGGGATCGACAGCAAACTCACCGCCATCAGGCATAATCTCTGCTACGCCCATCCTGGTGGGAGCCATGTGCCAGGTGTCTAGTTATTCCCATTTGGTGAACCTCGAAACTGTTCTGCTATTTATCACTTTACATGGGTGAGGGTTGCTAAGTGGTGGTGGTGGTGGTGAAGCAGCTTGTGTACCTGAATGAAGCTGTGAGCTACTGTAGGTGGGCAGGTCATAGCAGAGAGATCAGACAAATCCCAATCCACTAGAGGAGGAACTGACAACCCACTCCAATCTCTTTGGCCTTCAAACTTTTGAGAACAGCACAGGCAGAGACCTAGCTGAATGTGCTGCAGTCCATAGGGTCACTGAGAGTCAGACACAACTGAAGAACTTAAGCACATATAATGAAATATTCCCCTGGTACTTGATATATGACAAGTGGCGGTCTGATTTGGCCACTATTTGTATTCTCTAATGTAGATGTGATGAGCGAGATGTGTATTCTATCGTTGATCAACCATATAGCGTGCATCGAATGTGCGCTGTCATCTACGCACCGACACATGCGCGCATCATCAACAGCAGGCCCGAGAGGAGGCTAGCGGATCTAATGATTAGGATTAGGCAGTGGGGTGTAAGGATTAGGATTAGGCTGTGGCTACAAGGGTTAGAAGGGTTTATGGCATTAGGTCATGTCACTTGCGCCCTTTCATCGACGGCCAACAGTCCAAAATATTAGAACTGCGCAATGATGTGGGACCACTCATGTCAGCTGCATGTTGTCAAAACACATTTGCTGTGCGCGCCAATATTGGGGTGACATATTCTATTATGGGGCTGTTTTAGAGGCTACAATGGAACCTATATGTGTGCTGACCAATCAAACATATGAGGAATATTAAACTAATTTGAAGTCTTGTTAATTTGTAGGCTGTAATGCTTGGGCCTCCATTTTAGGGTTACAGCAGTTCCATGCAGACTGCAAAAACCGTAACAAAATGGATACCTTTAACCTCCAAGCACGTACGGCCTTTAAAAACGAGCTGCGGGCTTGGAGGACAGCCCGCACGGGCTTGAATACGGAGCTACGGGCTTGGTCAGTGAAGTCCGTGGGACTTGTACGGATTTTAAAATCAAAGTACAATTTGGCGATGTGCAAGCTTGAGAATGTTTGGCTAGTAATCCTCATGCCCCCCCATTATGTTCCCCATCATTTACAGTGCTTTGCAGTGCTGGATTGAATATATATTGGCTATTACAATGCTTGGTTTGCGGCCCTCCATCTCCAAACCCGTACGGGTTTGAACAAGGACCAGCCCGCGGAACTACGGGACGTAAAGTAATCCGTGAATAATATATCTGATTTGGGCTGATGTGCAAGCTTGAGAGGGTGTTGCTATTAATCCTCGTGTCCCCCATTATGATGCCTAGCATTTACGGAGCTTTACAGTGCATTCTCGATTTTATATTTGCATTTTCAGTTTTCGGACTTTGCGGCCGGAAAACAAGATTTACGGGCGCTGTGAAAAAGCTTCCGGCCGTTTGCATGATATGCGGCCGGCCGGAAGAGGATATCCTTGCGGCGCCGTATAATTGAATTGCAAGGTAAAAGTAGCTCTACACGGGGCCGTAAGATGGCCGCAAGGAATCGCAGCTTTGCGGCCGTTTTACGGCCGATAATTGAATGAGGCCCATAGTAATTTAGGTTGGAAAAATACTTTAGTCCATGAAGTTTTGATCTGCAATACGTGAATTTATTGTTAATTGTTCCAGAGGAAGGCAATTTTTGTGTCTGATATTTTGAATGATGGCTTTTTTGGCTGCTAAATGCACAATAGAAACAATAAGGGATAATTTGTAATATTGAGACAACTTTTATTAAATATAGGGAACAACGACGAATAAAAACTCTTAAAATTTACAATCTAAAAACAAATGAACAGATTTGCTCCTTTGGCAATACAGTTCTTGGCAAATAAAGCATTTTGTACATATATTTTGGGCTAGTCTGCCTCTTGTTTATTTAGAAATTACTTTATTTGAATCCACATGTTTTTAAGGATTTATAGGATATGAGACCATAAAGGTCAATACACAACCCCACTCTATGACTCCATAAACTGTAAGCTAGGTGGGTCTATAATTATCTTGGTGTGTAGCATTTGAATGTGTGGGAAGAAATAGTTATCATTGCTCTCAGCTCAGGACAGGTAACAGGATCCGGTATATCTCCAGATTGAAATTTTATCGCAAACATAATGGAGAGTTTAAGCGGTAATTGTGAAATAGAATTGCACAGTAATGTTTTCAGAAGTCAATATATGACTGCTATCGGAGTTTCATGCCCTATGCATATTCTCATCTATCTCTGTTCTGACAAGATAGTATAACTTAATCCTCTTAAGAGAAACTTCTCCTCACCA
Organism: Discoglossus pictus; assembly: GCA_027410445.1. Taxonomy (NCBI): domain Eukaryota; kingdom Metazoa; phylum Chordata; class Amphibia; order Anura; family Alytidae; genus Discoglossus; species Discoglossus pictus. The sequence goes on from CM050163.1 coordinate 110,261,005, forward strand.
ACTGCGGTATAATCAGATATATTTTGTAACTATTGGGAGTTGTCTTGTATCTGTCCTGGGGGGCCTATTTCGGGCTCTCCTGCAATGTTCGGGACGCTATGTCTATATGTGTATATATACTTGAGGGCTGCAAATATACTATATTTGGCTAGCATCCATGTATACTATTCAATATAGTAATGCATTAGATCTGATGTCTTAATTTTTCTTTTTATATTATACATGTCTGATTCATTTTAAAACAAGGACTAACACTTGTGCAAACATACTATATTTGTCTATCATCCATGCCTACTATTTGATACTAGCGACTTGACCGTCAATGCTGTTTGCCACAAAATGTAAAGTTGGCAGTGTTTTGCGCGCTCCGGGGTCATGTAGTCTCGTTTTCATTTTTGTTGGCGACATTTTTTTTCTCGCAAATTGACTTAAATTTGCATTCCACCTGATTCCCAGAAGTCCTGTCTGTTCCCCCGTGCTGTGTGTGATATTTTTGTTGTATTTTTTTAATTTTTTAATTTAAAAAAAAATGTTTTTTGTGTTTTTTGGTTTGCGCGGTTCGTCCATTAAGTTCGTAATTTTCGTATCTCGTATTTTTTTCCCTTTGTAATAGTGTATTTTGTACTTCGTACGTTCCTGTGTGAAAGTGCTACACTGTTGGCAATGTTTTGCGCGGTCCGGGGTCGTGAAGTCTCGTTTTCAAAGTTGTCTCAATATTACAAATTATCCCTTATTGTTTCTATTATGATTGACAGAGTGGCAAACACTCATGGGAAACTAACTCACTAAATTGTATTATACCAGCTAAATGCACAAAATTGAACAAATTGAACAAATCTTATTATTTAAAATTGTGCATCTGAACTGCAGGCAGATACTGCAGCACCTGCTGGCTTTACATTTTTATTCCAAATTATATATATGTACTGAACTACTGTATATATCTTTTATTTGTATGCTTTACTAATTAGCATTATGTTGTGCCTGATTATTGTGAAAAAGTATACTTAACTGCACCACCAATTAAGCTAATTTACAAACCGTAGCATATATTTTGCCACAAGAGAAATATGTATATGTATATTTATTTTTTAATTATCTATAGCAATAAGATAGATATATTACCCTGACAACAAACTAAATGCCATATTGTGTCTGTTCTATTAAACAGATTGCAAGATTATTGTGTAGGATGCCATACTACTCTTCTGGCTTCATTTCATGCACACATTGCCATTGTTGTGTTGTGATGCTGTATCAGTCGAGTGAACGGTATAGATAGCACACAAATAAACATGCAATGACTATAGAAAGTACTAAACATGTATAAAGCAAACTATATAAAATATGACTAAGGAATACAAAATGTCCATTATGTACAAAATGTGGGAATGAATGGCTAATGGGATGCTAAGGGATTTATGCTGGAATGTGTAACTTGCATTCTTTATCCCAATAAATATAAAACAGTATACATCATGTTTTGTAATGAACAGTACTTATTATTATCAACAATGGTCATAAGGGATTTAATTTGAAACCTTAAAATATATGCAAATAAAATAAAGTCAAAACTATAGCAAAAACATGCAATGGCTTGAAAGCTTTATGAAGGACAGAAAACAAATTGAATATATATATGGAACAAATCCAGAGGGATCAGAGATGGATACATCTGGAACAGTTCTTGGAAACAACAGGCTACATACAGCATGTTACACTTATATATGATAGCAAGCTGCATTAAATTATATTAACAGATTCTATTACAAACTGTTGCAAATATATGAGAAAAAACATAATACTGTTTAACATCACACTATTTAACACCATACACTGAATACAGAGAGCAGTTTTTGTGTACCACTTTCCCCCCAAAACAAAACACAATGAAAGGGAAGTCAGCATATGTACTCTGCACCATCAGATAGAGAGCTGAAATTCATGAGGAAAAGTTTATTTTTTATTTTGAAATTCAATATCAAGACTTGATTTAGATGTTGTCATGTTTAGTTATTGCTTGTATAATCCCAAAAGCCCTCCAACAAAATTGTGCATAGATAATAAAGTTCAGGCTGTAATTGATTCTATTTCAGCTTTATTGATTTTAATACACATTACAAGAGGGTAAGTATAATTTTACCCACTCATTTTAATTTTATTTGTGATTCTTAGTTTATTTTTAGATAGTAGTTGTGACGATCCGGGGGTAGGGCTATTACTGCCCAGGGCCACCTGCTATAGACTACAGGTTAACTACCCACAAATACTGTTTGGGTTCTTGGAAATCTCTGCACCAGCTTCTGGCTTCTGTATCAGTCAGAGTCTCTCCATCAGGAATCAGTGATAGCTGGCACCTGAAAACAATAGGGCTACCTTCTAATACAAAACCTGTCTAGCACTTCAGAGATGTACTTGGCTTATCTGACAAACAATAGGATAAAGCAGATTACAGTACAATGGAGTGGCTGGAGCCAAGCTGTCTGTCTTTTAATGGGCTAAGATCTAGGAACTGGAAAAGGTGTTCATGACATTACTCCCCCTTCCAGACAGCAATTCTGGGGCTATGATCCTTAACAGATGATAGTCTTGAACTGCAGCCCATAGCCCAAGTCCAAGTCCTCATTCAAATAAGAAATAATGTTGGCCCAAGTGGCCACTGCATAAGTCTCAGTGTATGTCCTCCTACTGGAGGGGGTAGTTGGTTGGCCCGCAGTCTCTAGCCCCAATTTTTCTGTAGAGTCTTGGGAAAATAATCAAGTTGCACAGTCCTTTCAGGGGGTATCCAGGCTAGCTGCCACTTCTCAGCCACCCTCCCCACTTTTCCTTCACATTATCTGGGATCCCAATCCTCAGGGTCCCAGGTAGCAAAACAGCCCAACCCCAACCAAATAAGAAAATAGGTTGGCCCAAGTGGCCACTGCATAAGTCTCAGTGTATGTCCTCCTCCTGGAGGGGGTAGCCGGTTTCCCCGGTCTGTGGGTGGTTGCCCACCTTTCAGGAACATGTCTACAGTCTCTAACCCCAATTTCTGTAGGGTCTTGGGAGCATAATCCAGTTACACAGTCCTTCCAGGGGGTATCTGGGCTAGCAGCCACTCAGCCACCCTTCCCCTTATCCTTCACAACATCTGGGATCCCAATCCTCAGCGTCCCAGGTAGCAACACAGTCCAACCCCATCTTCATTCCTTTAATAATCTTGGGTACACATCCAAGGCTTTGGGAACTAGGATCTCATCCAGGGGCATACTGCTACCCCCTTGGTGACAGGCAGTTTGTGGCTCTGGGGTATCCCACCTAAGGAGCAGCTCAGGTGGGGTAAAAAGCAATTCCCTGCAGGCACAACCTCCTTAGGGTCAGTTGTCAGGGCAGGGTGGGGAAAAAATAGAGCAGGATTCAGGATTAGGGCTTTTGGATGGAGGCCCTTTCCTGGCTGAGGCTCACTCGGGGTGGCAGACTTTGCAGGGGCTAGCTAGCTTCTTAGGGTGAGTATCCTCCATGGCTGGTAAGATTGGGATTACCTCTGCAGCTAGGGTACGCTGTGTTGGGTCCTCTGGTACAGTGGGCAGCTTGCCTATATCCTTTAACTCTGGGGCTTTCAGGACTGAAGCAATCACCACCTGATCCATGATGGGCAAGAGCTTCAGGGTCTCAGGGGACACACCCTCTCCTGATAGCCTCATGCCCCGATCTGGCATCACACTCTCCATGACTGTTAACCTTGACACCTGGACATCAGCGGTCTGTGGTTCAGGATAGGTAACAGTGCATTGGTAGTTGGGCAGACTCTCAGGGCTTGCACCCTCTTCTGCCAACTGTTCAGTCTCTAGCTCCTCACCCTTGGTTAGTGGCTGGAACTTTACTGGTTGTTGGCCATCTCCCAGTGGCTGGTGCTGCTTTACACTGCTTCCCGATCTTGCATATACCAGTCTCTGGACTGTTCTCCCGGCCTCCCTATCCTGGTGAGTTACCAGCAGTCCCTCTGATATCGGCAGTTCTGTAGCAGTCAGATCTACAGGTACCTTCTGGTTTTCTTCCTCCACCATCTAGCAGTGTAGCCAACAGTCCATTTCCTCTTGCAGTGTATCCTCTGCTAGCTCAGCTGGGGAAGCATGGAGTAATTCAAAGTACTTGAGCCAGGGTACCACCTGGTCCCACCTCCTCAAGCAGTTCCTCATACTCTTTTTCCAACTCCATTTCTTTATTGATCAACTTTTTGCGCAACTTTTCTTATTCTGTCCCTGTGTCTATTTCCACATCCTTTTGGCGTTGTGCCAGTATGATTTCCTATTGCTCTGTGGTAAAAAAGCCACAGGTTGGATCTCCCTGCAACAAATCCGGGAGCCCTTCCACCAGTCCAAGCCTGTAGGAGGAGGGCCATTATGATGCTGGAGTTGGAAGCGTTAGGTCCACATATTCATGTTCCAAGTTGAGCTCTAACCACACCAGGTCCTCAAGCCATTCTACTAGCTTCCCACCTGGCTATAGCTCAAGGGAAGCCATCCTCTGATTTAGAATAGCTGTCCACCTATCCTCTTCTGTGGCAATCCGTTGCCTTCGCCACTCCAGCATACTGGTGATCAGGTTCCTTTTCTCCCGGATCAGCTCCGCTCTGCAGCCCTCCATGTGGTTCCTGATCCCATCTATCCAGTGCTGGCCTTCCTTGGATTTGCATCTGGATTTCATGCTTTGGCAAAATCGGTTTCTGCATCCTCGCCAAGCCACCGAAATACAGGCCTTTAAAACTGCATAAATCTGCATATCCCATCCTTGCTGCCTTTTCTTGCACCAAGATCCCAGCATTGCCAACCAGTTGTGACGATCCGGGGATAGGGGCTATTTCTGCCCAGGGCCACCTGCTATAGACTACAGGTTAACTACCCACCAGCACCCTGATATCTGACTTCTGTATCAGTCAGAGTCTCTCCATCAGGAATCAGCACTTTGAGGAGGCTCAGTAACCTTCCTGTGGTAGTGATCAGGACAGGATACTTGCATGGTGGAGATAGGTTCAGTATCGCAGCCACCAGGAGCAAAATAAGAGACACAGGATTTCTATATGTCCCCAGAAGTGAACTGATTTATTTTGAAAAGTCAACCAATATTTATAGGGGATAGATACAGAGGGGTGTATACAGAAGAACAATGACAGGGAGTAGCAGACAAACACAAAGAGATAAACTCCACATATGGTCTAACAATATTTTGATAGCTGGCACCTTAGAACAATAGGGCTACCTTCTAATACACATCCTGTCTAGCACATCAGAGATGTACTTAGCTTACCTGGCAATGTGATAAAGCAGATTACAATACAATGGAGTGGCTGGAGCCTAGCTATCTGTCCTTTAATGGGCTAAGATCTAGGAACTGGAGAAGGGGTCCGTGACAGTAATTTTTTATTTTCTATTATTATTTTCGTTTAATGCAATATTTTATTTTTTCTAATTATTTTTTAGGCCCCCTATGATAGCAGTTATGGTTGCCATGGGATCCATAGGGACAATGTGGCTGAAGGTTAGTTTAGATGCCATGTGGATCCAAAGGACCGCTCATGGTATAGTTATTCATTTTATCTGCCATGGGTGTCCATAGGAACCTCCATCATTATAGTAAACCATGTGGTCCGTAGGCACTGCTGTGGTATATGTGTTAATTTTAGGTGACATTGGGGCCCAAATTAACCACTATAGTTACAATTTAGATTACCATGGGGTTCCATAGGTACCCCTATGGTAATGGGTTAATGTTAGGTGCCATGGGATATCCCTTTTGTGTTGGGCTAAGATCTAGGAGCTGAAAAGGGGGTCTGTGATTATTTTTTTATTTTCTATTATTATTTTTGTTTTATGCAATTTTTTATTTTTTTCTACCTAGTTTTAAGGCCCCCTATGATAGCAGTTAAGGCGCCATTGGGATCCATAGGGACAATGTGGCTAGAGGTTAGTTTAGATGCCATGGGGATCCATTGGACCCCCAATGGTATATTTGTTAATTTTATCTGCCATGGGTGTTCATAGGAACCTCCATCCTTACAGTATACCATGTGGTCCTTAGGCACTGCTGTGGTATATGTGTTCATTTTAGGTGACATGGGGGTACCCCTATGGTAATGGGTTACTGTTAGGTGCCATGGGGTTTCCTTATTGTGTTGGCTAAAGGCTCTGTAGTGACTCTTATGGGTTAATGGACTCCACAGTACAATGGGTGTATGGAAGGGGCCAAAAGGCTCCTGAGTATTGAGGGGGGGATCTGGAGGATACCCGGGCTGTTAAGGGTAGCGAGTATTGAGGGGAAATACTGGAGGATAACAGTACTCTTAAGGGCTTGCAGTTATTGAGGGGGGATTCTTGGAGATACCCAGCTCATGAGGGGAAGCCATTTAATAACTCCACAAATTAGCTTTTCAAAACTTTTGCAGCTGCAAGTCAGCTTTATGACAGTTCTTTTGGGAGTCATGGAATAGAGGCCAATGTATTTACCTATTATGCAGTGGTGAAAAATAACAATATATAGATCTGAGCTATTTTTGACAATATAAAATTTTTACTATTCATTATTACTAGACTTTTTTACAGTAATTATACATATATAATTTGTTTACAGTTACAATTATATATTTTTCATTTTATTTTGTGACCAAAGTAAAAAGGACTCTTTAAAAATATTTTTGGTGAGGAAGGCTTGAATGCATGTCCTTCACAGCCCAGCTTCTTACCCACTGGGTACTATGTCTACATGCTAATTGCCTGGAGAGACCATTAGAGTTCCGATGAGCTCTACCCTGCCTGTGTAGTAAAGTTATGAGTCTGCAGGTTTTGAGGTCAATAACAAATTCTTGCCCAAAAAGTTAGTAGTTTCTTTAGGTCCCAGATGGCTGCTGGACACTCCTCAATATACGCATAGCTGACCTTTCAGGGCAACAGCTTGTGGCTCAGGTATGCAATGGGGTTTTCATCACCTTGGGTATTCACCTGACTCAAAACATGATGATCTCTACCCCGACTGTGGAGGCATCCATTTGGACCAAGAAAGGGCGAGAGTAATCAGGGGCAACTAGAACTGATTGGGAAATTAGCACAGCTTTCAGGTCCTGGAAGGCTTTTTCACATTCAGCGCTCCACTCTATCAGCCGTGGGATTTTCTTTTTGGTGAGGTCCATCAGTGGCTTTGCCCAGTTACAGTAATTGGGTATAAACCGGTAGTAATACTCTGCGCTACCCAGAAATGCCAAATTTGCCTCTTACTCACTGGGGTGGGCCACTGCTCTATCAAGGCTATCTTGGCCGGCTGTGGTCAGACACTTCCACTCCATACTCTGTACATTAGGCACTGCACCACCCCGTAGCAAACTCAAACCTGTCAGGGTGAATTATGATTCTTGCTTGCTGAATCCAACTCATGACTGTGGCTAATTGATTCACATCTTCCTTGCTGGATATCGCAATGTCCTTCAGGTACAAATGGGTAAACTCCTGGCACCCACACAAGCCAATGGAATGTGGAAGGGGCATTCTTTATCCAAAAAGGTGTAACTGTAAACTTATATAGCCCAAATGGGTGGTGGATGCAGACTTCTCTCATGTGCTTTCAGGCCTATAGGATGGCACAATGACTCCTAGCTCTAACATGTAATCTGGAATTCCCTAGCCCTTGCTCTCTGTTCACATCAGCACGTCTACAAGCAGATGCTCCTTGGTTAGTCTAGTCAGTGTTTCCAGACAATCTCTGAACAGTACATATGGCACTACGCAAAATTCCTTTCCTTTCATTACCTAAACTCCAAGTAACAGGTCTAATGGCGCCTCACTTGCCTCCTGTACAAGATTTCAAAGGAGGAGAGAACTCTGTGGACTCTGAACTGATATCACTGTAGGCAAAAAGAAGGTAGGGAAGCAACTTTTGCCAATACTTCTCCTAGTGCACACAGGTTCTAATCATAGCCTTCAGGGTGGCATTAAACCTCTCACACAAGCCATTGGCCCCTGGATAGATGGGCCACTCCACACTTCTGCCACTCCTGGTTCAGCTCAGCCAGAAACTGGGTACCCTGAGTTTAATAAATCTCACCCGGGAACGCAACCCTGGTGAAAATTGCTACCAAGCCATCAGCAGCTGTTGCTAACATAATGCGGCCAAGAGTTACAGCCTTTGGATACCGGGTGGCATTATCCACTACAGTGAGGATGATCTCTTGCCCAACCCACTAGGTGGAAGGGAATTTCTATAAAAGTTATGGGAGCCCAATAATTTGCCTGAGTCAGGCTTTGGAGAGTGTTGCGATTGCCCTGATGCCCTATTGGTCCCAAGTACTGTCTCCACAGTTACCGTAGTACCCTAGCCCTAAACCCCTCTAAAGCAGGATCATGTTTACCTCCCTCTTGAGTCTGCCAATGGCCCTAACTTTTTCCTAGTTGGCATCTGGCTTAATGCAAGGTCAGCTACCCATTCGCTCACACACAGGACACGGTGAGGAGAACCACTGGAATTTCTGGGACGGACAGTCCCTATTCAGATGCCCCAGCTATTGGCACCCAAAGCAGCACACCCCGCTCCCAGTTCTTCCATTCCTGGTTATGGGCAGGGGAGCCAAGGAGGACTGTGGTCAGGGTCGCCCTTCTAGTGGGAGCTGTGGTTCAGTCTGGGCTATTTTGCTGGGGAGCTCTGATCTAGGTGGTCTAGTTTGGTGGCGTACCACTGAACAGGAAAGGAACTCTCACTTCTCCCTGGGTCTCCCTGTACTTATTGCCAAGTGGCCACTCTCTTCTGCAGTGGTTGGTTGTCAGTCTTGGAACCAGGCTCTCATGGTTGGAGAGCTAAGCTGAAAAAAATTGCTCCAGCACAACAAATTGGGCAGCCTCCTCAATGGTCTGGACATGGTGCACCTTCGACCCATGGAAAGCATGACAGCGCTTAAACACCAGTTCCCCATTTGATTCCTAGCCACCCTGGGCCAATTCCAGCATTGCTTCTTGTAATGATCAGGGGTCACCTGATATTGGGCCAGCAGCAACCGATTAATTTCATGGTACTCCTCTGCGAGAGTCGGCTTGCACTGTAACTTAAAGTCTTCCACAAAGCTGTCAATGTTCCTGCCAGCATCATCAGACCACTGAAAGGCTCTATAGAACAGCTTCCTAGGTGGTGGGTCAGAATCAGCAGTGCTCTGGCTGTAATGTGGTGAGTGGCTGGCTTGACCCCTGGCACAGAGGAAGGTTACGGAGTGAGAGAGAGAAAGAGAGAGAGAGAAAGAGAAACTGGAGGTAGTGCCAGAGAACCAGGAGAAAAATATGACGACGAACAGTCTTTGTGTCTGTGTGTGGAAGAAGCAGACTGTGAGAAACGTAGATTTGATGGCAGATAAGAACCAAGTGACCTATTTACTCTTCCAATTGTATTTACCTAATTTGTCTCACTTAATAGCCTTCAGTCTGAGATAATGTCATACTTTCTGAGAAACAAATAACAGCAGAAGAATGTTGTGTATGACAACTACATGAGGTAAAAAAATTGAAAGAGAATTTAAAAAATTGTGACACAACAAGACATATGTGTGTGAGTTGCCTTAATGTGACAATGAAAAATATTTAACTTTAAAAAAATGTACTAGTTCACTGCATATGATATTATCTGAAGAAATATGTATGGAGATATTGCCTCGATACAAACACAATAATGCCTTTAATAATTTACTTAAATTACATCATAGCACACCTTCAATTCACAGAATACTCTTAATAACAAATGGGGGCAAGTTAATAATTAGCTCTGTGCTATTTTTATCTGAATTTCAAGGGTGCACAATTATTTAATGATATATGTATACAAAAGGGCTAGGAATATGTCTGTTCTCTAATAACTGTGTGTGTACACGCTTATCTATGCTTACCTTCCTTCTCGCAACAACGTATACATGTGTTATGAGCAGAAGGGCCCACTGGACTGTTTGGGGTTCATCAGTTATTATATGTGTGGTTAGAAGGTACTAACAACTTGCTTAACAGTCATATCTGGGATCTTCAAAGGGTTAAATAATTCTAAAGAATTTATATGGCCCTGCGATTGGCCACATGTGAAGGCTCTGGCTTTAGTCATGAAGGGGGGGAGCTAGTTTTATGTCTCTGTAAGAAGAGAAAAAAATGTGAAATGAGAACAAGAAAGCCATGTGGGTGAGGGGGGCAGCAAGCTATTTGCCTAGGAGGATGGGCTAGAACTGGGGGAAACTCCTTGGTGTTTTATGTCATCTGAAATGTGTTTTGAAAAATAAAGAAGGGCAGTCTGATTTTGGACACACTAAACAAAGGTGAGTCTGCTTGTACTAATCAAAGGTACATGGTGTGTGATTCTTAGATCCTAAGAAAAGGGGTCTGATGGTGCCTGTCTCTTCAGAAATGATGCTGTCATCTGAAATGACTGCTGGTGTCGAGATCTGAACAAACAGTTGCGACCCATAGAGAGAGAGAGAGAGAGAATTGGGGTGAGCGTAGTCAACATGCCTCCCAGCTCACAACTAAATGTATATACTCCTCCCTGCTGACAAAGGCCCCCATGCTTATCAAGGGGTGTATTTGCGGTTTATGTCCCCTACGTTACATGTTTATATTTATCTTTTTGCTCTCAATATTATGGCACTCAGCCCACATCCATAAATTCCGCCTTATCCACAAGAGATTTCAGTGTAGAGAGAACCCATCCAAGATTTACGGATGAGAAACGGCTCTAGGAACCAATAGAAAATGAGAACGTCATGATTATTATAATGAGTGAGAACAATTGTCGTAACCTCGGCAAGGAACTATATATATATATATATATATATATATATATATATATATATATATATAAAATATTTAAATATATTATTTTTTATTTATTTTTGCATGTTTTTATTAAAAAGATGTGACAATAGTATTTATAGATTTAATATATATATAAATGTGTTTATTTTGTGTTTATATGCTATATATACATGCATTAGAGCATTTGTTCCTATGCAACATGGTTTCCTTATGTGTATTAACCCCTTGAGTACTGGGTTGTGTGCTACTCTTGATGTTCTGCAAGAAAACGGACATAATAAAAAAATATGTTTTTTAATTACATATATGTTTATACTGGACTGTTAAGTGTTAAATAATGTTGAAACTTCATATTTTCCTAATTGTTTTTTGGTGCTATACTGTATCTTTAACTGCTGCTACTCTACCCCGCTGTGGTTTTAATACCACTTGCGAGTGGTCTTTGATGTGCATAATATTTTCCTCTGCTTTATGTAGTTACAGCACTGCTCTATTTTGCAAATGATCAGTAAAGTCTTATTACCATAGGGTTTTGGTGTCAAAGTCTAACAGAGTAACTTGTAATCTTTTGGCAGTGCAAAAATGAATGGAAAAGTTTGCCATAATTTTTGGCTTAGTCTTGCTGCAGTCACTCATAGCAATTCTCTCGCATTATTTTTGGGATGGGGGAATAGCATAGCTAGGTACTTTTACTTTGTTCTTAAACATGGTGTAATTTTGCAATATAGGGTTTTGCATGGGGGCCATACTTCTGTGTATATATGCATCTTTTATTATCTTTTATTTGTAACGTGCCAACATATTCCATAGAGCTATACAGGGGTTAATAAAAAGGAAATATACAACATTATACAAATATTAGCAACTGTAGAGAATGGAGGGCCCACCTTTGAGCTTTGAGTCTTGTAAAAGTGCTTTTTCCCAAAGCACCCTACTAGAATGGAAACTCGCTACTTACTATCTAAAGATAATTTAATAGGCAGAGACCTGGGGAGGAGCAGACAAGGAATAGCAAGGTTCAGGAAGTAAGTGAGAGTAGAAAGGTGTGAAAAATTAGAAAGTTATTCATTAGTTGGAGAGGGAAGAGATCTGATGGAAAGTCAGTGCGAAGTGAATGGCTCTAGTATGCAATATGTTACCTGCCCCTAGTGGTCGGATAATGTGAACTGCAAGTGGGAAAGTCAGGAGACATACAATTTAAACATAGCTTAAATAAAAGTAGCTTGTCGGAGCATAAGAGAGGAAGGGAGGGCATGAAGTGGGATGGGTATGTGGAGAAAAGAAAGGGAACGCACGACTTAGGCAGCATGAGCGCCAAAGGCACTCATCTGCGAAGCCTCACAAGGCGAGTCGTGTACGGCACACGACTTAGGCTGGATGATCGCCGAAGGTGCTCATCTGCAAAGCCTCGCAAAGTGAGGCGAGCCGTTGAATCACAAGGGGCTGCATTGTGAGGAGCACAACTGCTGGCCAAGCACGTAATTCTAAAAACCCTAAAAACAAACAAAAAAAAAAATTAACAAATATAATAACACACTCACAGACAGGACAGGGGGAGAGCCAGGAAGCCTGTGAGTCAGGTTACAAGCGATTTTGAGTGATATTTGGGGGTCTTCGTCAATCCAAAATCGGCTAAGCAAGGAAAAAAATAGTGGACGAAAAACGTACAAAATTCTGAAACTGCATGAAAATGAGGCTGAGCAAAGCCAGGAACTTAGAAAACACACAACGGCAAAGACAGTAACACTTACACCAACAATGCCAGGCACACAGGACTTTGAAAATAAAACAAAAGCCCTTCAGTGAGTAACACGCAAACATTGAACAGACACACAGAGGACAAATACACAGGGAAGGGATAGGGGGAGATTCTGGAAACAGACACAGGGCATTCCCAAGCACCAAACTTGCAGTTTAACAAAACATGCAATGAGCGGCCCATACAATAGGCGGGAGGAAAGGCTTGCAATGAGTGCCGAAGGTGCTCATCGCGCAGCCTCACGATGAGCACCACGGGCGGGAGAGCATTGCAATGAGCGCTGAAGGTGATCAGTGCAAAGCAGGAAAGTTTAAGTACACGGGGGAGAGGCTTGCGATGAGTGCTGAAGGTGCTCAGAGGACCAAAAAAAAACAGCATTGCCAGCCTTACAATTTTAATCCTGTTTGACAGGCAAGTTCTTGGTATATATATATATATTTATTTATTCATTTAGTTAGCTGTCTATGTTCAATGTGTTATTTTACTTTATATTTAGTGATTCTTTTGTAATATTTATGAAAAAATAATCACTAGGGGTCTGTGGAGAGGGTTCTAGGTGGAGCCTTCTGCCGCACCAACCTAAAACTAATAACAATGACTAATGATGCTGTCAGTGCTCTTCAATTTGATTTTATTAATCCATGTGTGATATTCTGTAAAGTTGTCAATATTCTTGAGTTTTGGTCTGTACGATCAACTTAAACAAAATGGAAGCTTTGTAAAATATAATTTCCCATTGTCCCACACTCCAATAATCCTTACCTTTGCCACTAAATTATTAATAATGACATGGTGACTTGAACTGGTTGCAGTCTTTTTATTTTCAATTAATATACTTATCCAGTAACAGTAACACTTAATCCAAGCTACTAACATTTAACACAAGGCAGTAACACTTAACCCAAGGCAGTAACACAACTCAAGACAGTAACACTCAAGCGCAAGGCCTATAAACTACTAGGGGGAGAGGCTTGAGTGCAATGAGTGCGGCAAAAAGCATTGCTAGCCTTCGAATTTTATGCCCGTCATTTTTGATGGGCAATTTCCTATTAATAAAATAGTGACTCGCTGTGCCTGCCACTATTTTCCTATGTGAAGCTTATCATCTGCCACTACCATAATCCTAAACCCTAACCCTAGCCCCAAAAAATTTACGGTCCACCATAACGCCGCCTACTGGCTGCTGCACTGCTGGTGTTGACAAACAGGAAAGATAAAATAGAGGAACACACAATACTGAAGGCTGTATGCATTTTCCAGGATTTTATAAATCTCCAGCAAAAAAAACAATAACAAAACAAATCAAAGAAAAAAATAGTCTAGCTTCCGCTGAAAAAAAACCTTGACTAGTGAGCAGATCCAAAGAATTCACAAGTTCATATATTCAGTGTCCTGTAGTCTACTAGATTTCATGTTATCTTCTGTTGCCCCAAGTGGTCATATGCTGCAGGCTGCTGTCGCTTTGTGTCTTACTCACTGGTCTGCCCCAAGTGCATACAATCCAGTCCACTAGCTGCTACTCCACTACTCCAGGACCTGTCTTAAATTGGGGTTGCACAGGTGCAGCTAATTAACTTTGTAGAGACGTAAAATCCTTTACTCCTCATGTGGACCAAGAATCAATTACAGTAGGTACAATTAGCAATGTAAAAGTACAGGAACAATACAATACAAATGTGATACAAATGGGTCAGGAAATTAGGTACCTAGTCTGTAGATCTTACAATCTAGAAGGTAAGGGTGGGGTATGAAACAGGAGGGTGACAGGTGCAAGATAGCAGTAGTCTAATGCAAGTATAAATATAAATGCTGGCTCAGAATTACTGTGGGAAGTGATTACAGTGTGCATGAGCTCACTATGATCATTACTATCCACTAGACACCAGAGATACATTACCACCAGGGATGATATAACAAAAAATAATTAAATATTATGTGTGATCTGCGGATGCACAGAAAAAACTTTTTTTCTTAAATATATGATTCCCCCCAAAACCCTGTAAAGAGATGAGGATGAGCTGAGCTTGGCCTTGCCTGAGAGATGGTGTAATTAGTTAAATACTGAAGCATGATTTTGATGGAAAATTCCAATTAATATTAGCTTGAGTATTTGAGACAAAAAACATTTATGTCCCAAATTTAAAGGCCACATTTCATGATAATGTGAATCTGTTTCCTTATGTAGAGGATTATTTTAAGCACTTTTAATTTAATTTGAGTATAAACACTGAAAAACATGTGCTCACACTAGGCTCAGATAACTGAAGCAAATTGTGTTGTTTCATCTTTCATCCCTCTGTACTAATCTATGTAACATTTGCTGTGTTTTTTTTCCACACAAGCATTATTTCTCAATTTGTAAAATGTCAAAATGAGACATTACATGATAAAGAGATTAAAATGATTTGTAATAAACTGTGTATCAGCTTTCTAGTTTAGTTTGAAGAGCGAAAAAAAAATCATTCTGAGTACACCTACATGTCTCAAGCAGGCCTGGAGACTTATGTTTCCAACTGACAGTGCCTTCACAATTGCTAAGAATTATAAGTAATAACGTGGCTCAAAATTTACAACCTTTTGCCTATAGCCCCATTCACATGGAATCATTTTAGGGTTATGTTTGATGATCTCAGCCTTGTATTGGGGTACAGTGCCAGAGTGCCAACCTCTCACAGACCACTGTTTTGCTCTTATATGGGATTCATCATTGGTTCTGCCAACTGTGAAATGAGGTTATATGGATTTCAATGACCTTTGTAACCACCATGGCATAAGTTGTGCCTTTTCTGAGTACTGTCTGGTCTGAGTACACTCTGCAGGGATACTAAACAATGTGTAAATGATTTTGAGGGACACATTTGGATGAAGGAGTGTAAGTGGGTTACAATGGATGCCATCTCTCTGTATTCATGTACACCATACCATTTGACCCAAAGAGCTGTTAGGTTTTTTAGTTCATTTTTCAAAAACATTCATAGTCACATAGATACATGGTAATTGAGGTTGAAAAAATATTTTCAGTCCATCAAGTTAAAACTTTTAAGATCTCGTCTAATCTGCAATATGCGGCTTAGTTGTTAATCGATCCAGAGGAAGGCAAACAGAAAATAACCAAAGTGAAACTTAGCCAATTGTCTCAGAAGGGAAAAAAAATAATACCTTCCAGAACCCAGATACTGGCGATCAGATTCTTTCCTGGATCTATTCTCTCTCTCTAATTAACCAGGATAACCCTGAATGCTCTTTTTAATAAAAAAATGTATTCAGTCCCCTTTTAAAGTTATCTAGCAAATCCGCTGACTCCTCCCTTGGTAGAGAATTCCACAGATTAACCACCCTTACTGTGAAGAACCCTTTTTTTTCTTTAATGTGGAATCTTTTTACTTCTAACCTCAAGGTATGTCCTCTTGTCAGTTGAAAATCACTTGGCACAAAAAGCTCACTCAACAAATCTTTATACTGACTCTGGATGTATTTATATAAGGTAATCATATCGCCTTTTTCTAGAGAAAATAAGTTTAATTTGGTTGGTCTTCATAAGTTAGGACCTCTATCCCCCTTATTAGTTCTTTTCCAACTCTAAAATGTCCTTTTTATGAAGTGGTGCCTAAAATTGTACTCCTCATTCCAAATGAGGGCGCACTAGGGATTTGTATAGTGGCAGAAATATATTTGCTTTCCTGGCTTCTATACCCTTCTTAATACATGCTAATATTTTATTTGCCTTTGTAGCTGCTGCCTGGCATTGAGCACTGCTACCTAGGTGGTTGTCCACAAGCACTCCCAAATCCCTTTCAGTATCTGATATCCCTATATTTGCACCATTAAGATTATAAATTGCATGGCTATTTTTTCCATCCCAGATGCATAATCTTACATTTATTCATTTTAAATATCATCTGCCATTTAGATGCCCATTCCTCTAATGTATGTAAATCTCTTTGGAGGGAAAGTACATAATTATCTGATTTACCATGCACAATGTTGTGTCATTTTTTGTTATATAGATGACCTGTTGCTTATTTGGAGAGGCAACAACAAATCCGTGACCAGCTTTGTGAACCATTTGAATTTTATATATGACTAGCGAATTGCCCGTCAAAAAATGACGGCAATGAAATTGTAAGTGAGCTAATGCTGTTTGGTGTATACTAATAAAATAACTAATAGATTAATAAAGTTAATGCAGCATTAGTGGTGTGGAGCTGCTGTGTAAGCGTGATGAATGTGTGCAGTGTAATAGTGTGCGTGCGCGAAACCAAACCATTAGCGTACTCGTGTACTTCCGCATTGTTCTAAAATGGCGGGTAATGTGTGGTATGCGTCTGTAGCGGAATATCCGTAGGTGTTTTGTGGTGTTTTGCATGTTTCTTGGGGTGTTTTGCGTGTTTAGTGTGTTGTAGCCTCGTTTTCGTTTTGTTCGGCTGCCCGCAAGCGTGAGCAATGGCTCGAGCGGGCTCGCATGCTCACAACTATATATGTGATACACACACACATTATATACACACACATTATATATATATATATACACACACACACAATATACACACACACACATTATACACACACACACACACACACATTATATACACATACACACACACATTATACACACACACACAATACACATTATATACACACACACACACACATTATATACACACACACACACACACATTATATACACACACACACAATACACATATATACACACACACACATTATATACACACACATTATATATACACACATACACACACACAATATATTGTGTGTGTGTATATATATATATATATATATATAATGTGTGTGTATATATAATGTGTGTATACACACAAAATATACACACACATTATATATATACACACACACACACACACACACACACACACAATAAGATGGAGATGAGGCACATATACAATGACTGACTGTAATGTGCCGTGCAATATATGTTATACATGCACATATAGGTGTATGCACTGACTGTATATCTGTACACACACACTATATACACACACCCACTGTATACACACACTATATACACACACACACACTATATACACACACAGTATATATATATATATATACACACACTATATATACGCTATATATATATATATTAAAAAAACACACAGTATATATATATATATATATATATGTATATATATATATATATATATATATATATACACACACACATATACTGTGTGTTTTTATATATATATATATATATATATATATATATATACATATATACATATACTGTGTGTTTTTATATATATATATATATATATATATACTGTGTGTGTTTTTTTTAATATATATATATATATATATATATATGTTTTTTTTTAAATATATATATATATATATATATATATATATATATATATACTGTGTGTTATTTATATATATTAAAAAAACACACAGTATATATATATATATATATATATATATATATATATACATATATATACATATATATACATATACACATATAGTTTTCTCCCACACCTATATAGAGCTCACTCCTGTGGTCCCAGGCCCTATCATGTGCCCTCTCACCTCACATGAAGCCATATCAGGCTCTACTCACCTGTCCAGCCCGGGGGGCAGGCCTGTGTGTGCTCGGGGTAGTCCAGTGTATGTCCGTGGCTCGCTGTGCTCCTGGGGGGTCCGCCCGAGTGTAGGGGGAAGTATAGTGAGGTGGTGAGCGCCTCCATGCCTGCCTGCTCTCCGGCTGCATTGTGGGAGTGTGACTCGCCGACACACAGCGGCAGCGCCGAAATGGGAGCAGTCCCAGCCGGTAAGCTGGCTGGGACAGGCCTCTGAACATGGGGGTATAGAGACACCACAGAGAACCCCTATCAGGCTCCACTCACCTGTCCAGCCCGGGCAGGCCTGTGTGTGCTCGGGCGCTCCATGCCAGCAACTGGCAACAACTCACACTGTGCGGGGGGTGAACCCGAACCGGGGACTGGGCGGCCCTGCGCGGGGCATTGTGGGGAGGAGGTGGCTGCTCCATTCCAGCAAATGAGGGCCGCGGCTCGCTGCGCGAGGGCCGCGGGCTCGCTACGCGAGCCCGCAAGCGTGAGCAACGGCCCGTACGCTCACAACTATATATGTGATGTGTAGGAATCCGGGATTCCTTATTTGGATCGGACCTTTGTGGGCAATATGAAAACAGGGAAGATAGTTATAGAGATTTACAGGGAGCCAGTTCTTGTCATCCCAGACATCTTATTAATGGTATACCAAAGGAGCAGTATATGTTTTGAAAATAACCTGTTGAATGAAGACGGATATTTATATATCATTTATAAATCTAATTCTCTGCTCCATATACTTATAGCAAAAGGATATTCACCTGAATTGGTTATTAGGGCTAAGGAACAAGTTCATTTAATTGACAGAGTTGCTACTTTGTTTTCTTTACTTTTGGCTATTTTATTTAGCTATTCGACAACTAACAGGGATTTATACTTTCATTAATAATATGAACGTCCTTTTTTTTTGTGTCAATTTTTCTTTATGCTGTATTCAGTATTAAATACTTATCCACCTTAATTTTTTATTTTATTATTTTTTCCATTGTGATTATTATTATTATGTATGAATCCAGACGTATCAGCAGATAACTCTAGTAGTAGTAAAATGTTATTGATATTTATAATCATTGCTAGACAGATGTGTACAGCATTTGTTTTTGTATAATTGGAATGAATTACTGGTTAAAATCTATCCAGCAGCCAGTTGTGTTGGAAAGCCCATTATGTATTTGATCAGGTGGACTCTCATGTATAAATATGTCAGGCGGTGTTAAGATCCTTATATTTGACAAAGTTCCTTTTTGCAACAAAACGTGTCCAATACACTGTTCCCTGATGGGTTATAAACCTGATTAAATTAATGTCTGTGAAGTCACACTCACTATTTTCTACATCAATGTTCCAAGTGTTTTTATTGGTAAATGTAAATAAATTTATATTTTTTATAGGTCCAGTCCGCGTTATGGGCATTTTCTTCTGAAACTCTCAAGGCTCATTACTGGTCTTGATTAATGTGGTAAATTTGGGATTCCTAACAATCTGTACTAAATAGAAAACCAATGCTCAAATTAAATGCAACAGGGTAATAGACTATAGACAATATAAGAAAATGCATATAGAATTTACTTGAATAATATGTGCATCTTCTAGCTCTGTGACTCTCCAGAAACATAACCACTTAGTAGGAGAGGCAAGAACCATTGACTTAAAGTCATATCTAAGTTTCCTGGATTAGGAATGCATCTGATAATGGAGAATCAGTAGTGTATGCAAACATTTTTTTTGCATGAAAAAATACCAAATTAAACATTTACAAACTTACCCTAATGTTTGTTAAATCATTTCAGTTTGCAAGCTAAAGCTTTTGTCAGTTGACAACCCTGAAAAACCCAGGTTAGATTTGTATAAAATGCATCATTCATTTTGGCTGATCAGGAGAAAGTAGATACATTTGTATCATACTTGTGTATTCCTGTGTTGCAAAGCAGCCTGGGATATGTAGTCTCTTTCTCTATATATGCTTGTGCTTTAATTCAGTTGTAAGCTTTAGACCACATCCAACCATGTGATTCCATTCTGCAACAAGTACTTCCTTTGAAAGGCCAAACTTTATACCTAGCTGCATTCCCTATGCATACTTGGTTATGTAAGCTTTCTGTGGTTGTGCAAAGTTGGACTTTACTTTCCTGTCTATAACTTTGTATGTACACTGAACGTTTCTATATAACACATATTTTTCTGATAATCACTGCCTATTACTTACCAAACATTTGAAACCCAGAAAACTTATATATACCTTTAAACATACCACCAAATGAACCTCTGTCTTAAAGAAAACTCCCTCAGTCCCTCCCAACCTCTGAAATGTTCATTATTTGAAGAATGGTCCCACATTTAAGGACAAATTCCTCTCATACACACACACAGGAGTGTGTCTTTTCTGCCGATGTACAGTACCCCTACAAGTGTGCACATATTGAGTATAAAAAACACTAATAACAAACAACTTACTCATTATAAGACCCGCAGATAGTGTGGCTTTAAAAAATAGTACATTCAGTCTAAGCAACCTGATAAATTATTTTGTTACATTCTATTGAAAATGTTCTTATTTTGGATTTTTTTAAATACACTTTTCTCCAATGCCAAACATTGGACCTTTTCATATTTCTTGTAAATATACATAAAAACCTCAACATAGCTTATATATTAAACATTAGATTGTGACATGACATGGTTCACTAAATATATATTTCTTAAATTTAATTGGTGCCATCAAATCATAGACTGACTACTGCTTATGAAGCAATAATTAGCAAAAGAAGTGAACACGCATATTACTAACTGTCAATCATATATTATCCTATGCAGCCTATTTATCACAGTTATTCACATTTTGATGAGTATGCTAAGGAGAAAATATGAAGGGAAGTAATAAACTCTACTTATAAATACTCTTTGATAAATAAAATGTATTCTGCTAACTATGGCAAACAAACATTATACATATGTTTACATCTACATTTTAAATACAGAGTAATATAGAAAACCTGCTTCCAATAAAATTAGACATAAAGCTAAATATCACGTTTCCTCTGTTTTGTTTTCTTTAAAGGCATTCTCTCTCAATTTGCAAAATGTCAAAATAAGACATTACATGATAAAAAGATTAAAATGATTTGTAATAAACGGTGTGTCACTGCTCAGCCTTTATTGTGTGTCACTTTATTTTGAGTTTAACGTGGTAGCAATCAGCACTATATATGAGAAAAATCATACTCAAAATAAATAAAACAGAATAATAAACGAAAAGGAAATTACATTAAAAAAACAATAAAATTGTCATATAATAGGACTCAAGTGCTTCTCACATCTTCTAAGATCAGTGCATTCTCAGTCCCAGACAAAATTGTTGAATCACTGAAGGGGCTTGTGTACTTCAATGAAGCTGTGAGCTAAACCAAGATGGGCAGGTCACAGCAGAGAGGTCAGACAAATTATGGTCCACTGGAGAAAGAACTGGCGATCCACTCCAGTATCTTTGCCATGAAAACCTTGTGTATTAGTACACCCACATATAAAATGTGCTTGGTGTGCTGCAAGCCATATTGTCATGTAGAGTCAACATCAACTTACACAACTGCTAATGTTGGTGATTTGTTACATACTTCACAAGAGTGTGGACATGTTTAAATCTAGTATTATCATACAGTTCCATTTACTTGCACCCACATTTAGCTTTTACATTAAATAGGCTGGATAGTCAACCGAGCCACGGTCAGCAGTGTTTCATCATTGTGGGATTCCACAGAGTTATTCTTCTTTTTCTGAAGTAGTACTTTCTTACATTATTCCTAAAAATACATAAGTATTCCACTTTACAGCTTTAAATCATGGCCTCTTGTTTTTGCATTCCTCTTTTTATAGACGATCCTTCACTCCTGAACATTATTAATTCCCATAGAATACTGAAAATCATTTTAGAGTTATTTATACAAAGCTATAAAAGAAAAAAAGAAAACAAAAAATCTTTGTTCCAGAGCACCCCCTTTTTAATTGATGCATGTTTTTCTCCAAGACATGTTGTTCATACTGAAGTTCCATGGGCTTGTGTTACCTATTGTTACCTATTGGCTCTAATGTTTGGGATTGGCTAAGAACCGATCTGACCATATATGACAATATGATTATTTTTGTCCCTCTCACCAAATAACATTGTCATCATTCTGATCTAACACAGCAGCAAGCAAAGCAAGCACTGATGCCAGAATCCTTATACATGCAAGCTCTGCACAAGAACAAAGATTATCTTCATGTAATTTGCAGATGTGTCAATTTTTGACTGGTACATCATAAGTGTTCCAGCAGAGCGAAGGAAATATAAGCATCATGCGGAGCTCGTACTTAGAAATCCTTAGTAGTCACAAAAGGAGGAGGAAAAGGGAATATACATGCTTGTATCAGTTAGAGTTACATGAAAGGACAATATTACAGGGCTGTGTGGGCCTACCAGTGGAATAAAACATGACAGGCTAATTGAAACTGTGGGTAGCTGTATAAGCTGTATATTACTTATTATTATATAGGAGAACATCAGATACTGATAGATACAGAGACGAAAGGGGGAAATAATGATAATATAATATGAAGGGGAATAGAGAGAAAGAGGGTGACAAACTAATACTGAGGTGGTAAATCTGTGCATTTCTCTTATTATTGAAGGTGCTCATCGCGAGGCTCGTAAAGTAAAGGGGGGGGGGGGAGAGGCTTGCAATGAGCGCCAAAGGCTTGCAAGGCCGCAATTTAGAGGGGGGGGCTTGCATTGTGGGGCAAACAGCATTGCAGGCTTTACATTTTATTGCCGTCATTTTTGACGGGCGAGTCGCTAGTATATATATAATGTTGCCTCTTCCTCAGCTAACAAACATTTTTCATCAAGTTTCAAATTATAAGTTGTTGAGTTTATAATGTTCGTACATAAACTTGTATATTAATTAAATCCTAGCATTTGTTCACTAAAATTCTTCAAACTGACATTCATTAAAATTAGCAGATTGAACAAGAGTTTAGTAAACAAGGTAACATTTGTGCCATGTTTATTTCAGCATTCTGTTTAATGAGTAATTACATGAAAACAGCAGCTATTAGTTAAAATTGAAAGCTTTTTAATCAGGCTGTATCACATCAGTAAGAAAGTATTTGTCTTTTTTCTCTGCTACCATACAGCCTTATTAAATTGCGATTCAGAAAATTGAATAGGGCTCTATATAAGTACAGAGCATATTTTATTTACAGAAGTTTTTAGTTAGTGAAGACCTTGCTTTTGGATAGAAGATCCCTAGCTAAAAACGTCTGTAAAAAAATATGCTCTGTGCTTAAATAGAGCCCTTTTAAATTTGCTGAATCGCAATTTAATAAGGCTGATAATGTTTAGATGTTACTTTATGTATGTATACCAGTAAAAATCGAAATATTGTCTGGTTTGGCCTAATATCTTTGGTTGGAATTATTTTTGCTTTGCTGCACTGTAGCAACAAAATACTACAATTCCCAAATGCTGTGCCTGAATTGTTGTTTACAACGTATAGCAAGATAAATACATTTGTAAGATGGAAGTAAATCTCTAGCCTACAGCTTCACACAGATAGGTTCAAACATCACTTAGAGTAAGTGACATTCATTTTTAAAATAAAGACTATGAAATTAATATCATACTTGGAATTAACTTTGCTTTAAATAATAAGTCAAATCACAAATTTAAAGTATGCACTGTTCACCCTACATTTTATGACCAGCACCATAACTATTTTGTTATTTAGTTGTTCAGTCGTGCCCTACTCTCTGTGACCCAATGGACTGCAGCATGCCAGACACATCTTTTGTCTGGTTCTGCTAAGCCATAGGGTTTTCATGGCAAATATACTGGAGTTGGTTGCCAGTTCCTTCTCCAGTGGACTGAAATTTGTATGACCTGCCCATCTTGGATGACCCTAAATAGTATAGCTCACAGCTTCATTGAAGTGCACAAGCCCCTTCATCACAACAAGGTAGCGATCCAGAAGAGGACAATAACTATATTTCTGCTTAAAAATTATAATATGGTGTAAAAATTACACATTTGCACAATTTAAGTGTCATACCAGCAGAATCCAGCAAGAATTAGCCTAAATAAAACTCTAATGATACAAAATAGGTATGCCAATTAAATAATATTTCCCCCAACAATAATTAGTGAAATAGAAACATTTTTATAATAAACTGCTCTATTGTACAAGTGCAAGCATCAAAATTGTATATAGTCTATTTCTGTATGAATACTGGTAACATTAGTAAGTTTAGCTAAGGGATAATATTCAATCAAGAAGATTTATTTAGGAATTGTGTTAACTGAAATATTTTTAATTTGGGATATTAGTAAACAGAAGCTCTAAGTAAGCCACTTTCACTTATCTCCTACCATTTCTGTAAAGTAGTAGCACAAATCATCCCTTGAATGGATCATCACTGGATGAGAGTTGGCAGAGAACCTGTTACTCTAATATTCAGTTATACTTTTATTATTTGCAATGAATCTTGTATTAAATCCAATTCTAATAAACTGTGGGTAAACTTAGAATACGATTTGTGCAAACAGTATAAAACCCACAGTGCATTATAATATTTGACAGCAGACAAGAACTGAAAAAGCCCAACTGATTTGCCCATTCTATCTACCTAAACGAATGGCTTAATTAAGCTTTAGGACAGTCTTATAAATATCACAGACATGGTTAAATTCCTTAACTGTGTTTGCCTCTACTATTTGTACCATTTGCACTTATCTACTACTCCTTGCCTCGCTCCAGTAGACTATCATTCTGCCCCAAATCCTTTAAAACCTTTAAATAAGCTTATCACCTCAATCCTTAATATGTGCAATATATTGTATCTCACCTTTGTATACCTCACCCATACCCTCTAGACTATAAGTTTGCAAGCTTTTAATCTTATTAGGTGCTTTAGGTAAAGTACTTTGTTTGCTTGATTTTAAACTCATAACAGGGCCCTCCATTCATATATAATTTGTTCAAATTGTTTTTGACTTGTATCTACATTATTTAGCTCTACGGAATATGTTGGCGCATTATAAATGATCCCTAAATATATCTAAATATTCCACTTAACATCTTTATTCATGGCCTCTTATTCTTGCATTCCTCTTTTTCTAGCTAATACTCCCCTCCTGAACTGTATTAATTTCATTGATATATTTGAAGGTTTCTTTCATATAACCCTCTCTTTTTCCTTTAAGATTTGTTATTTTAGTTGCCCTTCTTTGAATTGTTTCTAATTTGTCTATAACCTTTTAGAGAAACAATCTGCAAAATTGGTTCCTGCAAAAATTAAACTTCAATAATCTTATAAGACAGAAAAATATTGCTCTAAGTACCTATGTATGCCTGGGAGGGGATGGGGGAAAGTGTTCAGTAGACAATAGATCTTATATGAAGTACAATAGAAGTAGTGGGTATAAAGGTACCGTTCTTTGCTAAGGTGTACTTCTGGAGATGTCCCTTTATGTGCAGCAGGCCTTCTTTCATTCCTTCACAGGAAGCATATTTTCAAATCTAGAATAAAATTCACAATAGGACCTTGACTGATTTATGAGAATACATTTTCAATCTGCATGACAATCTCAAAAATGTTATTGGTGTGGGTTTAAGGGAATTTAAATAACACATCAGGTATTTTAAGAAAATAGCAAAATACTCCCATCACATCAAAACATCTCAGCAGATATGTATAACTATTATATAGAGAAAATTCTACAGTATCTATATAACCGGAGAAATACTTGAGAAAATGAGCTGTGAGCACATATTTTTTTCCTTATCTGCAGAACTCAGAATTCAAATGCTTCTCTGCATTAAAGACTTTGATTATCAAACAGACTCCATGAACTAGTGATAGTTCAAAGCAATCTATTATCTCAATTATTTCTGCAGCTACATAGTGATGATAAGAAATAAATTATATGGTCCCCAAAATCGGAAGTGTGCTTGACAGTAACCTTTGCCTGGAGTCACTAAAGAAAAAATAGTGATCAAGTAACACAAAAGAATAGATGTGTTTCGTGCTTTCCTATACTGATGTTAAAAAAACCATGTGAACGTTGACAAATTTACAAGAAACTTAGTCAACCAGGGTAGTAAAGAGCCATTCGATCATTTTTTGGGGGAGTCAGGGAATTGATTATATATAGAAATATATGTATAACCAAAAAGTTAGGAGTAAAATTTTAGGAGCCACTGCTTTCAGGCTCCTATGGTTTGTTACGCCTGTACTATGATTTTGGTACAAGAAAGGGGAATATATTAAATTGTGTCCCAGGTGAAATTTTTGTCTTTCTAGGCTATATCATGAAAAAGGAAGCATTCACCAACATAAAATACGTTTTGTATAAGCAACATCAACATCAGCTGTACTTTCACTTACCTCTTCTTTCCTCTCACAATGGACAGATTCACCAACTCACTGTGATGAACACTGCATTGTCCTTATATTTACCAACTTTACTCCAACCTCGTCATCTCTCCACTCCCTCTATCTGACCACCACCTCAAAACCTGCAACCTCACCACATCTTCCACTCACTACCTTTCTTCAATCCCTGCCACCAGAACCTGCAGAACCCTGTAAGCACTTGACCCACAACAACTTTCCAATGTGTCACAAGCACCTTCTTATCCCCTCACCATTCTCACCTATCCTGCACAGATCTACAACATGACTCTAACTTCCACCCTTGACACGCTTACCCCCATAACCATAAGCAGACACCCTCACTCTCATCCACAAGTATGGTACTACACAAACACACTATATCCAGAGGTGCTCCCATACTGCTGAATGACTATGGAGGACTTTCTCCACTACAAGTTTATCTTGCACTCCTACTTCTCTGACCTTAACTTTGCCAAACAGCACTACTCCTCATTGTTCATATCAAAACTGTCCTCCAAACCCAAACATTTGTTTTCTAAATTGAACACCCTCTTCTGCCCAACTCCTGTCCTATCCTTTCTCACAGCTGAAGACTTTGCCAAACAATTTAAAAATAAAAATATCCAAAACAAACTCTCCTCTCTACTTGGCTCATACATACCCTCCACTCAACAAACTGACAACACCCAGCCTTTACCAACCCTCAATCCCTCATCCACTATGGACTCCTTCGACCATGTAACTGAAGATGAAGTATCTACTCTACAATCCACATCTCACCATACAACTTGTCCACATGATCCTTTCCCATTACAGCTAACGCCTCCTCTTTCTACCACACTTATCCCAACTCGCATATATCTATTCAACCTTTTCCAATACAATGGCAAATTCCCATCATCTTTAAAGAATGGCATAATTACACACATTCTTAAGAAACCCTCATCTGATCCAACGTTTGCATTCAACTATTGCTCTATCATTTTTCTCCCCTGGCTTTAAAACTGCATGAGTGGCTCGTCTACAATTGGTTTACCCAATTCATTTCCTCCAATTCCTGTCTTGACCCCTTCTAATCTGGCTTCTGTGCCGAACACTTCGCAGACAAAAGTCACTAATAACTTTCTTATAACAAGCTACATTTCTAATACTTTCATCAAATCTCGACTCAAGCAGCAATTCGCTCTTTGTTGGCCTCCCCATCATTCATCTGTCCCCACGCCAATCCATAATGAATGCCTCCGCTTGACCTTTCTGCCATAATAAACGCACAGTGTCTGCAGCTCCTCTCTGTCTCCACTGGCTTCCCATAGCCTCCAGAATCAAATTTAAAATCATGACCCTAACATGTAAAGCCCTCCACAACTGTGCACCCCCTTACATCTCTGCTCTTGTCTCAAAATACTCCCTCAATTGCAATCTTCGCACTGCTAATGACCTACTTCTTTCCCCCTCTTTTATCACCTCCTCTAACTCCTGTCTTTAAGACTTTTCTAATGCTACCCATACTCTGTTGAACTCCTTGCCTCGCTCTACTAGACTATCTAACTTCCTCAAAACCCTCAAAAACTCACTAAAAACTCATCTGTCTTACCACCTTCAGCCTTAATATGCACAACTGCACACTTGACAGCATTATATCACTCACACCCACTATCTACAGTGCAACACACATACACCTCCACCTACTTTAACCTATTGCTGTCACGCCAACTGAGTCATAACAGGTTAGTTTCTCTGAATGAAGCCAAGGTTTGGTATTAAAAGAGGCATCACTAGCTACCTTTATCCAAAATTTCTGGCATTGGCAATGAAGCAATGAGCTCCCCCACACCCCTCCACACAAGACCTCAGATGTATTTTAAACGTTATTTTTCAGATTAGGGGAATAGTGTAAGTAGAAGTTATCCAGAGGTCCCAAATAAGCATGAATTGTAGATAAGTATCTTCTAAAATGTGAGTTATTCTTTCATTAATGAGAATGTAGTTAAGCTTATTCTTAACATCTTGCAGGCTCAGAGTATTTGATTTCCAACATTTAGTGATATGGCTCTTAGTTGCTAGCATCAGAAACTGTAATAGTATATTTTGAGGTGAGGAGAGTGAAGTGCATGGGTGACCTAGAAGACAAGATTCTGGGTTTATGTTTTTTAATTAGACATTAAATATAGTAGAGGCTAGATTCTATAACATTAGTACTTAACTGCTGAACTCAAGAGCATGTCCACCATATGTGGAAGAAGGGTCCCTCCTCTCGACAACCCCTGAAACAATTTGGTTTATTATTCACTTTAAATTTAAAGGCTTGTCAGGAGCTATACATATCCTGTGTAGTATTTTGCTAGAGGTCTCCAGGATGCTACTGTTTAGTGAACCCCTGGAATGGTTCTCCCATGAGATTCTGCAAAAATCCTTGTCTCCCACTAAACCCAGGTCACTCTCCCACTTATATATGCTAGCTTTTGATCCGGATGCCCTTCATTAAAGGCGTTGTGTAGATAGCTTACTACACTCTTTGAAAGTGGGGATTTGTCGCACAGATTCGTGAGCCAATTCGTTTTAGATTTTCCCAGAAGGCGTTCTCTGACTTCAATAAAGTGCTTAATTTTACAGTAGGTAAAGGGGTCCAATAGGGGTATGTTATAAAGGTCTCTAATTTGTTCATACGTGAGCACTGAATCATCTTTGTACCACTGGCCAATTTTTGTGAGGCCTGATGAGATCCACCACGCCATAGAAATCTGGGACAAAGTTATTGTCAAATGTGGATGGGGAATGATAGGAGTAATATTAGATAAAGCAGACGACAGACCATATTTTTGGTTGGCCCAGTACCATTGGGTAAGGGAGAGTCGAGTGTATGGGCTCACTAGATTTCCTATTATAGATAATGGTTTGGGGAGCCAGACAATTGATCTCCAGGAGTGTGGGGACATCCTATAATTTTCTATGAACACCCGAAGGTCACAAGATATCATTAGCAAAAGGACAGATTTTGAAGTGATGGTGTCCCATTCCAACTCCTTGAATAAGTGAATTTGATCTGATGGATTGTGCTAGTGGCTCTGTTGCTAAGGCAAACAGGAGTGGGGACAGAGGGCAGCCCTGTCTTGCGCCCCTTTGTATATCTAGTAATACTCTAGATACTCCAGGCAATTTCAAAGATGCCTTAGGGGAATTATTATATGTATGAACTAAATTCATTATTGGTCCCTTAAATCCACATTTTGACAAAAACTCCATTGTGGTATAGCCATTCAACCGTGTCAAAGGCCTTTTCGATGTCCAAGGAGAGTAAGCATGAAGTAATATGATTTTGTTTCGCCAAGTGCATAATGTTCAATATACGCCTAAAGTTATACCCTGCTTGCCGGAAGGGAATAAAGCCAAGCTGGTCATTGTGAATTAGATTTGAGATAATTAAGGCCAATCTGTCAGCTAGAATTTTGTCTCCATTTAGTAAAGATAAAGGGAAAAATGTTTAACTTCAGTGGAGTCACGCCCTTTTAATGGGATCAATATTATATCAGCTTGGTTAAACTCAGGAGGCATTGGGCGGCCCTCAAGGATGTCGTTATATAGGTTAGTCAAGTGAGGAGCCAGTTGGTCTGCAATTTTTTTTAAAGTATAAGTTGGTGAAACCATCTGGCCCTGATGCTTTGCCAATCTTACATTTTTTGATAACTGTTATGACCTCTTCCATCGTGATTTTAGAGTTAAGAGCATCTATCTCCTGGGGCGATAGAGATGGAAGGTCAAACGAGCTTAGACATTTGGGAATTTGAGGACCTGGGAGAGACTTGATAATTTTTGAAAAAAAAGTATGAAATATGTTATGTATTTTATTAGGGCTACTGGTGATAGCCCCTGAGGGAGATTGAATTTGGAATATCTTCGATTGTGATACTTTTTGTTTCAGTTTTCTGGCGAGGTGAGTGTTAGGTTTATTGGCACTGGAGTAAAACTTGTGGTGGGTCCATCTCATGGCCTTCTCTGTGCAAACAGATAGCACCATGTTGAGTTCCAGCCTGGTATTGTCTATCCACCATCAGAGATCCCCCGATTACTTAGTTTGGTTAAGTTTTTCTAAAGTTTGCAAGCTTTTCCTCAGTTTGTCCTCATTTGGCTCAATTTCTTTTCATTGGCTTTATGAGCTACCCATGTCCAGCCCGTGTTTGATTCTGGTGTATTATTGACCTTAAAGAATAAATCAATATCATTAGCAATTTGGTCTTTAAAAGTGGCATTAGTAACATCTCATTAAATCTCTAGGAAAAAGGTGATCTATAATTTAAATCATAGGCATGATCAGACCAAGTACACAGGTTTATTTCAGTTTGTTCAATTTGGTCAGATAGGATGGAGTCTATCAAAACAGTATCAATCCTTGAGTAGGATTTATGCATTGGCGAGTAAAAAGTATACTCTGTCTAGTGGATGCTTAAGTCTCCATGCATCTAAAATATGTAGGTCGGACATTAGGGATTCAATTTGTTTCATTTTATTAGAGAACCTGCCACCCCATTCTGGGCATGTACTATCCAATTTTGAGTTTAGAGTGTGGTTGAAATCTCCCACAATAATCACCCTGCCAAGGTCCATAAGCTTCAAAGACTTAAGCATTGTAATTAATGATTTATGGGGAGAAGTTGTAGGAAAGTAGAAGGAGATCAGTGTAAGTTGTGCCCCTTGAAAGGTGTATTGAATCCCTTTAGGTCATGAGTGATAAAATTGAATGTTGTGAGTGTCATGATACCTTATAGTAGGAGAGATTGTATGCTACAGTTCTGCAGACCCGCAGCAGAGGTGCCATGAGCAATATGGAGCATTACCAACCACCAACAGCAGCAATAGATAAAATTGGCTTGCAGAGAGTAACCTGAAATGCCAAAAAAACAGGTTAGGGGAACAATACCAAAAAATACAGTACAGGTATTTCACAAGTACAATAAAAACACAATAACTTGTATACTTCGTTGAACTAGAACAGGGGCAAGGGAGCAAAAAGGTCATTTCCTTGGGTTCCCCACTCTTGAGGAATATACTCGTAAATGTCTCTAACTAAAGTTTGAAACTAGAGATTGCGTAGAAAACATGAAAGGATATGGAATATACTATATAAAGTAGTTATAATGGATTCAACTGTGAGGAGTCTTGAAATGTCCAAAGCCCAAAAGGGAGTTTTTCAGGAACCCTTAACAATAGGGATAACCAGCGAGTCACAAAGTTCAGTTATTCAGTATTTTGGAGGCTTTTCTCTTGTGATGTGGGGGAATTCCCTTGCACGTTTTGAGGCCATTGTTGTCTTTTGTTGCAAGATACTTACACCCATTGTTTAGATGGTCTTTGAGGTAATCCCATGGCAGGAGAATCTAATGTGTCAGATTATGTAATGAAATCCAGGCTGAGCAGGTATGCACGACACTCCTCCAAGTCGTGGGCAACGTAAGATTTTTTACCAGACTGAAAAATTAGGCTATAAGGAAATCCCCATCTATCTTTAACATTATGTTTGGTAAAGATAGCCAGGGCCGGTTTGAGTGGCCTACGTTTTAATAATGTAGAAGGTGCAAGGTCAGCGAAAATCTGCAAATGAGATCTATCTGGACCTACAATAGAAGAAGACGATCTGGCAGCTTGTAACAGTAGGTGTCACTAATACATCCTTAGGCTGCTCATGATTGAAGGGACCTCCCAAGGCACAATGTGCCGTTTCTTTCTCCCAAGGATTATATGATTGTATAGGAGAAATAGCTTGAATTGTTGCTTTTAGATGGGTTATAAGATGTGTAATAGTAGATCGAATGTCACAAATCCGGATGTTATGCCTCCTAGACCGGTTTTCCAGATTTTCCCATTTTGTCTCCAGTATAGCTATGCAAGAAGAATTTTTAATTATTTCAGAATGATCTTTAGCTTGAGTTACAATGATTTGGTCCGTGATTGACTCAAGAGCATGGGTTTGCTGACCGAGATCCTTGATATCCTTTTTAATTTCTTGATAGGTGTGCTTGCAGTACTTGTTCAAATTTAGCAAAGGATGTATCTGATATTTCTAAGTTTCTGTGAGTATCTGAGCCTTCAGTAGAGTCCGCAAGACAGACAGTTGTTGGAGTGCAGTATGTTGATTGTGATCTAAACTGCTGATTGTTATCTGCCTGCAAGCTCTTCTTGGACTTAGCCATAGTTTAGGTTTAAGTTATTTGACACTTTTTAATCACCAGAAACTGTATAGATATATTAATCACTCTTGATTAAAGTAATGTAGGCAGCCCTAGCAGGTAATATGGTTCATGGTTATATCTGGAATCCTCTCAATATGAGTCACATTTATTCAGTCACATATTCTCAGTTCTGACTCATGTTTGTGATGAAAGAAGCACTGAAAAGTTCATACATATGAGGGATCACCCTTGTAGTGCAGGAATAGTTGGTTTTGTTATATATTGCCTGAGTAGGGTTGCCAGGATAACAAAGTTAGAAATGTCCCCATCAGCGTTATTTGCATAAACAAGAAAAGTAGCAGAGGATGGTTCTCTGTAAATATTTAATTCCCCCTCTATGCATGTTGTGAGGGTTTTTCTATGAGACTCTCATACATGCTATTGTAGTATAGATGATTAAGTTTGCAAGTTTTGAGTCTTGTTAGGTGCTTTGGAAACAAGCACTATGTACATTTGATTTTAAGGTAAAAAACAAGGCCCTCCATTCTTTGCAATGTGTTAATTTTGCTTTTGCCATTTACTTAACCCCTGTACACTGCCACAGAATATGTTGCCGCATTATAAATAAAACAACATAATAATAATAATAATAATAATAATAATAATAATGATGATGATAATAAAGCTGTACTTAATTATTGTACCTTTGCTTGCTGATTGAACCACCTATGGAAAAGAGATCTATAATGTCTCTACATTTTCTCTTCATTATCTATACCTCTGTTATCAATTATTACACTTTTCTAAGGATTAAGGGGTTCCATTTGAGACCATTCAAGTGAACTGGTAAGTGGTTAAAATAAATAAGTGGATATATTTGGTACTGAACAGATTCTCATATCCATTGTTTATTTTGTATTGCTATTGTGGTTTATTTACTTTTTTTTAACTGGGTCTCTAATATATATTATTATTTGGAATATAGTGTTATAGTATTCAACCAAATGGGTTATATACTTTGAAACAATAGCCAAGTCATTAACATGTAAATACTACTTTGCTACTGTTTTAAGCTCCCATTTGTAAAGTAGTGATTTTGTGAAATCTACTACATTACTCCAATGTGTCTAATAGTGCAAGAAACTGTATCTTGTACTTCAGATTGCTTTGTTTGCTTCCCAGAATTCTCACATTAGTATTTTCATCTAAGCTGTATTATAGAAAGCTTAAAAAATGGAAAAAATGAATAATGCCTAAATTGTGTTATTGCTGTTTGAACCCACCTCATCTGATTAACACATTAAAGGATGGTAGGAATTTAAGAACAGAGCCTTTAAATGATAAACTTTACTTCAAAAGAGGGACATTTCAAAGGCTATTCTTTGAAAAATAGAATGTAGGGACGTATGAAAATATTTAACCACTGTATACAGTTTTACTTAAGGTAAACATATATTCACAAAGGCATGTATTTTTATGCTAGTTATGGTAGACTTTTCTAACTTCTAAATCATTTAATGCATCTTCTTTTTCACAAATAAGAAGAATCACCACTCTTTAGATGACAGGCCCCTTAGAAAAATGTAAGAACCACAGAAATCTCACCTCATATTTGAGAAAATTGTCAAACTGTTACATTTATACACAATAAAACAAAGTTATGTGATTGTATCTTATTTCTCAAGTTTACTATGTGTATATTTGGTGTGTATTGGGTACTTAACACCCTATTTAATTAGAAAGTTTTTAAAGTGCTAATCCACTCTGCTTCAAGGCCTACTAAATCTGCGAGATTCTCAGAATACTGCTTTCCTCCCTACCCCTCACCACCCAACCCAATTTAGATTAAATATATAGAGCCATGGAAAACACCTGACTTCCTACTTGCAGATATATCATCTAAAAACTAGGGGTCACTCAGCATACTAGTCTTTCATCTCTGATCCCTCTCCTCTCCCACTAAAATAAAACTCTTTCTATCTTTCCCTTTCTTCTTGACCCTTACTATTCCTTATCTGTTACTCTTCCCCAGTTCTCTGCCCTTTCATTCCCTTTAGATTGTAAGTAGCAAGTTTCCAGTCTTGTAGGGTGCTTTGGGATAAAGCACTTTCTGCTACGATTCTAAGCTCAAAACAGGGCCCTTCAACTTCTGAATTTGTTAAACTTGTATTTCCCTTGTTCTTATCCCCTGTACAGCGCTACGGAATATGTTGGCGATACTACACAAAAAAAAATAATAATAATAAAGAGCATATATACATCACCTAGTTCAATTTATATAAAAATTTAAAAAACTTTATTCATTATATCATAAAATAGATTTAGTAGAATTTTTTTATATAAATCTGAATGAATCAAAAATAAAGAAAAAAGAAAATAAAGAAAGAAATGAAAAAATGAATAAACAATGAAAAAAAATATATATGTAGGAAAATATATATATACAGAAAAAGAGTGTAATTGGAATATAAACTGCTGAAGTGCTGGTTGAGAAATATATGAAAAAAACACTAATAATAATTTAAAGAATATAGACTAAGGGCCTCATTCTATTACCGGCCGTAAATCGGCCGTAAGGCTGCGATTCCTTGCGGGGGTTCTGTTAACTCGCGATTCTATTATACGGCCCCGCAAGGATCTCCTCTTACGGCCGGCCGCATATCTTGGAACCGGCCGTAAGCTGAGAAATATAAAAACGCAAAAATAAATTCAAGCCTGCACTGTACAGCTCTGTAAATGCTAGGGATCATATTGGGGGACATGAGGATTAAAAGAAACCCACTCTCAAGCTTGCACATCAGCCCAAACCCGAGTTCAAATTAACTCTTTATTTTCCGGCTGCTGAGTGGGCGGGTCTGAAGTGCTCCAAGCACTCTGGACTTTTTACATGGATATTTTACGTATATTAAAAATAAAATATTTTACAGATTTGAGTACAGGATAATTATGTGCTATTTTTTCTAACACCTAAAATCCCTTTATAGTCTTCTCAAAGTGCAGGATGGCTTTATTTGAGCTATTTTATGTGCTTAATTGGTGCTAGCGGGACCTCTTTCCTGCAAGTAAGCTGCGGTTAGTTTTTAGCCTTGCAGAGAGGGTTCCCGGAGCAATTGAATTGCAAATAGGAATTTCTTACAGCCGAAACTCTTGCGGCCGTTTTAGATCAAAGGCTTTCCTCTGGCGCGAGCGGCCGCAAGAGATAGCAAGGCACCGGCCGCAAGCCTGCCGGAGCCCCCGGCCGTAAGGGAATAGAATAGCCGAATAGCTTGCGGCCGGTCCTTGCGGCCCCGGAACGGCTGCGGCCGCTAATAGAATGAGGCCCTAAGATTTTAGTGCATTTATATGTAAAATGCTTGTAGTGAAAGTGCTAATTTTTCCGGTTCAACTCTGTAGACACATATGTTGCTTTATAAGACCACTTTAATGTGGTGTTTCAAATTTTATCTAGTGCTCAATAACTGGTATACATTAAATTTTACCTGTGCTAAAAGTATTCTATTATGATTAACATGATTGAATGTAGTGCTGAAAATCCTCTAAAGATAATGAACACTAAATAATCCCTCTATTGAAAATAGAAGATAAAATTGATTTAGGTTAGACTGTATATATACTATCAGGTCCTCAATAAGATAAAAATATATATATATATATTATATGATGCAAAAAAGTGCTGTGATTAATATATCCATGCAGTTGTTCAGGTATGTATACATGTTTATACAGAATAAACAGAATAAACCAAAGTTATGTGATTGTATCTTACTTCTCACCTTCAATGGGCTGTTTATAATGATAGCTACTATTTATCTATGGCTCATTCTTATTTATAATTTAATATGATTGATGACTTCAGAACTGCTGCTTTTCTTTCCCTTGGTGCATCATCCTTGCTCTTTCTATTGGATAATTATCATTGAAATGCTCACAATTTTGATTCATTTAGTGCACTATATTTTTTTATCTTTGCTGCTAGCATACTGTGCAAGTGTGTTCGGAATAGCTATCATGTCACAGCAAATTCTTTTTTCATATATCTTGTCTTTTATAGCTTAGCTATAGTGTCAGTTGAACAGACACCACTTGGCATGTAGTTATTTTTTGCTTTTTACGGGACAAAACAAGTTTTTGTTAATGTCTTTTTTTTTTCTTTAAAAAAAGATTTCTGGGTAGACTTTGTGCAGTCTAAACAATTCATTTTACAGCAGGGATTCACATATATATGCCTTAGCATTTTTGAAGGATCCAATTATCTCTCATATATTCTATTTGAAGCACTATTATGGATTGTGACAGAGCAGACTCAGTTTGCATACTTCACATACATTTCAGGTTATTGTATTCCTGTCTTCTCTGGACCACTCCTATACAAAGCGTCTTAGGGGTCCAAAGCCATTTGGCCTCTTTAGGTTTGGCTTATAGGATACAATGCTTCTAATTATCTCCCCAACATCATGCCTAGGAAACCGCTATTGCTCAAACTTTTCCCTTTCAAGGTTCAGTTAATTCCCTTACATTTACACCCCATCTCTGGGCTGGACATGTAGATGTCTTACTTCTCCTTTTTCTAGGAATCCTAGATTTGGAGAACTTCTGTTCAACATCCATTTCTCTTTCCATAATCTTCTATTTCATGTCCCTTGTCTCTGTGTCACACTTGGCTCAGACCTCTCCTTCATCACCTAGATCTCATCACTTAACAAATATTGCCTTCTTCACCTCTAAATTATCTCAAAATGTTTTGTTTTCTATTCACTACAAAAACGCTAATTCAAATTCTCATAACCACTACAATCTATACTGAACATTATATGCTTCTCCTTTCTGTCAGTGCCTACAACGGTTCCCTATCTTACCAATGATACAATTCAAAATTCCTAAGACTAACTTGCAAAAACCTAACTTTTCTGCACCTCCCTATATCTCAATTTGAAATACACTCCAGCTTGCCATTTCCCCTCTGACCTACAGGACTTTTTCAAGAGCAGCCCCTATTTTTTGAAATTAGCTTCCTCAAGACTTTCTCCTAATTGTCACATATTCAAACATTCTCTGCACCCCCCTCATTTATAGAGGCAAACCATTTGCCCCCTTAACTCCACTACTACTTTCAACAAGGTTATGTATACTGGTTTTCAAACCTCTTCAAACCAAGTGTGCTAGTGCTCTACAAATAATATATATTAATTAATAACAACTCTCTAGGGAACATATAATTATTCTGATAGGCGTTTAAAACACAAAGTTTTTTTCTTCTGCTTCTTCTTTGAGCTTTTTAGACACAGCAATCACATGTATTAAGAGGCAATCAAATGAATCCACTTAAAAAACTCTCTAGAGATGTGTTTTTCCAGGGTGCTTGGGCATGCCATTTAAGAATAGGTGTGTAGTTAGGCTGATTCTGTCAGTAACCTACAATATTCAGTATAAAAAGTTGGTCATATACTGTATGTACTAAAGATAAATGACAAAAGTACTTTTCAAATTAGTTATGTTGTAACTCTGCAACCCTTAGGACAGCTGTGGATGTGCTATGTAATGCTAGATACTGAGAAACATTTCCAGTTAGAACCATAGTTAATTTATATTGGACTATAGGGAAAAATGCCTCTACAATGAATTTGAAGTTAAATAATTTAATAAACAACATTTTATTGTAAATTGAACGTCACTGTTGGCTCAACTTCTACAAATTTTCTGATAATAGGGGTTCCCCTCAGTAAATAACCAATTTGTAATGAAATTCATGTTATTGGAGCCCACACAGAGTAGCATTGTATGTATTTTCTTGAAATTAAAGGCTATCTTGGATTTAGTTATCACAAATAATATTGATATGGTTTCAAATGTTGAAATAGGGCAACCTTTTGCAAACAGTGATCACGACACAGTCTCATTTGAGATTGAATAAAAAAAAAAAAAACTGTAAGGGGCCAAAAAAACTCTGAATTTTAAAAGGGCAGATTTTAACGGTCTAAGGGCAGTAATACAAAGTATAGACTGGGACAGAGAACTGACAGGTAAAAATACTGAACATAAATGGACAACATTTAAATCCGAACTAAATATACATACACATCGGCATATTCCATGTGGGAATAAAAGTAAAAGGAGTAAATTACATCCAACATGGCTTAACAATGATTTAAAGATCAAGATACAGAGTAAAAAAACAGGCATTTAAATTACACAAACAAGAGGGGACAGAGACTGCTTTAAGTAAATACAATGAAATTAATAAGGCTTGCAAAAAGGCTATTAGGCTGTCTGAAATAGAATATGTAAAACTAACCCTAAAATATTTTTTTAAGTATATAAGTGGAAAGAAGACCAGGAAGGAAGCTATAGGAACATTACAATGTGACAATTAGTGACCAGGAAATTGCAGATGAGCTAAATAGGTTATTTTCTTCAGTATATACAAGAGAGGTACCAGTGGTTGGGACACTGCAACATAATAGGGCTACACTACCATCACTAAAGAATTGTTAAAGCAGGAAGAAATCTAAAAGAGGTTGGAAAAAAAAAATGTTAATAAAGTTCCAGGTCCTGATGGAATACATCCATGGGTACTGAGGGAACTGGGTTCTGTAATAGCCAAACCATTATATCTAATTTTTCATGATTCACTCAACACTGGGCAACTACCAGCTGACTGGAGAAAAGCTGAGATGATACCTATATTTAAGAAGAGAGCAAGAGCAAATCTGGGGAATTATGGACCTATAAGCCTCACTTCTGTAGTGGGAAAGCTTTTAGAAGGGTTAATAAGGGATAATATACAAGAATATGCCTATTCAAACAGGATTATAAGTAGGATTTATGAGGGACAGATCATGTCAAACAAATCTAATTAGTTTCTATAAGGAGGTTAGTAGGAACTTGGATCAAGGCAACTCAGTGGATGTAGTCTTGTTAGATTTTGCAAAGGCTTTTGATACAGTGCCACATGAGAGACTATTATGCAAACTAAGGGATAAAAGAATTGCAGTAAATATATGCACATGGATTGAGACCTGACAGACAGGAAGCAAAGAGTTGTTCTAAATGGAACATACTCAGATTGGACTAATGTGGTTAAAAAGGAGAGGACCTAATACTGAACCCTGAGGAACCCCATTTACCACATTAGTCCAATCTGAGTATGTTCCATTTAGAACAACTCTTTGCTTCCTGTCTTTTAGTCAGGTCTCAATCCATTTACTGCAATTCCTGTATCCCTTAGTTTGCACAATATGTTTGAAAGGACCTATCCCTCATAAATCCATGTTGACTCCTACCTATAATCCTGTTCGGATAGACATATTCGTTTATATTATCCCTTATTAACCCTTCTAAAAGCTTCCCCACTACAGAAGTGATGCTCACTGGTCTATAATTCCCCGGATTTGCTCTTGCTCCCTTCCCTTTTTAAATATAGGTATCACATCTGCTTTTCTCCAGTCATTTGGTAGTGACCCTGTGTTGAGTGAATCTTGAAAAATTAGATATAATGGTTCGGCTATGACAGAACCTAGTTCCCACAGTACCATTGGATGTATTCCATCAGGACCCGGGGCTTTATTAACATTTATTTTTTCCAACCACTTTTAGATTACTTCCTGAGTTAACCAATTATTCAGCAAAGGCAGTATAGCCCCATTATATTGCAGTGTCCCAACCACAGGTACCTCCCTTGTATATACCAAAGAAAATAACCTATTTAGCTCATCTGCCTTTTCCTGGTCACTAATTTTCAGACTGCCTGTGTCACATTGTAATGCTCCCTTCCTTCCTCGCCTTCTTCTCATTAATATACTTAAAAAATATTTTAGGGTTAGTCTTACTCTCTTTTGCAATTCATTTTTCATTTTCTATTTTAGCCAGTCTAATAGTCCTTTTGCAAGCCTTGTTGATTTCCTTGTACTTACGTAAAGCAGTCTATGTCCCCTCTTCTTTGTATAATTTAAATGCCTGTTTTTTACTCCGTATTTTGATCTTTAAATCATTGTTAAGCCACATTGGATGTGATTTACTGCTTTTACTTTTATTCCCACTTTTATTTACAATATTTCAATACCACACAATAGAGTGTTCTTACATTTTGTTGTTTTACAGGTCTTTAGCTATATTTCCTTACACATGATAGGGGAATACAATTATGAATTACATCATTAGGCATTACCTTTATCTAACAATGTTACTACAATTTGCTACTTCCGTTTCTCACATAACAATAACAAAAATGGATAATATGCCAGTAGCTGCAGAAAAAGTAAGTCATGTGTTTGGTTTTAACTAGAATGGGAAATAGAATGAATGCAGAGACAAAGGTCACTCAAACTACTCAGCCTCTTGCTCCAACAGCATAGAACTTATTTCAACACAAATATCAAAGAAATCGGAAAACTAAAATAGAGAATAGTATACTGCACTCCATGGGGAAACATTTTCCCACTTATCTTTCTAAATTGTACAAATTTACAGGTAATTTATATTTGTTTTAAATAATTGCTTGAAGGTCCATTGTGCTTGAATATGTAAAGTAACCCCTTCTGAAGGACTGCATTTGAAAACAGATAATCTGTTTTTAGAATATAAATAATACAGATTCAAATGTATTACTTTTATATGTAATTATGCTGCTGTAGAATCCATCATTTTAGCTTCCAGTGATCAACTTCCTGAGGTGGAAGGATACTTTGAATGTACAGGAAGTTTGTTTTTGAGACCTTTCCTGTTGGCTGGCCGTATGCAGTGGAGGCCATCGTCCACTTTTTGAGTGAATTTAGGTGTGTTAGCCTCAGATAGGTTAGGAGTGTTTGGGTTAGGTGTGTTAGGGTTAGGTGGGTTACGGGTTAGGTTTAGGTGTCCTAGGGTTAGGTTTTAAGGTTAGGTGGGTTAGGGATAGGTGGGTTAGGATTAGCGGTTAGTTTTCTGCCATATTAAAAACTTTACACAGACAATAAATTAACTCACATCTTGGCCAGGTCACCTAGTGGTCGATGGTCGCCACTGTGATACATCTGCCAGTGCTTTTATTGCTCTAATGACAAGCTCATTACTTTGCAACTACATACCCTGTTGATCAGAAGCTACAAGAAGCAGTCTTAGTAAAGAAACTGGTGACAACATTTTGCACATGATCAAGTTTTGTTATTAAAAAAAAAACATATACAATTTTAACAGCGTGGTAAATTAAAGCATGCTATTTATTAGCTATCATGTCCTTAATGCCCTATACTGTAGACAAACAACTTTGCTTTTATGGAATGGTACAGCTACTTCATTGACCAGTACTAGGATAATGAAAAATGGATAGATCATTTCGCTACATTGTAAACATTTTCTGTAATGTGTCCCACTTACTCTAGGGTTGCCTAGATCCTGTAGATGTGGATATGTTTGTCAAAGGTTTCATCTCAAGATTGCCTGTGAATAATGCTAGATAATGTATAAAAAAAATTCTAAGCTTAAATAGGACAGGTTGCAGTTATGTAGTGTCACCTTTATTTTCCTTTGAAATATCCCAGATATAACTGTTTCTGGTGTTCAGATTTTTTACATCAAAAGTATAAGCTTCCTTATCATGGCCATAGCCCTTTCGTAAGCTGTTCCTTTTGACAAGGTACATTGACAACAGCTTAGCCTTTTTACACACATTTTGACTTACAGCAGCCTGGAAACCAACCAAAATATTAATCGTAGAAGTATTTGAGAAGATTACCGTACATTATACAAACAGAAATAGTGGTACCTTTTCTTATGTATTCCTTTTATATGTTTTTAAAAAATCTGGAAGGCATTGGTAATATGCCTGAGGCAAAACAAGAGGTGCTTTTAAGAGAAAGTATAACAATCTTCTATGATCTTTTCGCATTGGATATCTTTTGAAATTGTATTTTCCTTTATCTTTTCTTACTTTTAATTATTTATTCTTACCTTGTATTCTTTAAAATATTTAAAAAGTTTAATAACCACCTATATAACAATGGAAAGCATGCATATAACAATCTGAAAAACTAAATTCTATCCATCATATTATAGACTGGATAAATGCTAATACTTTGGTGTTAAATTAGTTTAGAGCCTTTTATACAAAACCATCCTCAACATTAATCTTTTGAACCAAACACCATAGACACACACAGGTCCAGGCACTGGCGTAGCAAGGGGGGGGGGGGGGGGGTGGCGCGGGCAGCAGTGCGCCCCGGGGGTCACAAGCTGTGTGGTGCTGTGCAGTGTGCAAGGACGCCACCCATCTGCTGCATGCAGGAACTCCTCTGGCGGCTATCTTTAGAGAGGATAACTGTAACGGGGCACATTGCTAGGGCCAGCATGACCTGCCATCTTGGGACAGGAAGGCTGTGACGCAGACAGACTAGTGGATCACAAGAGAGAGACAAAGAGGTAGATGGAAAGCAAAAAGAAATCACATTCAATAATAACAACACTTTTACATATAATGAGTTGCATTTTTTGTATCTTTCCTATGGCAGTAACATTTTCATCATAATCAATATTATGCAAAAATACAATATAAAATAAGGAAATAAAGAATGAATGTAGGATGTTTGACAACATAAATGCTTTAATCAAAGAAAATATATGAAGGATCTGTTTATTAGCTTATGAGGGGCATTACTTGCTCCCAAATCCTAGTCTGTAAGCTTTTATTACTAAAGAGCTAAACTTTAGAGCATAATATCAACATAAAAACAGTATATAAGGCCCCTTCTAGAGCCATAGATTGCAGATGCCTGTCTTAATATTTTAATTATCCAGTAACCATTTGCTAATTGTGACAAATTATTATAATAATTTTAGACAATGATTATATAAACCCAGATTTAACAGCAGATAAGAACAAAAATCATAAATGAAATATCTGTTTACATGTGTCACTGTAAGTGCCCCCAGACAAACTCACAGCAATAGCTCCATGCAGAGAACATTAGCAGAAAGAGAGTTAACCCTTCCTAAGTTCATGTCAGCAGAGAAAGGACTGCTGGAATCAGCTAAAGAGTACAGTTTGGGGGTTAACTTCTCATCTTGCATTACTGAAGTTCAGTGAAAAACGATAAATCTTTCTGTTCATGGAGTCTTCACCGCTCGGTGTCGGCATGTGTTGTTAATCCTGGAACAGTCAGCAGTGTGTTTGTAAACAGACCTTAGATTTTTAGCTTTCATTAGTGTAATTAAAAAAATAGATAATTTTAACATAGAATCTTGTGCGCTTTCACACCATGAAGAGCACTTAGAGTGAGGTAAATGGTCCTTTAAAGGTACAATGATTTAAGGCATGATTTTAACCTTTACTTATATGTGATCAGCATGTATTTATATATGATCAGGAAGGAGCGGCATACCACCTGCTTGCAGTCAATTGACCTTCTTTGGATTCAGAACTAACGGGAAATAACAGAGACGGACCAACATTAAAGAGATAAAAGACAAAAACTGTATATCCCCATCAGGGAGCTATTGCATAGGCACTTTTATACGCCATAAGAACAACCTCTCTAGAAAGACTGATCAAGAGGCACTAATAAAGGAGAAAACAGTGGAATTGCAAGAACCCATTTTTATTTGATGATTTCATATGCACAACTCTAATTCTTTCCCTTCACTCAAGACTACACAAGAGTAACATCATGTCAGTTCCTAGTATGTCAGATGCAGTAAACATTATCCATTATTTGCCATGGATATTGAAGAGAGATTGCAATCTATTCACTTGATGCACAGTACATTTCATCTTTTTGTATATATATATATATATATATATATATATATATATAAAAAACAAAGTATAAAATAAGGCTTTGTATGCAATGCCCAGGTATTATATAGGATGCCTAAAATCATCAGGAAAATGAAATGTTTGCCATTTTGCCTTT
Source organism: Discoglossus pictus (assembly GCA_027410445.1). NCBI lineage: Eukaryota > Metazoa > Chordata > Amphibia > Anura > Alytidae > Discoglossus > Discoglossus pictus. Next base: position 110,305,639 of record CM050163.1, read on the forward strand.
TACCATGGCATTTTATACAATGCCAGAAAAACATTAAATGCTTTCTCGTTAGCACGTAGCATGCATACTCCATATAGAGTCTAATGTATTATTCTCTACAGAATCAGGCAAACATGATGCAATGTTTGAAATCTGACAAAAGCTTTTATTAAATGTACAGGGAACACATGCATTTAAAGACCATGCTTTAAAAAATGTGCATGAAAAAATATTAAATCGGTTTAAACTTCATTCAAACTAAGAGGAAATACAGAGATCTAATTGTCTGACAGAGGGCAAGACCCCAAGAGCAGTTCAAATCTGGATCCGTTTCTGGCTTTCTCCTTCAGGTGAGAAAAAAAAAAACACACACAATAACGCAATATCAATTATGCACTTTCTGAGTCCACAAAGAAAAACATTATTTCCACATCTCTTTCACTTTTTAAATAACAAGGACTTTTTGGTACAGAATATTAGGAGATAGAGCTGTAGCAGTTTCATTTGTTGGTAATTTTGTGAAAGACCATTATCTTATGTTGTTATACCATGGTGTCTCAGGACTAATAGTTATGTGCACATCTTTGCCATGTAAACACTCCAAGGAAGATTAGATTACAGAAAATGCCCAATGCTGCTTTTGCTTAATCAACAGGGATCACCTACTGTTGTTGAAAACAATGGGGCAACACAACACTTTGCTACCTGCTCGTGGCCTATAGAAATTCCATATCGTACTGAGATGATGTAACCAAAGAAGAAAACAGCCATAATTACAGAAAGTTGTGTGAATATAAAAACCTTTACCTATATCTGAATATAGTGAATATGCTCATCAATACATCCCACAAGGATGCGTTAGAATGTGTGGTAATTAACATGGATTATGCAATCAGCTAATTGGCCCACCATGCATAATGAAGATAAAAGGGATCTAATGGTCCTTTAATACAATACATTTTCCAAATTGCTGCAATCCAACTTTTCCTCAAGTTTAATGCAGTTGCTGATTTTAGAAATACACACGGTAAAATGTCATTCATAAGTGATATTGTATAGAACTATCCTGCTTTGTACTAAACTAGAACATAGTTCTGAGCACTACCTTTAATACAATACATTTTACAAATTGATGCTATGCAGCTTCAGCCACAAGTTTAATGCAGTCACTGATTATAGGAGTACGTACAGTAAAATGTCATTCACAATTGACATAATATAAAACAGTTTTACTTTGTACTAAAATAGAACATAGGTTGGAGCACTAATTATGGTCACATGCTCTACTAGAATAACTCTCATCTTACCTCTGGTAACAGTCATTACCAAAATGAGTTACTCCAACTTAAGTGCTGACATGATTGCCAAAAATAATGGAGTTTTGGGACCTAGGAACGCATGTAAACTTAAGAAGACTAAGCTGAATTAGAGAGATGAGGTAACAAAAGCTAGTAAAGGTCATGAGTAGATACAAAGAAAAGTTTGGGAGAGCATCCAAATGCAGCAGATCTGGGCGATGCGGGCATTGCTAATTGTGAAATAATTGGAAGTGTGGGAGATGTAGTATAATGGTGAAAACAGGCATTCAATTTCAGATGTTGAGCTTGAGGTGGCTGGTGGAGATCAAACAAGATATGCCTAATAGGCAGTTTGAGACATGCTAGAAGAAAGGAAAATAAATATGATGCTGGAATATAGAGTTAAGTGTCATATGCATATCGAAAATAATGATATCCATAAGAATCTATTAGGCCACCACAAGAAAATGTATAGAAGGAGAACAGCAATGGCAGTAGTGAGGATGAAGAAGTGCCAAAGAATCAGATACTAAACCTTCAACATAAGATGTGAACCATGAGAGAGCAGTGCCACTGCTACAGAAAGTGTTCATTTAGTCTAATGTGTTAATCACATATATAGTTCTCAGCAGTGCGACCTTGCCAAAATCCGTTGGTGGAGAATCAACCCTTTGACCCCGCACGACTTGCGCATCATACCCCTTAGATTGTAAGTTTGCGAGTTTTCAATCTTGTGTCAGTGCCTGGGAAACAAGCTCTATGTACATTTGATTTTATGCTCAAAAACAGGGCCCCCCATTCTTTACAAGGTGTTAAGTTTGTTTTTTGCCATGTACTCAACCCCTGTGCAGCGCTACGGAATATGTTGGTGCGATATAAATAAAGATAATAATAATATTAATCATACCTACAACCCGCGGAACTACACATCGACACAAAACTCAAATAAATACTTCACAGTGCGAGACCCGTAGCACATTGAAAAAAATTGCCTTGCGCATCATACCTACAAGCCGCGGAACTACACAGCAACACAAAACTTAAATACACAATTCAAACCGCGAGACCCTTAGCACTTTGAAAAAATTGGCTATAAAAAATTATGGCCCGTAACACTTACAAAAGGAAACAGCCGCAAAAAATACAAACTTAACGGCCGCACCACACACAGAGAAAAACACGAAAAACACACAAAATACAAACTAAAATACAAAAACAAATACACACACAGCAAGGGGGGACAGCCAGGACATCTGGGAATGAGGTTACACCCCAATTTAAGTACAATTAAAAGATTTTCGCAACTCGAAAATCCCCTAAGCAAAAGAAAAAATGGGCGGTAAAAAAAAACGAAAACAAGGCTACACGACCCCTAAGCACGCAAAACACCGCCAAGCACATACGCCTTTTACACAGAACCGTACAAGCTACTAAATACACTATTAGGAAGGACGCTAAATGCACACCACCCACCACACCCACATACACAATCGCAGCCATTTTACAACACTAACTGCAAACTAATAACATTACAAAATGCTGAACTACACAGCTAAACAAACGGTTTCCCCTTGCGCACACAGTCTATTTACACTACACACTGCAGACATTGCTGACAGTAACACCTCAGCTCACCAACACTGAAAAAATACATTGTATGCTGTAGGAACATCAAAACAGATTGTTAGCTCTTCAGCACATTGCTTCCAGCATAGATTAATTACAAATAGGTAAAGTATATTAATTTATAACTTTACAAATTAATTAATTAACATTACAAAATACATAGACAGAAAAAAAATTACAATAAACTCTAAAGACGCTCAGCTCGCGCCTCACAAGGAGTGCCAATGGTGCTTAGAGGAGCACAACTACACCAGGGGAGAGGCTCGCAATGTGCACCAAAAGGCCATTAGCGCAAACCTTGAAATGAGCTCCAAAGGAGCTCTCATAACCAAACATACACAAACCAAGAGGCTCACAATGAGCGCCGAAGGTACTCACACAACCAAAAGACTTACTTTGTGTACCAAACAGCATTACCTGCCTTACAATTCTATTGCCGTCATTTTGTGACGGGCAAGTCGCTAGTAAGATATAAACTACATTCCCAGGATAACAAGGGCAAACATGTTTAATCTATTTAACAGAACAAGGAAAGATAACTTTTTCATCTGAGAAGTGTATTTGAAAAAATGACATGTAGTATATTTAAAAAAAAACTAAATGTCCATGTTTTGAATAAATTGCTGTGGGCGTATAATTGTCACAAATGAGCAGTAAGATAGTTTTGTGAGTCATGCCTGTCACGTAACAAAACAAAATACATTTAAAACTAATTTTGCTTACAACACACTCCTTTAAATCTAAAACATTTGGGAGTGCCATGTGTTTTTAAATGAAAGCCATTGCACTCATAACTGCCAGGACTGTGGCCTATGAATACATAATATCTGGTGCATATACAAAGGAAAAATGTATATGAATAACAACTTGTTTATCAACTGGGAAATTAAACCAGTCATCAAATTCAGAAATAATTTTGCAGAACTAACAAAACTTTCCGTTTTAATCATTGCCTAAGTTGGACTAGGCTTTCTATAGAATGTCTAGGTATGCTATAGAATGTCTATGGAAATATGAAATTAAAACATCTATTTCACACTTTGTCTAACACAGCCAGGTATTGTGAACATTTCCTAGGTATTCTATAGGTTCCACGATCTGATTGTTACATACACACAGCACAAACTATTACATTTACTATTGGGAAGAGAGGGGCTAATTAAAGGACCATTGTATGAATGGTGTGCAGTATGCAAGAATTAGAATTGAACATTTTTTTTTATTCCATGTAACTCCATTTGCCACTCTGATCAGGCACTACTTTCCTCCTTTGTTGCTGCATCAGTCTAAGAGATTTATATGTTTTCCAGGTTCTGTGAGTGAACCCAGAAACAGCTCTGTGCACAGCCATGCAAACACCTCAATAATTTACATAGGAGGACATGTAGTGCTTTGTCAGAGCAGCAAACAGAGTCAAAAGTATTACAAATAAAATGTTTTAAACATTCATAAATGTATTTTTTTAATAATATGCTTAATATGCCGGCACTAAGGGTGAAGAGAGAGTAATATTAAACATTGGGGAAAAATGGAATATGGAAGAGGCATCTGCTTTTCAAAGAACAGGCTGTAGTGATGTCGCGAACATAAAATTTTCGGTTCGTGAACCGCGAACGCGAACCGCCGCAAATGTTCGCGAACCGGCGAACCGCCATAGACTTCAATGGGCAGGCGAATTTTAAAACCCACAGGGACTCTTTCTGGCCACAATAGCGATGGGAAAGTTGTTTCAACGGGACTAACAACTGGACTGTAGCATGCCGGAGGGGGATCCATGGCAAAACTCCCACGGAAAATTACATAGTTGATGCAGAGTCTGGTTTTAAGCCATAAAGGGCATAAATTACCTAACATTCCTAAATTGTTTGGAATAAAGTGCTTTAAAACATCAGGTATGATGTTGTATCGATCAGGTAGTGTAAGGGTTAGGTCCGCTTCACAGTCACAGACCAAACTCCCCGTTTAACGCACCGCAAACAACCGCAAACAGTCCATTTGCACAACCGCAAACTCCCCATTTGCAAAAGGTTGGATACCAAGCTAGCCATCTCCCGTTCCTTGTCCTCACTGATGTCATTGAAGGTCTCTTCCTCCACCCAGCCACCAAGGGTCCCCGAAAGGTGACAACAAGCCCCCTGGGACGCCTGCTGTGTTTGGTCTTCCACCTCCTCAAAGCCACCTTCCTCCTCTGACTCCTCTTCTTCAGACTCCTCTCACTGTGTTGCCTCTCTCTGCATTATTATAAGGTGTGTTAAGTAGTACTACTCTTATCAGTTTAATACCTGTTACAGCACCTATCAGGGGGCCTGTATAAGGCCTGGATTTTTAGAACCGGGAGATGGAAAAAGATGCTTTGTTGGTCGTATCACTTCAATTTTGGGGCATGGCACGTGCAATCAAAGGTGCCACCAGATAGGAGTGGCGTGTTTGTAAGTACTACTCTTATCAGTTTAATACCTGTTACAGCACCTATCAGGGGGCGTGTATAAGGCCTGGATTTTTAGAACCTGGAGATGGAAAAAGATGCTTTGTTGGTCGTATCACTTCAATTTTGGGGCACGGCACGTGCAATCAAAGGTGCCACCAGATAGGAGTGGCGTGTTTGTAAGTACTACTCTTATCAGTTTAATACCTGTTACGTCACCTATCAGGGGGCGTGTATAAGGCCTGGATTTTTAGAACCGGGAGATGGAAAAAGATGCTTTGTTGGTCGTATCACTTCAATTTTGGGGCACGGCACGTGCAATCAAAGGTGCCACCAGATAGGAGTGGCGTGTTTGTAAGTACTACTCTTATCAGTTTAATACTTGTTACGTCACCTATCAGGGGGCGTGTATAGGCCTGGATTTTTAGAACCGGGAGATGGAAAAAGATGCTTTGTTGGTCGTATCACTTCAATTTTGGGGCACGGCACGTGCAATCAAAGGTGCCACCAGATAGGAGTGGCGTGTTTGTAAGTACTACTCTTATCAGTTTAATACTTGTTACGTCACCTATCAGGGGGCGTGTATAAGGCCTGGATTTTTAGAACCGGGAGATGGAAAAAGATGCTTTGTTGGTCGTATCACTTCAAATTTGGGGCACTTAGTGACATTAGCTTGTTACGCTCAAACTTTATCTTTACAGGCACCTGACTATGGGCAGATGAGCAGGAACTGCTCAAGGCAAGAGACGGAGTGGCGGATGATTGTGAGGGGACAAGGAGCACAGCAGTGGTTGATGTGGCTGATGATGCTGGACCAGGAGGAGGATGGCGGCTTTGAGTTTGTGTGCTGCTTGTACTCATGTGTTGGTCTGGAGTCACCGAAACATTAGGTCTCAACCTGTAGAGGATAAGGGAATTAGGCTACTCTAGACCTCATTCATCATTACAGGTTTTGACAGATTGGTACCATGCGTGCAAGCTACTGTGACAACAGATATGAGTGGCCCTGTGCACTTGCAGAAGTTGGCAGAGTAGACGCTGTAGGTCTGACACACACGCTTGCAGACAACTAACTGCTATGCAATCTATTACAGTAGAAACAATTTTTTTTGTTTTAAATGTACACTACTGTTACACCAGATATGAGTGGTGTGTTAAGTAGTACTACTCCTATCAGTTTAATCCCTGTTATGTGCCTTTTTTGGGGGTTTGGTTGTGGAAGCCACAGTGCAGCACCAGAGGCCAGAAAAATTAGGCATGTACACATGCCTGAAAAATTAGGTATTGTTGATCTTGCTGCGAGCAGAGAAGAAGGTAGGCCTGATTCAATGCCCCAGCCCCGCATACCCACACTCAGAGATTGAGGGGGGACCTGAGAAGGCCACGGGCCGGAGATATAAAGGGGGGCCATCCCAAATAAGCACACAAGCGGGGACAAAGTTAGTGAAGGGGACATAGAGGCCCATGGACTGACGGTCGCCATTTTGGCAGGAAAAAGGCCCAGCAATTAAGCCAAACTGACCCAGCACAGGCAGCTACTTGAGTCAATCGCTGTACAATTACACCTTAATAAAGCTGAAACATGCAGCAGCAGGGATTCTAAACGGCCACACGGGGACAAGGAGGCTAACAGCCCCCACAGTCTTTGCACCACTCTTTTTAACAGATAACCCAAGGGGCTAACCAGGGACCTTACCTACATAAAAAAAACAGAATTTTATTGGAGGAATTATTAGTGTCTTTACCCCCCAAGAGAGGACATAATATACGGTATCTTTAGACTGCCTGATGGCCAAACCTCCTTTAACCCTAATGCTATCTAAGAAACATTTCAAAACTTCTATCAGACCCTATATTCATCCCAATCCCGCTGCAGCGGATCTGACATAGAGTCCTTCCTACTACAGCAAGAAGTCCACAAAATACCTGTACCTCAATTGGACAGCTTGAACCTAGACATATCCCAAGAGGAAGTTAAATCTACAATCCAAGATCTTAAATTTGGCAAGTCCCCAGGGCCAGACAGTTTTACTCATCTGTACTATAAGAAATTTGAGCCCTTGCTTACCACCGCACCTAACATCTTTGTTTAACGCTATACTAAATGGAGAACCCATGCCCCCTTAATTGAATCAGGCCGACCTCATAGTCTTTCCAAAAGAGGGTAGGGACCCTTTAGAGGTTAAAAATTATCGCCCCATACCCCTGATAAATGTGGATGTCAAGATCCTAGTTAAAATTATGGCCAAACAAATATCTAACTTTTTACTGGACTAAATACACAAGGACCAAACGGGGTTCATTCCTTTCAGAGAGGCAGGAGATAATGCTAGGAGAGTTCTTGACTCAACACTATAACAACCCAGTTTGCCCTCTAGCCCTAGACATAGAGAAGGCTTTTGATACGGTGGAATGGCCATATATTTACAAAATGCTAGATAAGTTTGGATTTGAGGGACGCTTTCTCAACCTGCTCAGAAGGTACTACGACTCACCAGTAGCTAACTTAAAGATACCAGGGGACCATAAGGCCAAAATCCAAGTACAGAGAGGGACCAGGCAGGGATGCCCACTCTCCCCACTGCTCTTTGCTCTTGCCATTGAACCCCTAGCGCAGGCAATCAGAACCAACCATGCCATCCAGGGGTTTCAAGTAGGACACCATCAGTTTAAGTGTTCACTTTTCGCGGACGGTATGCTTTGCACCCTGACCAAGCCCCTTCTCTCTATACCAGCACTCATGTCCACTATAAAAGACTTCAGCTAAATCTCGGGCCTCCAATCCTTGCAAAAGGATATTTATCTTTCAATGGAATCCTGCTTACTGGGGATACACATAAAAAAACTTATCTCAATCCTAGAACAAGCTATTCCAATTAATGGCTTTAGCATTCAAAACACACATAGCTACCCGGGCCCGGATGGATTTACAAATCTCTATTACCAAACTTTTATAGACTTGTTATTACCCCACTTAGCCACACTTTTCAATCAAATTTTAGAAGGCTCTCCCATGCCACAAGAACTAAACCATGCAAATATGATACGTTTCCCGAAAGAACGACGAGACCCATTAGAACTTAAAAATTACTGCCCCATATCACTCCTAAACGGGGATATAAAAATTTTGGCCAAATTAATGGCAAACAGGATTTCGCGATTTCTCCCCTCCATAATCCATAAAGACCAAACAGGGTTTATCCCCCATAGACAAATGGGGGACAATATCAGACGGACATAAAATTTAATCTCATGGTCATCCCAACATCAAATACCCACATGCCTTGTGGCGTTAGATATAGAAAAGGCCTTTGATACGTTGGAATGGCCTTACAGAAATATGGGTTTGCAGGCAAATTTATGAACTTGATAGATACATACTACAAATCCCCGTCAGCCAGATTAAAACTCCCGGGAGATCGCTTACAAGTAACAACACATAAAGATTCAAAGGGGAAAAAACACATTTTTTGATTTATTTGTAATCATAAAGCCCAGAGGATCTAAAAAAATAATATGTATAGACCAAAAGGGAAAGGGGGCCTATCGTGCCCGAATCTCAAACTGTATTACAAGGCAGCGCAGCTGGGTTTCATTCTCCCACACATCAGCCGCTCTGGGTATTTATGGAAAATGTAAGCATGTCACCTTATACATGGGATACAGTAATATGGATTCCAGGCCTGTATACTTTTTTGAGAAACTTGAAAAACCCGTTGATTAAGCACTCATTAAAAATATGGACGGAGATGAACTGGACACAAAAACTGGACACTCGGGTATCAGATCTTACCCCTATCGTACCCAATCCCCACTTTAAGATACATCTTCCGGAAAGCTCTCTCAGTTGGTGGAAGTCTCAGAACCTACTAAGGGTTGGTCCATGATGGCATGACGACAAAATAATGACCTTTGAGCGGGTGAGAGATAGATACACTTTACCCCTGGCTGAACACTATAATTTTTGCAGGATACATCATTTTATATATACGATAAGTGGTAGGGGAACCCCCCAAAGAAACACCTGTCTACTCAAAAAATGTAGGGATTCCCCCTTTCAGCCTGGTATTATTAGCCTCATGTATGAACTATTTAATGAAAACTCATGGGCAAACAAACCAGACTATACCAAAGCCAGGGAGAGGGATTTGGGCACCGAGTTGGCAGACAGCACATGGGATAAAAGTTGGCGAGGCTTAAGTAGGGGATCTTTAAATTATAGTCTGCTTGAGACTTCAATAAAGGTCCTACACAGGACATATATTACTCCTTTTAAGCTAAATAAATGGGATCCAAAACGTAGCTGCTCATGTTTTAGGAACAGTGGTAATGAGGCTACATTTATTCATGTCTGGTGGGAGTATTCGGCAGTCATAAGACTATGGAAAGAAACATGCTTACTAGCTTCTAAAATGTTTAAGATTCAGATTTCGGCTAATATAGAAAACTGCATGCTGGGTGTTCCGCATGTCTGTCTCTTGCCCGCTCAAAATAGGCTATTAAAGTTCATCATGTTGGCCACAAAGAACCATATAGCCAGACAATGGAAATTGGATACCCTACACTTTCAGGTGGTTAAAAATAAATTAAACCTTATCCTTATAAATGAACGCCTTACCCATTTAGTAGACAACTCCATGGATACATTTTGAGATATATGGTCTCCGTGGCTGCAATTAAGGGATTGCATATCATCTGGAAACAATTAAAGAAATTTATGTCCGGAATAGGGGCTCCCCTAAATGGGAGAGGATATTCTCAAGAGAACGGGATGGATGGAGGTGTGTGTGGATCCTTAGAGGGGCGGAGGATGGAGGTAAGTGCTATATTTTACATCATATTTATGTAAAAAAGGAGGATGTTTGTGGACCTTTCCCTTTCTCAACATGTTAAATGTTAAAACTAGTTATTTTTTTCCCAATTATAGTCGGATTGAAGACTTAAAGGGAATCAACTTAAAACAAACTGAATTAAAGCTATATTAATAACTGAAAAGTAAAAAAAAAATATATATATTTTTAGGCTACAGGTACAACCAAATCCAGATAACATACTAGCCCTGGATATGGTATAAGCTCCAAGATTATGGAATGGAAAGGGGTAAACAGAGTATTAATAGAGATAAGGTAACTCAGTGATATATTAACATGTATGGATATATATGTAACATGGAAATGGTTGTTTGAATATGATATATTACCTGACCTAACAAAATATTTTTTGAAAGAAAAAATACACATAGCTAGTAGTTGGAAAACCCCAAATTAAAACTTTCAGGAATGAATAAAAAAAATCAACTATTTACTGCTCAACGAAAGATTAAACCATGTAGTCTTGGATAGAATCACCCAGTTCCTGACAATTTGGGATCCCTGGATAACATCCCCATTTAGTACCCCCCTAATATAATAAAACATTTGTTAATGGTTGAAGCGACTCAGGGGGAAGGACCGGAGTGGGGGAGCCCTGGAGGAGACCCTTCAGAAGCAACCAGCGGCAAAATCATCCGAGGAAAGGAGAGGTCGCCTACTGAAGCCTGCCCTAGGGTAACCCAAGGGCGATTGAGCAGGTTAGATATTGTAAATAATAAGCTACTGCTGGAGTGATGATAGATAATAGGACTTTGGTGTTAACTGCTGATATACTCTTTACTATTGTCTGTTTTACCATGTCTTAGGTTTCTCTTAAACATTGCAATCACAGTAAAAAAAAAGAAAATTTATTAACCAAAAAAGTAAAAATAAGAAGGCCTAGCCAGCTAATTTTAACAAAATGTCTTCATTGTAAATATGTATTTTTGCACTACTGTTGTGTTATGCAAGACTGTTCAATATGCTTACTTTTTCATTACATGCCGTACGCCTTCTGACATAAAAATTTAAATAAAAAAATTAGGTATTGTTCCAGCCGCTGCTGTTGCAGCGGCCAGAAAAATTGACCTTTGTTCCCCAGGCAGAAAGTGCCATAAAACATTGCGTCTTCTTGAACCGTAGTTGGTGGCGGATAAGTCACACAAGTCATCCGGCATTCACAGATAACATACAGCAGCGTGTGGACCAGTTTTAGCCGAAGGCAGCTCATCTCATCAGGCCTTTTTCAGTCGAATGTATCGCCCAGTGTCAGTCCCTTCAGGATCCATCCCTCATTCATCTTTATAAAGGTGAGGCAATCTAGACTTTTTTGCCCTTGGCGACTTCTCTTCTCGGTGACAAAACCTCCTGCTGCACTGAAGGTCCTTTCTGACAGGACACTTGAAGCGGGGCAGGCCAGAAGTTCAATTGCAAATTGGGATAGCTCAGGCCACAGGTCTAGCGTGCATACCCAGTAGTCAAGGGGTTCATCGCTCCTCAGAGTGTCGATATCTGCAGTTAAGGCAAAGTAGTCTGCTACCTGTCTGTCAAGTCGTTCTCTGAGGGTGGATCCCGAAGGGCTGTTGAGATGCGTAGGACTGAAAAAGGTCCGCATGTCCTCCATCAACAACACGTCTTTTAAACGTCCTGTCCTTGCCGGCGTGGTCATGGGAGGAGGATTGCTTTCACCTCTTCCCCTGTTATATTGCCCTTGTGCTGTGACATCACCCTTATATGCTGTGTAAAGCATACTTGTTAATTTGTTTTGGACCTGCTGCATCCTTTCTGACTTGCGGTAATTTGGTAACAAATCAGGCACTTTCTGCTTATACCGGGGGTCTAGTAGCGTGCACACCCTTCAGCCTTTTTATACGAGGGTCCTGCGACAGGCACGACAGCATGAAAGACCCCATTTGCACAAGGTTGGATGCCAAGCTACCCATGTCCCGTTTCTCGTCCTCAGTGATCTCGCTGAAGATATGTTCTTTCCCCCAGCCACGTACAACACCACGGGTACCAGATAGGTGACAACGAGCACCCTGGGATGCCTGTTGTGATTGGTCTTAGTCCTCCCCCTCAAAGCCATATTCCTCCTCTGACTCCTCTTCCTCACAAGCCTCTTCCAGCGGTGCCGCAGGTCCAGCAAGAGATGCTGATAAGTCTGTTTCTGGTGGTGATGGTGACCACAACTCTTCCTCTTCCTCATCACGCTCATCTACGGCCTGATCCAGCACTCTTCGCAGGGCACGCTCCAGGAATAAAACAAATGGTATGATGTCGCTGATGGTGCCTTCAGTGCGACTGACAAGGTTTGCCACCTCCTCAAAAGGACGCATGACCCTACAGGCATTGCGCATGAGCGTCCAGTAACGTGGCAAAAAAATCCCCAGCTCCGCAGAGGCTGTCCTAGCACCCCGGTCATACAAATACTCGTTAATGGCTTTTTCTTGTTGGAGCAGGCGGTCGAACATTAGGAGTGTTGAATTCCAACATGTGGGGCTGTCACATATCAAGCTCCTCACTGGCATGTTGTTTCGCCGCTGGATATCTGAAAAGTGCGCCATGGCCTGTAGGAACGCCTGAAATGGCCACACACCTTTCTGGCCTGCTTCAGGACATCCTGTAAGCCTGGATACTTATGGACAAAGCGTTGTACGATCAGATTACACACATGTGCCATGCACGGCACATGCGTCAACATGCCCAAATTCAATGCGCCAACAAATTTCTTCCGTTGTCACAAACCACTTTGACAATCTCCAGTTGGTGCGGAGTCAGCCATTGATCCACCTGTGCATTCAGGGCGGACAGGAGTGCTGGCCCGGTGTGACTCTCTGTTTTCAGGCAAGTCAACCCCAAGACGGGATGTGGAATAGTATCTGGGGAGCTGGGGGGGGTGCCGTTGATGTGGAGCAAGACGCAGCAGAAGAGGACTCAGCTGAGGAGGTTATGGAAGAGGATGGAGTAGGAGGAGTAGAGGAGGTGGCAGCTGGCCTGCCTGCAAGTCGTGGCCAGTCGTGTCACCAACTCCTCTGCAGAGCCACGCATTCCATGCTTGGCAGGCGTCAGCAGGTTTACCCAATGCACAGTGTAGGTGATATACCTGCCCTGACCATGCTCTGCAGACCAGGTATCAGTGGTCAGATGGACCCTTGCCCCAACATTGTGTGCCAGAGATGCCATTACTTCCTTTTGCACAATTGAGTACAGGTTAGGTATTGCCTTTTGGGCAAAGAAATTTCGGCTGGCTACCTTCCACTGCGGTATCCCAATCGCTAAAAATTTTTTGAACGCCTCAGACTCCACCAGCTTGTATGGTAAAAGCTGGCGGGCTAAGAGTTCAGACAAGCCAGCTGTCAGACGCCGGGCAAGGGGGTGACTTTGTGGCATTGGCTTCTTACGCTCAAACATGCCCTTGACAGACACCTGACTGTGGGGAGAGGAGCAGGAACAGCAAGAGGCGAGAGACAGAGTGGCGGATGGTTGAGAGGGGGCAAGGAGGACAGCAGTGGTTGACGTGGATGAAGATGCTGGACCAGGAGGAGGATGGCGGCTTTGAGTTTGTGTGCTGCTTGTACTCATGTGTTGATCCCATTGGCGTTTGTGATGTGACATCATGTGCCTTCGCAAAGCAGTTGTACCTAGGTGGGTGTTGGACTTCCCACAACTCAGTTTCTTTTGGCACAGTTTGCAAATGGCATCGCTGTTGTTAGAGGCAGACACACAAAAAAAAGCCACACTGCTGAGCTCTGCAGTGACGGATTTCCTGTGGTGGCAACAGCATGCATTGATTAGCGTGCTGTCTGGCTGACCCCGGGTGCTGATGCATGCTGCCTGACTGTTCCAACTCGTCTCCTCCTCCTCTCTGTCTCCCCATCTGAACTTTCCCCCTGTTCTTCTTCTCTTGTAGCGGGCACCCATGTGACATCCACGGACGCATCGTCATCATCATCACCCGCCTCACTTGTATCTGACAACTCAACAAAGGAAGCAGCAGCAGGTACATCATCATCACATCGTACGTACATGTTTGTACTGCTGCCTGACTGAGACATATCCCTGTTATCTACATCCTCTGGCAATAATGGTTGCGCATCACTCATTTCTTCAAACTGATGTGTAAATAACCCTTCTGACTGATCAATTGAATCGGCTGTGGTACTAGTGATGGTGGTGGCGGCAAGCGGGCGAGTGGTAACTTGAGAGGTGCCCGAAGCTAAGCTGGAGGAGGATTGTGCGTCAATGTTCCAAGCGGAAGCTGTAGAAGATTGGGTGTCCTGTGTTAGCCAGTCAACTACGTCCTCTGAACTTTTCAATTTCAGGGTAACTGGCCTCTGAACACTGGGCATTATTGTAGGGCCAAAGGGAATCACAGCCTGCGGGGTGTCCTGCCTCTGCCTTTCATTTTTTTTCCGATTAGTGGGACTATGCATGCAAGCTACTGTGATTGGATTGGTTGAACTTGGCACAATACTTGTAAGCCTGACACACACACTGGCTAGCAGCCAGGCAAATGAACTTAGATTTGTGGTCAGGCAAATGAACTTAGATTTAAGAAAATAAAAATATTGTTTTTTTAAATGTAGACTGCTGGTACCCCAACTAGATTGGATTGGTTAAACTTGGCACAATACTTGTAAGCCTGACACACACACTGGCTAGTGGTCATGCAAATGAACTTAGATTGGCGGTCAGGCAAATGAACTTAGATTTAAGAAAATAAAATTATTGTTTTTTTAAATGTAGACTGCTGGTACCCCAACTAGATTGGATTGGTTGAAATTGGCACAATACTTGTAAGCCTGACACACACACTGGCTAGCGGTCAGGCAAATGAACTTAGATTGGCGGTCAGGCAAATGAACTTAGATTTAAGAAAATAAAATTATTGTTTTTTTAAATGTAGATTGCTGGTACCCCAACCAGATTGGATTGGTTGAACTTGGCACAGTACTTGTAAGCCTGACACACACACTGGCTAGCGGTCAGGCAAATGAACTTAGATTGGCGGTCAGGCAAATGAACTTAGATTTAAGAAAATAAAATTATTGGTTTTTTAAATGTAGACTGCTGGTACCCCAACTAGATTGGATTGGTTGAACTTGGCACAATACTTGTAAGCCTGACACACACACTGGCTAGCGGTCAGGCAAATGAACTAAGATTTAACAAAATAAAAGTTTTGTTTTTTTAAAAGTAGACAACTAGTAAACAAGATTGTATTGGTTGCACTGTGCACACACAGTATAAGCTGTGAGCCTGACACACACACTTGCTAGCAGGGGCTAGCAGGGAGACAGGCAAATTAAGTTAGATTAGACAGAAAAAAAAAAAAATGATGTTATAGCCCTAAAAAGGGCTTTTTGGGGTGCTGTGTTTACAGCAGAGATCTGATGAGTCTATCAGCACTGTACTGGACAGTGAATAAACTTGCCTAGCTATTGATTTCCCTATTCAATCAGCATGACCTACACTCTTCCTCCTCTCAGTAAGACTGCAAGTTAGTTATGATTCCAAAATGGCTGCTGTCCATGAGGTAGAAGGGTGTGGAAGGCAGGGTATGATGCTGATTGGCTGGAATGTGTCTGCTGACTGTGAGTTGCAGGGTCAAAGTTTGCTCAATGATAAAGTATAGGGGGCAGGTCAAATATCGCATATGTTCACAGTTCGCCGTGAACGCGAACATGCTATGTTCGCAGGGAACAGTCCGCCGGCGAACTATTTGCGACATCTCTAACAGGCTGTGCTCCACATTGGAGGCCACAGACAACCTGGAGGTTATCTATTCCATACACAGTGATGGATATAATCTCAGTAAGAACACATCCGTCTACATCTTTTGCATATTTTAGGATGAACATAACTACTGTTTGTTAAAAGAACCAATGCGGTCAAATATTTTAAATATACTATTTTGAAGAACAATGCAATTACAGTATATAGCAAAGAACTGCTTATAAGCTCTGTTTTAATTAACTGAAGCCATACAAAAAGTTCCTTCAGGGACCTCCAAGGAAGGGGTTAACAATCAAATGCCACAGAGGTTCTTCTAGGGTTACCTATTTGTGCCACAGGGGTCTTTTAGAGACCCCCGTGGTGGGGTTAACCTTTAGGTGCCACAGGGGTCCTTTAAGGAAAGCAGCCAGAAAGGCATTTTTATGCCTTTGTGGGTGCCATATAATACTCTTAATAATTTTAGCCAATATCAGGAATATTACAAGTTTTGAGTAATAAGTATTTTTGAGTCATTTGGAATAGAATTACTTTTTTCAGAAAAAGCAACTCGTAGTCAAATTGAGTGCGGAAAGTGAGATGTGCTGAAGAAATGATCTTGTCTGTGTTGTGTGGTAAGATGCCCTAGTATTTGAGCTGTCAATAATCTTCCTTTTCCTTGGTCTTTAATTAGTCTATCATAAAGCACTGCTGCTCTTTTGTTTTATTTGACTGTGCTGCTGTTCCCAAGGTAACAATTTTATTTGTGTTTAATAAAAATAAAAAGGGAAGTCTAATGGTCATTTAATACAATACATTTTCCAAATTGGTGCTCTGCAGCTTCGGCCACACGTTTAATGCAGTCGCTAATTTTGGGAGTACGTATAATAAAATGTCTTTCATAATTGACATAGAATAGACAATAAAACATAAAAATGCGATGTTGTTATTTACACTGAATGTACCACTCATCTTTCAAATGTGTACCCTGTTTTATTAACTGGACATTGCATTTAAGAGAATGTTTAAATATTACAAAAAAGGTTTTATTTTGCTGCATGAGAAACTAATGCTGTAATGGCTAACAAAAAATGTGCAGATGCCGCTTTGCAGCCACGTCAGGTCCTCCTTCTGACAATATTAGTTATAAACACTTATTTCTCTATGTATCAAATGTTCCATGCCATTTTACTCACATAAGTTCGCCAGCAGGATGTCCTGGCAACATGGCATATTTAGATATTATGCTGCCCCAGGCCATTCAGATTTGTGCTCCCCACACCTCAACTTGCAGCTCCTCCTTTCTGCTTTCTATACCTCAAATCTTATGCTTATGTATGCATGTATATATATATATATATATATATATATATATATATATATTTGTAGTTGGAACCCTCTCCCCTGGTAGCTGGGGTGTGGAGAAAGCTACATCATTGGCCTGAGAAGAGGGCCAAGGCTTTGTAGTAAGTGTTATGAAAGTGGGGAGAGGTGGGTGGGTTGTTTGCAGCGTGCATGATTAGAGGCAGGTGAGTGGGGTTTTATGTGGTGGTGTGGAAAGAGGGTCCCTCCCACAATTTACTGGGTTCACCTGATTATTTGTAGTTGGAACCCTCTCCCCTGGTAGCTGGGGTGTAGCCAAACCTACGTCATCACGGCTCGAGAAGAGGGCCAAAAATGGTTAGACGTTATTGACTAAGGTGTGTAAAGGCTTCTCATAGCTCTGATTTTGGGTCAGGTATATATCGGGAATAGCAGTTGGTTTTCCACCATCCTAGAGTTTTTATGATGTGGACGGGTGTTTGGTTGCGAGAAGCTGAGGTGGCTGCTTTAATTCTAGAGGAGTGGCCTGAGTAGTTAAATGTGTTATGGTCAAGGCGGATGAGGGAGTCTAATGTATATATGAATGCGGATGTGGATAGAGGTTGGCTGGAAATGCTTAGTAATGGGTGGAGGCTTGGTTTGTGTTGTAAGGTTAAAAGGAAATGGCGAAGTGTAGTGACCGGGCACCATGTGGTGGGATAGAAGATGATGGTTATTGGAGTGTGGCTGGTTTTGGTGTATAATAAGGAAACTTGGCATTTGTCTTTGTTGAATGTAATGTCTTGTTTGGTGAGGTAGATCGGCTGAGATTGGTGATGGATATGTCTTTGCCAAAAGGTTTAGAAGAGAGGTAGGAGATGATTTGTTTGAATAGTGAGCTATCTATAGGGAGACGTAAGGATTTTGTGGTTTCGGAGATTCTAATGAGGCCTTTGAGGCAGTGTATAACTGGAGGTGAGGAGAGGAGAGAATGTTGGAGGAAGTGAGATTGTGCGAGATGAAATTGAACTCCTGTGAGGTATGTGTTTATTGTAGATGGGTGGAGATGTAGATTGTAACAGTGGGTGGCAAAGGCCAAAAAAGTGGCAACGAACATGGGTCGCATAAGCCATAGACAAAGGTGAAGTGGGTAAATATGTCCCATGCTCTATCGTAAGTCTTTTTGGAGGTCGCTGCCAGGCCTGGGTCATGACTTGGTGTGCTTGGAGTAGCAAGTGGTTCAGAGGATTGACAGGGCTCATGGAGGGGGGGGACTTTCCGATGATGAAATTCGGAGTGATGGAGGGAGGATCCTGTGGGCAGAAGTCCCAGGATGGTCGGCAGTGAATCCTGCAGAACAGGTCATATGATGAAGTTGTCGGAATGCCGGGCTAGTTTCCTAAGAAGGGGCATCATGTTTTTTTTGTTTTCTTTGACTGTGCTGTGTTTAATAAAAATAAAAAGGGAAGTCTAATGGTCATTTAATACAATACATTTTCCAAATTGGTGCTCTGCAGCTTCAGCCATGATTTCGATTTGGACAAGGTGGTGATGGTGAAGGCGTTGGTTGTGACGGAGCTGTGGTGCCAATGGGAATAACAGGTAAGAGCGGCAACCCAGAAGGGAAATATGTTTTTTGTTGATGGAGATGAGTTGGGCAGCCAGTTGGAGGAGTTTGAAATGAGATGCAAATTCGAATGTCAGGAGGCTTGGGCAGTTGGTGGAGAGGTTAGACAATAGAAACAACATTCCGTTCCAAAGGAATTCAGTCCACACGGATAGATCCTGCAATGAGGGTCGCTAATGATTATGTATTTGTTGTGGGTTTCTGGATTGGTGAGATCGGCCAGAAGGTTGATGAGAAATGGTCTGCCTTGGAGCAGAATTTTGGAAGAGTAATTCAGGTGGCCTAAGAGAATCTGAAGGTATTTGAGGGTTTTACGTTTTGAGTTGGAGAGTGATGAAATTAATTGGTGCTTTGCTTCCATCTTAATAGTGTCCATTATGATGCCCCAAAATTTGACAATGTGGGCCCCTCATTTTTGTCAGAAGAGTAAGGGATGTGGAGATTGTCAAAGAGCTTGGTGGTCATGGCCAAGCATTGGGGGACTGAGTTCGGAGGTTCGATGAAGAGGAAGTCATCAAGGAAGTGGATGATGTGGGGGCAACAAAAGATGTTCAGAAGTATCCAGCAGAGCGACTTGTCAAAGTTTTTCAAAGGGCTTCGGGTTTCTTTAACACAAAAGTCAGGTGGGAAGCGAAGTAGAAGAGGCCTCTCCAGAGGATGCAGCTGAGGTGCCAGAGGTCAGGGTGGATTGGCAGAAATTTTAAAGTGTCTTTGATGTCAGATTTGTACAGCTAGCAGGGTAGGCCCCAGGGTAGTAATGACAGATATTGGCATATTGGAGGGAGAAGTCGTCTGAAGGAATGAGGGAATTGATGCTTGGGGTTGAGTTGCCGTGGAGGGGGTGGGGGGTAGATAACCATTTGTTTTTTCAAGGAGTATTTTCTGTTGGCAATCCCTAGGGGTTGAAGCTCCATATGGCGAAAGGTGGTGAAGAAAAGGGTCTGGCCAGGTATTTGTTGCAGGTTTCAGATGCTAGGAGCTGATCCACCACCCTAGGCTCCTTCGTAAGAGATTGCAGATTATTGTTGCCGAAGGAAGAATGGGGCAATGTTGTCACTGCTAATACTGCAGTGTGAAAACCCTACACATAACCAGATTTCAAAAGGAGTCCTTAATGATTGTAATTATCAAGACTGTTACTATACCTTAAGCTAACTTGTGAATCAAAGCTAAACAGCTTAACCGACAGTATCACAATTAGCAACTCAAAACTTAGAACAGTTCAAGCGAAATGCCCCAATAAGAACACTGATATGTGACAGATGATTATGTCCATATACCTACCAATAGATGCAAGTATACTAACCTAACTGGTGAATCAAAGCTAAACATCTAAACAGACAGCATCACAATTAACAACTCAAAACTTTATTGGCAATACAGGAACAGTTCAAGTGAAGTGTCCCTATAAGAACAGTGATATGTTACAGATGATTATGTCCATATACTTACCAACAAATTGATCCAACGTATAGGACTCAAAGAAATTAAATTAACAGCACTCATAAGAAACTTAAGATTGCTAAAAAACTACATAGAGGTATACTTTATATTAGTGTTCCATACGGAACACAAATAGAAGGTAGACTACCTTGCACTTAGAATCTATTTCTGTAATATTGCTTATTTTTGGAGTAGGATAAGACAAAAGTGTCTATCAATGAGGAATTCTAAAAACAACATAAAATAAAGGTATGTTGTAGTAAACTGTATAAAAATAAAACACTTTTACAATCTGCAACACTGAAAATATATTATACTAGCGAATTGCTCATCAAACAATGACGGGCATAAAAGTGTAAGCCAAGCAATGCTGTTTGCCACACAATGTTAGGCTTTTGGTTCGCTTTTTCAGTGCTCATCGCAAGCCCCATGAGGAGCACCTTTGGCGCTCTACGTGTGGCTCGCAATGAGCACCTTTTGCTATCAATGCGAACTTTTACTCCGCCTATGGTGCTTGGGAATGCCATGTGTCTCTTTCCAGCGTCTCCCCCCTGTCCCTTCCCTGTGGGTTTCTTCTCTATGTGTCTACTTAATGTTTGTATGGCGCGCGTTGACTGGCGTTGGTTTTATTTTCAAAGTCCTGTGTGCCTGGCATTGTACTGACTTTGGTGTTGTGTATTTTCTAAGTCCGGCATGCCTGGCTTTGCTCAACCTCGTTTTCATCCAGTTTCAGACTTTTCTATGTTTTTTGTCCGCCATTTTTTTTCTCGCTTAGCAGATTTTCGAGTGATGAAACACAGTAAATTTGCCTCAAATGTGCTTGCAACCTCACTCCCAGGTGTCCTGGCTCTTACCTTGTTCTTTGTGTGAGTGTGTTTATATTTATTTTTTATTATTTTTTGTGTTTTTCGATTTCCGCAGTTTGACCCGCGTTCCTCAACTGCTTGCAGTCTAAGTCCAGCGTGCCTCAACTGCGGAGCGCCTTTGGCACTCAAATCAGCCTAAGTCCCCGTGTGCTTCAATGCCTCAACTGCTCGCCTCACCTCGCTTCACGAGGCATGTGGGCAATGAGTGCCTTTGTGGCTCATTGCCTAAGTCCTCCGAGCTCGGAAGGCTCCAATGCCTCGATGCCCTCTGGGGGCAAATGTCTCGCCTCGCTTCACGAGGCTCACAAGCGTGATGGACAATTATAATATGTGATGGACTATCTACAGAGGGCAAATTGAAAGTAATGTAGTAATATCTACATAAAAACAAAAAGTTTGCAAATAGAATATTAACTTTATTACAACAAAAGTATACATTGAAACAAAATCAAATCATCTGCAAACTTATTTGCAAACAGTATTCACTAGAACACCAATCCAATCACATGTAACAACATCATAACTTTTAAGTATAGATGATAAGGATTCACCAAGTAACCTGGAGGTTTATATTTCAATATAGTACATGAAACATTTAAACTAAGGGAGAGATTTATCTAAAAAAAGTGAAGACAACGTTGAACTCCAATTCAGGGAAGAAAATGAAAAATAAAGGGCACTACAAAATGTAATCTGAGTTATTATTTTTATATTGATATTAATTATTGACTTTGTTATTTTATTCTTTCTAACTTTATTTTTTATGTTTACCCCATTAAAGGTTATATTTTAAAGTTAATACCTAAACGGCATTGTTAAAAGATATTTCTATTTTGACCGGTCTATCAGTCAAATTTGGTAAATTTCTACAATTAAATACCTAGGATTACATTTCCTAAAAGAGGCTAACACAAAAGTTAGTATAATATTGTCACTGAGGTGTAAAACCCGTGAATGAAACTCTGGAGAAGGAAGTGCACAAAGTGAGGGTCAGGGTATTGAGAGAGGAGGAAGGACGACCTGGGCAGGTTGACTACAGCTAGTCCTTTGGTGTGGGTTACATTAGGACAAATGAATTTGGAGTGGGCGTTGTGGCATCTGGAATTGAAGTTGTTACAAATTGGATTTGCGCCAAGGCAATGGACCTGCCTGCCTAAGCGATCCTTGGAAGGATGGGTGTTGGGGGAAGGTATTGAGTAGGAAGACAGAAGGGGAAGGCTGGGGTAAGGCAGTAAAAAAAGTGTTAGTACAAAAATACATGTTGTGCAGAGGGGATTGACACGGCTGACAAACGGCTGCCTTAATTCCCGCAGTGCATGCAGAAGAGGTCGTGGTCGAGTGATGACGAGTTGAGATGGTAGCCAAATTGGCGTGAGTGGCTGCGGCTTTAGCCGAGAAGGATCTGTGGTAATCGTAATAGACAAAACCACTGTAGCAGTAGGCCAGGTCTACTATGAGGCAGAGGTAGTCATCCATCCATCCTGGTGTCTCAAGGTAGAGGCTGAACTGATGACGTTTCTGTAGAGGCTGAAGCTTAGGTTGAATGAATGTACTGTTGACTTACGGTTCAGCCTAGGATCCTTGGACTTGACTATGACTGAGATGTCTCCTTGAAAAAAATGGTTTTATTCTCCGTAAGCTCATTGGAGGAAATGAGAAGGGCCACAGGGTTGACATCCTTCCCCTTGATGATGTCCATTCTTAGATGGGCTGGGATGATATGGGAGGACATGATGGTAGCAGGAGTTGATGGCTCACCTTTCCTGGGAGCGGGAGCGGCTGGGGGCATAGCGGCTCTCGGAGCTGGTGGCTTTTCAATGGTGAAAACTCGGTCATGTGGGGCGGTCATCATTGGAGACAGGTCGGCTATCATTCTTTGGGCTGGGTAGATTGGGTTTGATGACCAGATAGGAGCAGACGATAGAGCTCAGCTTTTCTTGTGGTAGCTGGGAATGGAATGCCCGGTTCCATCAGTTCTTGGATGTGGCGGGGAACTGTCCAAGTGCGAAGAGATGAATGGCTTCCATTGATGGAAGTGCTCATCCAGGTGATGGGGCTTCCAGGGACAGGGAGCTTTCTGCGTCTGAGGCGTCAAAGTCAGCCACTGAGAGCAGCGGTGGCCTGTGGAGGAGAAGTGTGTGAAGGGGAATGACGACTGGGAGTGAGGATTAGGAGAGCAACTGGTATAGCTTCTGAAAGAGTGACTGGTAGAGCGACTAAAGAGCAAAAGGTTGAGTGACAAAAGATTGACAAGCGGAGTGACTAAAGGAGTGACACATAGTGGTGAGACGTTGACAGGTGGGGCAACAAGTAGTGACAGGTGGAGCGACTAGTTGGACGACAGGTAGATCGACATGAGGACGACTGGGGGTGCGACAAGTGGGTGGAGCGAGAGGCGAGGTGACAAGTGGAGCGACAGTGCGACAGGTGGAGGAAGAAGAATACTACAATGCAGTATAGCGCCAGTGGCATGTGGGGCAGTTAGAAGTTAAATAGGAGAAGCATAGAAACTTGGGGCTCCAGTAACTCCATAAATAGATCATCAAGCCAGGCACGACTAGTGATATTTGCCTCTAATGGGAAGAATAGACTCTGTGTAGCAATGGCGAATCAATTGAGGGCTGATGCAAGCTTAGTTAAAAGCTGGTCTTTTGTGCTCACAAGCAAACAGAGCAAATATGTGATTTGGTAGTGGACACAATGAAATATGGGTTGGCTAATTGTGGGTGCCCTATGTGCATTGCGTGCTTTGTGCGAATGAAGGTAACGTTTAAACATTTAATAGCAATGACTGTATGCTGGACAGAAGAGTTGACACAGCAGTGACATGAAGCCTGAGGGAGAGACTATGCTCATTCTGCGGGCCTGCAGGTGAGGGGGAGGAGCCAGGAAGATAGGGTTGGAATGTGGGAAAGATGGGGCGGGCAGGATGGAGACAAGAGGGAGGAGGTGGACGAAGGGGAGATGGAGGAGGGGGGGTTTCAGAGCTGAGGCGGATCGAGAGAGGTAGCCAGTGCAGATGAAAGGCGCAGAAGGCATGTGGCGGGAGGAGTGGCCGAACGAGCAAGGGTGATGCCAGCGCGAGGGGTGGCAAGCTGGGGGATTCGGCGGTCTGTGGATGCCATGCGGGAGGGGAGCGAGGGATGGTGGCAGCGCGATGGAGGTGGAGAGAGGGACAGCAGGGTGAGCGAGGAGGCTTGAGAACAGTGTGGAGCAGAGAGCAGTGAATGTGGAGGAAAGATGGGCATGGTGGAGGGTAAAGCAGAGTGCACTGAGGAGAAGATGGATGGGAGGGGAAGGAGAGGGAGAGTGAGGTGGTGGATGGGGCAGGAGGGTAACGGAATGTATACTTACAGGTCCAGGAAGGGCTGCAAGGTCACTTGGAAAGTGATTGTGGTCTGCATGATTCGAGGCAGGTGAGTGGGGTTTTTATGTGATGGTGTGGGGAGAGAGTCCTTCCCACAATTTCAGGGGTCCTGATCAGGAACCCTGCAGCAAGGGCTAATGAAGGGACACTGCGGGAGTCCCAATGGGGACCCCACAGCATAGGATGGGTTAATATTAGGTACTGCAGGGGTAACTATTTGTGTGCTGCGGGCCCTTCAAGGACCCCTGCAGCAAGGTGTTAATGTAGGGACCCCTTCAGCATGGGGCTTTATTTTAGGAGCAGGAGTGAAGTTTAGGGGCCGGGGGGAAGATGGGGGCCAGAAGGGGGGTTTATTTTGCTGCTCCTGCAGCATACGTAACGGCTCTTAAAGTCCTTGCGAGTCCTATTTTGAACCTGCAATATTTTGGCCAATATGTGCCATATGGGGGATTGAAAGCAAGTGCGTTCTTGGGGAATTGTAGGAATTTAATAACGATTTGCGATTTTAGGGATTGTAACTCTTGCGGGCTGGACAGATCAATGGCTTAGCTGGCTCGGAGTTACAATTTTGACAACCCATAGGATTTTTCAGGCTGTAGACCGCAAATAGCAAGTAGCTAAAAGGGGCTAAATGAATAGCCTTAACTTTTGTGGGCTCCTTTACAGGCTACTGTAACTATGTTTTGGGGAATTTAATGAGGCCCATAGAAACATCTCTGTAACTGTTGCAATATTCGAGCCCGCAGATTTACAGCCTCAGGCATTGTACTTAAGCATGATTTACGATTTTGGCTTTCTGCCATGTACTTGCAGGCTTGAAGTCTCAATTTGCAATTCAACTCACAACTTGTGCATAGTGCTCATGCGCAACTCGCAACTCGCAAGGAGAAGAAGGCATAGGGTGGATCTTTGGTCCTTTAAAAAATATATCTGTGGAAGAAAGAATAAACAAGAAGTCTGAGTTTGACATACTAAGCCAAGGTGTGTTTGGTTCTATTTCTTGTATTCGGATCTATCCTACATAAAGGGATAGGCAAACTTGATTATTATTTTATTATTAAGTTCAAGGATACGTTTTAAAATTAGATTGAAATGGCTTTCTTCCAGTACTGATTTTAATGAATTCTATTTACAAAATTTAAACAAATAAACATCCTATTACGTGGCCACTATATTGTTCCTTTAAGTTCTTGAAAGAAGCATGTAAACTGCATATTTAAAAATAAAACATAAAATGAAATGGATTCATTAAAATATCACTTTAAATATTGTCTAGGTACCAAAAATGTGAAAAATAAAACAGGACACAGTAGCTGTTATCTACTTGAATGGTATTGTTTTGTAAACATTATTTTCATGACAAAACCAACATATGTTAGAAAACTTTGAGTCTGACTAAAAGCATAATTAAAAAAAACAAGCGATCAGAGAACACATTAGCCTTAAAAGGTTAGTTCTGTGGACATGATAACCCACTCTGAAAGCAGCCTTTATTAGCTCACTTGTGTCCCTCACAGGGAGAAATATCCTGTAGTATGTCAGTCTGGTCCCACTCACTAGAGTGACCAAGCCCCAAAATACCAGGCAATGCAACCCTGAACAGGAGAAACAAAAACAGCAGACAAACGTTTCCGACTAAAATGGGCCTCGTCTGTAGGGTGTAGCTGAACTCCCTAAGGCACCATATATGTTTGAAAACTTTGAGTCTGACTAAAAACATAATTAAGCAGATAATAAGTAATTAAGCTAATGTTAATCAGAAAGAAAATTACGTTTGATGCCTCTGCTGGACCCTGTAGAGATCCATGATAAGTTTGTGGAAGTTGAGTGAGCGACAAGGACATGTACATTTTGGTTTACAATGGTTTACAATGGTTGCGCAGCCTTATTCTGGGACTGTGAGGGGGAAGGTGTGGCGTCAACTTTAGTAAAATCCAGTTGCCTAATAAAGGCTGCTGGCCTCTCTTTATTCCTGATTTTCCCACGCTTCCCTTCACTGTTTGACAAATAAGCACACACTCCTAATCCAGCTCTCAGAACGTACAAACACTAAATTTTATACTTATAAATTGTGATTTTCCATACAAAATATATTTATTCCCATGGTGTGTGGGTGTTGTGTCATTTAGTCGTGTCCGACTATCTGTGACCTTATGGACTGCAGCACGCCAAGCATATCTATCGTTATGTCTCTGGTTATGCCTATCCATAAGGTTTTCTTGGCAAGGATACTGGAGTGGTTGTCAGTTCCTTCTCCAGTAGACTGCAATTTGTCTGACCTCTCTGCTATGACCTGCCCATCTTGGGTGACACTACATGGTGTAGCTCACAGCTTCATTGAAGTACACAAGCCCCATCATCACGACAAGGTAGTGATCCAGAAGGGGGCCCATGGTTTACACAGCTACTAATGTTGTTAGTCTGGCACAAATAAGTAATTTTTTTTGTTGGACAGCTGTGGTCAAACAAACCCTATTAAACGCTTGATAGACATTTGACTACAGTGTCCATTTAACATTGCACTTTTCATGTCGATTGTGCACTTTCTGAAACTCACATCCGGTGGTGGTAATAATGATAACTCACTTACAGCAGCTATAATGGGATTGCGTTTTCCTTATGGACATTGTTTATGCTGAATAAAAAAGATGACATTTGGAATGTTGTATAAGAAGATGACAATCAAAATGTTACTCAAATAGAAATAGATTGGAAGCAGGCCAGAATGTCATCCAAGCAAGAGGTGGAATTCTAGCATCAAGGTAAGTATGCAAAGCCGAGTAACAAAACACTGCCAAGAGGTTACCAACAGCCAAAAAAAAATCACAGATGCAAAAAAAATAGCAATAATCCTAAAACAACTAGCACAAGGAAACTGGGAAGCTTAAAGCATCCTTCCCGTATTCAAAGGACTACTATCTTTTTTGGTTTGTTTTAAAGTTATACTGCCCTTGTAGGCAGTATGCCAAAGAATGAGAATTGATCATGTTATGAAGAACAAACAAACTTAAATGTACTTATTTTTAATAGTTTGAACTGTTATTACATGTAGTTCCATTGGTAGCCCTGATCACACTGAGAGGATAAGACTCTGTGTGTGTGCTCGTGTGTGTGTGCAATATGACCATAGTGGTGGCTCTGTCCTCACAGCAGGAAGCCCATGACATGAGCAGTTCAGCAGGCTATAACAGCATAAGTAACTGCATGGCTCGTAACAGCAGCTTTATATTTGCACAGCACTCCCTGGATGCTGATGGGTAAGAAAATAAAGTAAAAGTTGGGATGTGGCTGTTTAGTCGGTCAGATGTATCTGACTGTCTGTGATCCTATGGAAAACAGCACGCCATGCACATCTGTCAGCCACTGCATCTCTGAGCTTCCTCAACCTCATGTTCATTGCTTTAAAGGCCTCATCTATGCATCTGCCCCTCTGCCATCCCCTTTTCAGGAGCCTTCAGTATTTCCCAGCATCCTAGTCTTCACCAGGGAATCCCGTCTTCTCATGATATGGCCAAAATATTTGAACTTTAGCCTCCTAATCAAACCTCCAAAGCAGTGAATAGTTTGTCTTAATTTCCAACTGATTTATTGGATCTTCTTGAAGTCTAAGGGACTCTAAGAAGTTTTACCCGACAACACGATACAAAAGCATCAATTTTGCAGTGCTCAGCCTTCTTTATGGTCCAGTTCTCACATCTGTATCTTACTAGTGGGAATACTATAGTTCTGACTATGTACACCTTTGCTGATAGTGTAATATGTTACAGAATAACAATTTCTCAATGTCATGACTGCATCACTATCTGCGGAGATCTTGGATCTCAGGATAATAATTTTTGTCACTGCCTCCACTTCTTCCCCACCTATTTGCTAGGAACTGAGATTGCTGTTGAGCAACAGGCCAACTTTTGCACTCTGTTCTTTCACCTTCATCAGTAAGCCTTTTGGTTCCTCCACACTTTGAAACAATAGAATAGTATCCACATATCTGAGGTTATTATTATTTCTTGAAGTTATCATAGTTATCATAATGAAATAAAAATGGGAAAGTTCTTAATAGCCTCAAATGCCCAGCTGTTTCATCAAAAGTGTGGCTTTGTCAAAGGTTATGGCTATCATTGATCAAGTACTTTATTTATGATGCCTGCCTTGTGTTCCATGTGGGTTTCTTATTACTTAGAATCCCTGTTCTATATATTGTAATACACCTCAATCAGTATTACTTTTGACTAGATAAAGAGAAGTGCCACTCTTGAAAGCTTGTCATTCTAACTAAAATGTATGTCCAAAAGTTATAACTATGTACTTCAATAATCTGGTTTTATCTATCTATTATTTATTGAATTTAACATGCAATTATTCTGGCGTGAGTAAGAGCCTTCAACACAGATAAGTGCAACTCTTGAAAGCTATATTAAAAACTCCTTCTCTGTGAACAAGGTTCTTGCCTACCACTTGTACTTGCAAGAAGTAAAAGTGGTGGCTTCCATTGCAAATTAATAATTAAAAAACTAAAGGCTGCATTATTATTTCACTTTCTAAAACCATTATGTTCTATTATGAATTCTAGTACTTAAAAAAATCACATTGTGACTAATGTGACTATTTAAACTTCTCTAGTTTGCTGTAAGATCGATCTATCTGTCAATCCATCTATCTATTAATCTACCTACCTGGATGGACTAATGAAAATCTGACATGGCAGGCTAAGACAGGACAAGCTGGAGTGGCTTAAAGGAACCAATATGACCAACTGGGAAAAGAAGGAACAAACATAGACTTAAACAGAGTAACATGCAGGTTCAAGTACTGAAGGTTGTGGTGCCATAGCATTATACTCGACAAGCTTAAAAGGATCCATGAGGTAGGACAAGCTGACGGATGACAAATTGAGATTTAGCAGACTAATTCTATTTTATTGAAAGATACGTGATGTCTATTTATCTGTAAAGTTTCTATGTTCCCAAGCATGGGAACAGGACTGGTTTCCACTAGCTCTGCAGGGTTTATATTTAGCAAGTTCTGTGTCTTCATTTGACTAGATAGAAGGCACCAGACTAGGTAGAAATGGGATTGATATGACTAGCATATGTCAGGGAATTTGGGGCCAATCTGAGAAGATCAATATTCAGTAAGATTTCAATGACCTGTCAGTAGTCAGTTTGAAGTTGTTCAGTTGGTGCATGACTGGACAGATCTGAAGGCAGAGAGATAGAGTTTATAGACCAGTCACAGGAGCAGGCCCGTATTTACATATGGGCTAAATGGACTGCAGCCAAGGGCGTCACTATGTTAGGGTGACAAAACTCAGCTATTTGTGTTTTGTTTTTGTTGTTGATAGGAAGCCCTCACCCACCCCACGTCCCCTAGGTACCCAGCCCTTGTCCCTTAGGTCCACCTGGCACCCCTCACCCTGACCCGGACCCCCCTCTCATACCCTGATCGGTGGGAGTAAATCTCTGTGTGTCTTCTGTGCCTACCCTGCTGGCGCATCATAGCTGAGTTTAAAAAAAATAAAAATCAATTAGGTTGCACAAATGTTTATATAATTAACCCTTTGATTTCCACAGGGCGGCAAATCAATCTAGACCAGGGCGTCAAAACTCTCAAATCCACCCCAGCAGAGGACTGCAACAAAAGTCCAAGAACAGAAAACCAGACAGGCAGATTAAAGGATACAGTAATGGTAAGTAGAAGCACCAACCTCAGTAACAGCAAACTCTGGCAATTTCACATAGCAAGGAAATGTGAAATAAGTTATTTCTGCAGATAGCATACCATGCAAATCATGTTGACAGCCACCTTACTGTAAAAGAAAGGAATAGCTTAAAGGTAATGATATGAAAGGTTCATGGATTATGAATGCATGTGATAGAGAAGAATTGGTTGTGTAGGAAAACATTTTTTTTGCATGAAAATATCCAATAAATAAACATTAAAAAAACATACCCTAAAATTGCAAAAATGTGTCAGGTTTTGATTTTAAGAAGGAACACATCTGAAAATCCGAGCTAAATTACGATGAACTTCAGAATTAGTTGTGGCCAATCAGAGGTAGGTACAACAATGTATCTGTTGTCCTCTCACTGGCTGAGACAAAGCTGCTCAGGGGGCAGTCATGATACTGACATCTTATTCACTAGGACACAACTCTGCACAGCTTATTGGCTAGGACGCTCTGCCTACAAAGATGTCTTGGGGGTGTAGCTCACACAAGAGATTTCAAATCTACTTTACAGAATTCCTCAAGAAAATGATCTGATATGAAATAGGCTCAATCAGACAAACTTAAAACACATGATATCCCACAAACTATCCATATACCTTTAAGACTTAACCTCAAATATTTTACTTACATGTCTCATGTGAACTTGAACTCTGAGCTTTTACCAAAAAGGTGTTACCTGTGTCCTTGTACAAAAACATTCCACATCCATCTCTTCTCCCTTTTCTCTGTCAGTAAGAGCAGCTTAGCTTGAAAGTCCTCAGGCTTTCACTTCTTATTCAATTACTCATAATAGATCTTTGCTGCTCTGCCAGCTGTCACAGACAAGAGATGATCTCTATATATGTGTTTTTCATAAGGGAATCTTACAAAGAAAAGATGTATGTCCTTCAGCCTTACTTGACTGAAAGATGAAACCGTTTGGATATAGACATATATATAAAACTTAGTACCAAGCAATACACATTTTATGTTTATAGCTGCCTTGCAATATAGTACAGTTGTTGCATTTTTACCCTGTTCAAATTCCATGGACATAACGTATAACCGCTGAGAAATATCATTCTGAAAAATAAAGACAAAGAGTAGATTAAAAAGCAGCATATTCCCAATTCATGTACAAAACCCAGAAAATGTGTTATTCTAGAACCATAGGGCCTCATTCAAGTTGGGCTCGTAACTCTGATTGTCTGCGATTGAGTTGCGTGCCCAAGTAGCTCTACTCTTCCGATGTTATTCTATTATGAGGGTCCGATCCTGAAAATCGGAAACCATGCCATCGAAAGTAGCAGTTCCGGGCTTGAACATCAAGCCCGAAACGCCTGCGATCGAAACAGGCAATGGAAACATAGATCGTCATCATGACATCACTCAATCTAACCTCCTGTGTGGTGTATCCAATTCTGATTGGCTCTAAGCATCTGAGCCTTCCGATTGGCTGATATAACTGTCAATCAGATTGCAGCCAATCAGAAGGCTCAGATGCTTTGAGCCAATCAGAATTGTATACACCCCACAGGGTTAGGAGCAGTGGGGAGGATATGTTAGGGCTTTGCAAACCCTTGCAAGACTTCCTTGGTCCAAGTAACCTGTGGTTGGCTTTTAACCATTTACAGGCTTAATGGAGTGGTTAAGAAGGGGGAATCAGAGCAATTGAATAGCGGTTTTAGCCTTGCGGCCTTGAAAGATCAAAGGCTTTGAGGGAAGTAACTAGCGATTTGACAAATCACAATGGGTCGGTAGGGATTGTGGGTCGGAGGCCGCAATCAGAAGGCAATTGAAAAGCAGAGTTACCTGCGACCTCCACTTGCGACCACGGATCTCTAACAAGTAGCAAGAGATTGAGGCCCATACAGTTAGGCCTGCTAAAATCCCTGTTAGCCTAAATAAGTAACACATATTTTTTAAACTTTATATTAAAAGGACATGGAATTTATCACACACGGCACTGAAAACCTAGTGAAAAAGCTTTTTAATTTTTAAAATTGATGCCTATTTCACGGTTTAATAAAAGTTTTTAGATTACCCTGTTAATCCTCAAAATGTGGCTGTGATAAGCTTCCTTCACAGGTTCTGCAAGAATCACAGATTCACAAGCACCCTGCAAATGGCCAATCAGCTCTCTTTGCTGCAGTCAAAATGTCAATTTATTTCTTTAGATTTTTTAGACATTTTAATCTCAGATGGAAACATGTGAAATGCATGATTGCAGTGAAAACAGTTTATTAGCATTTAGAGGGAGAGAATGCACTATTAAGCACAATAAATCCTATGATGTAAGCAAGACTCCTGCCGACTCAACGCAAACAGTTTTAATATTTTAAAAGCTTCACTGCTGCATTAAAAAAAAAAAAACAATAAAAACAAGGAAAACAGTTTTTACACATATTCTAGTTGATTTTCATTCTACAGAGTAGTTTTGATAACTTCAGTTGCCATTTAAACTGTGTGCCATCAAAGAGACACATCAATGGTCCCAGATATTGGAGGAATGAAGAGTACACATATAAATATAATTGTTGCTATTAAAAGTTTTGAGGGGAAGTGTAAGATAATTGATTCTTAATATTAGGTATTTTAAAGGTCACTGTAGTTGTCATACAATACGGTTTCATAAAACAATATGGTGCTTAAAGGTATATCCAAGTTTCATGGATTAACCCTCCTAGCGGTAATCCTGAGCATGGCTCAGGGTTAATTTTTAGTACCTAAAGCGGTAACCGCAAGCCACTCTCAGTATTACTGAGGGGAGTGCAGGGCGGATCTGGAGGGGGGCCAGTTCTGCCTAATTTGCCTGGGCCCCCTCAGCCCACCACTCCTCCTCCTCCTCCTCCTTCCCCCCCTTATCATCCTCCTCCTCTTTCTCTCCCTTATCATCCTCCTCCTCCTTCTTTCCCCATAACCTCCTCCTCACTTCCCCCTTCTGCAATCACCTCCCTATCCCCTCTCTCCTTACTTCTTACACCTTACTATGCTGCAATGAGCTGATGATGATGATCCTGACTTCTCAGCACATCTTGCAGCTGTTAACAGACTGGCATATGCTAATGGAGAGGGAGGAAGTGATGGGAGATTATGAGGAAGAAGGAGGAGTATGATAAGGGGGGAAGGGAGGAGGAGGAGGATAAGGGGGGAAGGAGAGAGGAGGAGGATGATAAGGAGGGTGGAGGATAATGGGGAAGCAGGGGGTGCATAAGGGGAAAGGAGGGAGGAGAAGGATAAGGGGGAGGAGAATAAGGAGGGAGGGGGAAGAGGAGGAGGAGGGAATTGGGGAAAGGGAGGAGGAGAATGGGTGGTATGATTATTTCAATCATTTTGAATGTACCACTTTAACATTCTAAATACTTAGGGCCTCATTCTATTAGCGGCCGTAAATCGGCCGTAAGGCTGCGATTCCTTGCGGGGGTTCAGTTAACTCGCGATTCTATTATACGGCCCCGCAAGGATCTCCTCTTACGGCCGGCCGCATATCTTGGAACCGGCCGTAAGCTCAGAAATCTACAAAGTCAGAAATAAATTCAAGCCTGCACTGTACAGCTCTGTAAATGCTAGGGATCATATTGGGGGACATGAGGATTAAAAGTAACCCCCTCTCGAACTTGCACATCAGCCCAAACCCGAGTTCAAATTAACTGTTTATTTTCCGGCTGCGGCGTGGGCGGGTCTGAAGTGCTCCAAGCACTCTGGACCTGTTACATGTATATTTTACGTATATTAAAAATAAAATATTTTACGGATTTGAGTATAGGATAATTATGTGCTATTTTTTCTAACACCTAAAATCCCTTTATAGTCTTCTCAAAGTGCAGGATGGCTTTATTTGAGCTATTTTATGTGCTTAATTGGTGCTAGCGGGACCTCTTTCCTGCAAGTAAGCTGCGGCTCGTTTTTAGCCTTGCAGAGAGGGTTCCCGGAGCAATTGAATTGCAAATAGGAATTTCTTACGGCCGAAACTCTTGCGGACGTTTTAGATCAAAGGCTTTTCTCCGGCGCGAGCGGCCGCAAGAGATAGCAAGGCACCGGCCGCAAGCCTGCCGGAATCCCCGGCCGGAGGGGAATAGAATAGCCGAATAGCTTGCGGCCGGTCCTTGCGGCCCCGCAACGGCTGCGGCCGCTAATAGAATGAGGCCCTTAGATAATAGTACCACCAGGAAGGTTAATACATTTCTGCAATACTTCAAAAAGCAACTTATTTGTATGCAGCACATCCCAAAAAACATTGTATTTTTATTAATATCTAAAAATCCCTCTAATGATTATGTTGACACCTCCAGGGGGTGTCTACACAGGCATCTGCCCCCCCCCCCAATCAGCATGCAGCAATATTAACCTGCTGTTGCTTGCTCAGCCAATCTCCTTTCAGCTTCCTGTCTGTATGTCAGAAGCAATACATAGCACATATCAGTGATACACTACATATCCCAGTTGACTTTGCAGCACAAACACGAACTTCAGAATTTAAAACGTTAGCATTCTAAAGATTAGCCAAGCTTCTTCTTCCCATTCAGTATTAAGTGTTCAAGGTTAGGAAAGGATCTGACCAGGAGGCTGTCTATTTTTTTTCTGATAGGTCTAGGTCTGCCTGCAGTGGCCACTGCAGTTAAAGGATCACACATGTCCCCATATGTGCTCTGCACCATTAGATAGAGGGTGAATAAAACATGTTGAAAATGTGTTTTAATTTTTTTAATTGATGCTGTACTCATGGAGTTCTAATCAATAGAAGTCAGGCTTTTTCAATGTTTTGCCTCTGAATGAGTAATGAGCTCTGCACCACACGGAACATAATGAATATTAATTATAATCAGTTGTAGAAGCTTACGAGTAAGGTTATAATTTTGCATATTTTCCACTGTATCAGTTCACTCTGTCTTTGCTAGTTTTTAGAGGAAATTATTTCTGCACTTTTTATTTCACTACATGGCTTACTGTCAAACCTTTTTGTATGAAAATGTCAAATGACCCAAATGTCCACTGTCCTGAACAAATCTCCCAATGCACTGGTTGGATATATCTTTTAAAACCCCTTGAGGCAAACTTTCTATGTGCTGTGAAGGTGTTCACCAGTGAAACAAGACGAAGGAGCTATAAGATTATATAAAGCCAGTTCATTTTTTATTAACACTTTTAAGAGCACAGAAAAGGTTAATGAAGAAAGTCAGTTCACTGTAGCAAAAAGTCATTTAATTTTATCAGCAGATTTATTGAAGAGTTTTGTAAAGATATGGCCATGTTATCTACTAATAAACCAGATACACATAAAATTAAACTACGTTAGCTGTAAATTTTATCTTTCAATTAAATCCTCAATAACTTTAAGTAGTGATAACTTCCGTCCTCTCCTTATCCTCATTATATACTTAATTCATAGCTATGCACATGTCTTTAATAATTCATTATTTATACATACTTACATTTTAAATTCTCTATCAATTATTCATTTGAGTGGGGTCATGATGACCTTCGTGGTGGCCAATTATATTTTTTTAAGGTTAACCTCAAGATGTGTCAAAGCAATCGATTTCTCCATGAGATACGTTTTTTTAAGTATTTGTTTACTAGAGTGGTTTTATCTAGAAAAGAACTGAGCCAAAGGCTGCAGCATATAGGCTAGGTTAAATATAATTCAATAAGTAAGAAAATATCAGGGAAGTATAAATATTTGAATATGTCATCTGCTGGGAGAGGAGAGAAAATTTAATTTCCAAAAAGATTTGACTTGCGAGGAAAGTGTACCTTTAATTTACCCAATATTCTCCACAGTATGACCATGGCTCTTCAGCAGATGATGGCTTGCTTTGGAGGGTTTTTGCAGATCTTAAGTGAAACTGTATTATAAAAAGAGTTTGGTTTATAAAAAGCAGACAAATATCTAGCTAGAAAACAATATACATTCTACCATGCAGATTTCTAGAACCCATGTGATGAAGTTTTCTTGTTTGGGTTCAGTTAGTGGTACAACAAAATGATATATTTATTTAAATATAGTAACGTTATCAGTCCCCACTGAGTTAGCCAGTGATGCAAAATAATACACCAAAACAAATCAAAGAAAATAACAGGTATAGCTTCCACCAAAGCACTACCTTTATTGATAGTTCCCTCATTATCTAGGTCCCATCCAGCTAAACCTTGGTAGAGCAAAACAAAATAAACATGCCAATATTTTGTTCAAAATCTATCTGCTGCTTCATCAGCTCCAAGCTTGTATCTCACACACCTACACGCACACTTTTCTCTTTGTGTCTCTTTTCCCAACTCAGACCAATAGTACAGACCAGCAAATTCCAGGAGCAGTCTTAAATCCTGTCTGAACATCTATTTAGCTGCTCAGTGAAGGTAACCTTTTCAAACCTCCTGGAGATAAGGAGCCCATGGATCACACAAACCTCTTGTATCACTTTGTTACATATATAGTATGCCAGAAAGTGGAAAGTACACCTACAAACAGAAATATCACTACGTATGCAAACGTGCTGTCCTAGGCCTATGCCTCATGGGCTTAAGCAGAGACACATCCCTGTATGTAGTGCAGCCCTGCAACATTATAGAGATGAAAAAACAATAGTGGACATACATCCCAAAATGTCCATTGCAGCTTACTTCGCTCAAAGCCTTTGATCTTTCCCGGCCACAAGAGTTGGGGCCACAAAAATCCCTAATTGCTATTAAATTGCTCCGATTTCCCCTCTGCCGATCCTGTAAACAGCTAAACGCGAACCCCAGCTTACTTGTACCAAGGAGGTGTCGCCAAGGGCTTACTTACTAATCGTAGCACTTGCAAATGCAAATATAAAATCGATCCTGCACTGTAAATGATAGGGAACACAACGGTTGATGTTAATTTTCCATCAGAAATCCTACTGGCTTCAACCTCTAAGCCCGTAGGACTTTGGAATCCAACCTCCATATTTCATTGAAGTCCTACGGGCTTGAATAACGAGTTATGGGCTTGGAGGTCATTCACTTTTGTCGGAAATTAAACATGAAATAAAGTTTTTGATTTTGGCGCTGTGCAAGCTTGGGAATGTTTTACTTTTAATCTTAAAGTCACCCATTGTGTTTCCCATCAGACTCCTACTATAATATGAAGATCATGTACAGTATTTATAGCAGTTTAGTGAATATAAGTGTATATACAAAGTGCATACTAAAGGGGCCATGCCTACACTTAGGCGGGTGTGCTGATGGCACAAAAGTGGGGCCCTGAGTGCGGGCCAAGATTATCTGATTGTTTGTATTTTGGGAAATGTACTGTGGCCAGTTGTACCTCCAAAAGTTGTTTTGTGTCTTTATTTGGGGGAAGGCACCAATGGGTCATAGTGGGCCAAGTGACAGCTCACTAGCTACTTAGAATTCTGTTAATATATACAGAATTCGGAAGACTACTTTTTCCCAGTGCTTAAAACCCATTTACATATGAAAGACAAAAAAGTTGATTGGAAAAAAAAAAAATATTGTATTAAATTTAACAAAAGACTATGGCGAATTAAAAACATCAATCATGGTTCAGAACAACTAAATATGAATCATTTCTATTTGTCCACTAGGGAATTCATATAGACAGGGCACTAAAACAGGGTACAAAACTTCAGCTCATGTCGCAATCTTGTCTTATACCTATGTAAGTGGATATTTTGATAATTAAAAATCAATTTATAATTAAATCTTGACAGTATATGGGAAAATATACTTTCCACACTCCGTCTTAATGCTTCTCCAATAAATATTATCTTATTTTCCTACTAATAGGACTCTGGAATCCAACCTCCATATTTCATTGAAGTCGTACGGGCTTGAATAACGGGTTACGGGCTTGGAGGTCTTTCAAGCCCGTAGGACTTTGGACAGAAATTAAACATGAAATAAAGTATTATATTTTGGCGAGGAGAGAGCTTGATAATGTTGTGCTTTTAATTCTAATGTCAACCATTGAGTTCCCCATCATTTACAGTACTGGATTGAATTTATATTTGCATTTAAAGTGCGCTGATCTTACGGGCTTGAACCACGAGTTACAGGATTGCGTCCGCAATCATGTTCAAGCCCGGAAATGCTACTGCCGATAGCATGGTTTCCAATTCTCGTGAAGTGGGACTTAATTGCAGGCCAGGCCAACTGAATAGCAAAGTAAAAGTAGAGCAACTCAAGCACGCAGCTCAAAAGGAAATACCCAAAGGTGGGTATTTACGCTCAAGTAACAGCCCCGAATTAAATGAGGCCCAATATGAGGTGAAATATAGATAAAGCACTAATAAGGCAATAATAAATTCAATTCGGATCAGAGGTGCAATAAGGATAAAGCACTAGTTGTAACCAAAGCAATAAACAATATAGACATAAACATGGGCTCAGCCAATTATAGGTTAACTGTTATAGCCACGGTAATATAACATGTGGCCCTAATATAGGAAACCTCACAGCACCTTACCACAATATCCAGTTAAGATAAGAGAAAATTGGACCCGCTCACCCACTGCTTAATGCCATTTCACAGAAACATTGGCTTTCTCAAAGGCTGAAACGTCAGCCTTGGTATTTTGGTATTTTATTTAAACTGGTTTTAATATTTCTTCATTTTTCAACCTTTCACGATCAGAGTATCTTTGTGTAACCATTTATTACACAAAAACTTGACATCAAATATGTCGTATTTTATGTTGACACATACCCCAAAAAACTAACACACATTTTAAAATGACCACTGTAGTTTGTTTATGTTGCAATCCATTAAGAATATAATCAGCATTTGTAGCTTTTACAACTTACATTTGAACCTCAGTGCCACTAAGATTTCTAGTGGTGGGAGAGGACAAGTCCCAAAAACTCTCCTATAGTTTTTTTTACTAACCTGTGTATTTGTATTTACTTAAATATTTGAATACCCTAAAAGTGAAAGATCTGGAACTAAAGATAAATCCATCTCAGTAACAGACTTTAAAAGATTATACACATTTACCCCAAATTCTTATCTTAGGTGGCACTGCAGGAAAGGAATACTCCTATTAGGGCAGCCTCCCAGGGAGATACATTCTCCCCTGTACACCCAATAGAAATGGGAATATGTAGTCTATTGGACCCTGTCCTCTTCTTCATTCCTCATATACAATCATTAAATTAATTTTGTCTCTTCCATCTAAAAAATATCTCTAAAATCCGTCACTACCTTACACAAGACACAACTAAAATTCTAATACATTCTCTCATCATATACTGCAACTCTCTCCTTGCTGGCCTCCCTATCACCCTCTTGTCTCCACTCCAATCCATAATGAACGCCTCCTCTAAGCTCATCTACCATACTCAACACTCAGTGTCTGCAGCTCCTCTCTGCCAATCACTCCATTGGATTCCCATATCCTCCAGAATCAAATATAAAATCATCATCCTAACTTACAAAGCCCTCAACAACAATGCACCCCCTTATATCTCTGCTCTCTCATCTCCAAATACTCCCCCACCCACCCTGTTCATTCTGCTAACGATCTTCTCTCCTCCTCTCATCACCTCCTCTCACTCCTGCCTTCAGATTTCTGGCACTGCCCCTATTCGTTGGAGCTCCTTGCCTAGCTCCACCAGACATTCCTCATGCGTCGAAACCTTCAAAATCTCACTAAAAACACATCTGTTCAAAGAAGCCTATCACCTCCAGCCTTAACTGGCACAACACATCTATCACCCTCCCACCCTAACTTATTAGATTACAAGTTTGCGAGTTTTCAATCTTGTAAGGTTCTTTAGCGCACACTAGATTCTAAACTCAAAGACAGGGCTCTCCACTCTTGCAATGTGTCAATTTTGTTTTATCTTGTACTCAACCCTTATTCAGCGCTACAGAATATGTTGGCGTATTACAAATAAATATAATAATATTAATAATAATATTAATAATATATTCCGCAAGTCTGAAACAACAAATTTTCTTCAAATAGTGATTATATTGTTAACCAGTCACTAAATAGACAAATAAATAAGGAAACAAAAACTAAAGTCTGAACAATACAGTGGTCCTCTTTTACCAAATCAGCTTTACGATATAATAATATGAAAGGTTAGAGAATAAAGTCTATTATGATTAAATAAGAATAAATACAACTAAGATAGTATAATTAACAATAAGATAACATATTGAAGAAATAATATTAATGATTTCTGTGAATGAAACAAAAGCTTAGTATAGTTAATGATATTAAGGAAATGTTGAGGAATATAAAAATGAAAAAAAAAAAAATATGTATTTTATTAGATTTTATTCAATATTCAGCATTGCCATATAGATAAGTATATAAATATGAATTGTCATAAAGTCTTTATCGTAAATGTTCCATGTTTGCAACATGATTAGTTTTTGCAATTAGAGATAGTGTTGTAATAATTTCCTTTCTTTAGTGTGATTATTATTATTATTATCTTTATTTATATCGCGCCAACATATTCCATAGCGCTGTACAGGGGTTTAGTACATGGCAAAAAACAAACTTAACACCTTATAAAGAATGGAGGGCCCTGTTTTTGAGCTTATATCAAATGTACATAGTGATTGTTTCCAAGACACGAACACACGATTGAAAACTCGCAAACCTACAATCTAAGGGTTTAGGTGTGATACAAGAGGGTGACAAATGCAAAATGGCAACGTGAATGCAATTTGTTTAGTCAATTGGAGGGGTCTGTGTGTTGTACTGAAGATTGTGGGTGTAAGTGTTATTAAGCTGTGGAGTGTGCAGTTGTAATTATAAAGGCTGAAGGTGATAAGATTTCTTAAACAGGTGTGTTTTTAGTAATTTTTTAAAGGTTTTGAGGCAGGAAGATAATCTGATGGAGCGAGGCAAGGAGTTCCAAATAGTAGGGGCAGCACGAGAAAAGTCTTGAAGACGGGAGTGAGAGGAGGTGATGAGAGAGGAGGAAAGAAGAAGGTCGTTAGCAGAACGAAGGGGGCGGTTGGGAGAGTATTTTGAAACAAGAGCAGAGATATGAGGGGGTGCATTGTTGTTGAGGGCTTTATATGTTAGCGTCATAATTTTAAATGTGATTCTGGAAGCTATGGGAAGCCAGTGGAGTGATTGACAGAGAGGAGCTGCAGACACTGAGCGTTTGGTATTGAAGATGAGTCTAGCGGAGGCATTTATTATGGATTGATGGGGAGACAGACGAGAGATGGGTAGGCCAGCAAGGAGTGAATTGCAGTAGTCGAGTCGAGATATGATGAGAGAGTGTATTAGAATTTTAGCTGTGTGTTCTGTAAGATAATGACGAATTTTGGAGATGTTTTGTAGGTGAAACTGACAAGATTTTGTTAGCGATTGGATGTGAGGAATAAAAGAGAGGATGGGATCTAGTAGAACCCCAAGACAACGGGCCTGGGAGGTGGGAGTGATGATGGTGTTGTCAACAGTGAGAGATATTTGAGGAATGGAAGCTGTAGTAGAGGGTGGAAAGATTAGGAGTTCAGTCTTAGACATGTTGAGTTTGAGTTGACGGGTGGACATCCAGGAGGATATGCTACAGAGGCAGTTGGAAACTTGAGCTAAAAATGAGGGGGATAGATTGGGTGCAGCGAGGTAGATTTGACTATCATCTGCATAGAGATGGTACTGAAATCCAAAGGATGTTATGAGGGTGCCAAGGGAGGAGGTGTAGATGGAGAAGAGGAGGGGGCCTAGGACAGAACCTTGGGGAACGCCAACAGACAGAGGGAGAGGTGAAGAAGAGGTGCCAGAGAAGGAGACGCTAAATGTACAATCTTTTAGATAGGATGTGAACCATGAAAGAGCTGTGCCCTGGATGCCAAATGAGCGTAGAGTTTGCATTAGAAGAGGGTGGTCAACTGTGTCGAAGGCAGCAGAGAGATGCAGGAGAATTAGAATGGAGAAGTGACCCTTTGATTTGGCAGTTAGCAAGTCATTGATGACTTTTGTGAGGGCTGTTTCTTTTGAGTGTGGCACGGAAACCAGATTGGAAGGGGTCAAGAAGGGAATTAAAGGAAATCAATTGAGTGAGGTGATTGTAAACAAGCCGCTCAAGCAGTTTAGAAGCCAGGGTAAGTAGTGAGATAGGGCTGTAGTTGGAGGCAGAAGCTGGGTCAGATGAGGGCTTCTTGAGAATAGGTGTAATTATGGTGTGTTTTAAGGAGGATGCCAGTGTTTAGGGAGAGGTTGAATAGATGTGTGAGAGCTGGGATAAGTGTGGTGGATAGGGGAGGGATTATCTGTGATGGAATAGGATCATGTGGACATGTTTTAAGGTGAGAGGTTAATAATAATGTAGATACTTCATCCTGGGTTACAGGGTCAAAGGAATCCAGAGTGGAGGAGGGATTGGGGAAGGGTAAGGGTTGGGTGTTGTCGGTTTGTGGAGAGGATGGTGGGATAGGGCCAAGCTGGGAGGAGAGCTCATTTCGGATGGATTCAATTTTATTTTTAATGTGGTTGGCAAAGTTATCAGCAGTTAGACAGGAAGGGGCAGGAGGTGGGGGTGGGCAAAGGAGGGTGTTGAATGTAGCAAATAATGTCATGCAATAAAGTTACTAGCAGTACAATTAATGTTGGAGATTATATAAGATTGATATATTTTTTTACCTTAATATTTGAATCCCATAACAGTGAAATACCTGGATCTAATGGTAAGTCCATCTCAGTAACAGAATTTATAAAATGATACAATTTTAGCCCAAATACTTCTATCTTCGAGCAATGGCACCAACCAGTATGACATTTTCATGTTGCTCCCCACATTTTTTTCCAACATTAGCTTGGCCGAGTAATAAATACTTTACTTAATTACTCTGGTTTATAATACCATTGAAATTTTAATTTATAGCAATTTGATATGTTTGCAAATGTAGTTTTGTGGTGTCTTTCCAGATGACATGACAAGAAGTTAAACTGCTGTTTCTAATTTATCTCTATTATAGATTAATAGTTTCTACTCCAGTCATTCTTTATATTGCCTCTATCTTATTTCCTCTAAACGCAGATGGTTTTAACCTTCCCCATTCCACTGACTACCTAAGCGGTTTCAGTAGATGCTTATAAAACAATTACTATGTATGCCAACTCCCAGAAGCATGTGAAAAATCTATTTTGTATATTTGGAACTGCAAAGCAAAATTCCTCCTCTGGACAAAACCAACACAATAATTTGGCAGCTACACTGAATATTACAAAAATGATTTATTATGGTAGCCAGATAGCAAAATAAAATAGACTTGTGGTACAGGAATATTGTGAAAAAATCCAGGTATAGCAGATCGAGCTTACAAATACCCAGGTGCAATGGGGTTAAAATGTAATGGAGTGAGTCTTACCACCCACTTTGTATTACACTATTTCTGTTCTGATTTCCTTCCATTCTTGCTGCCCCCACCTCACTGAGACCCTCATTAGACAGGTGCTCGCATAATCTCTATTTATGGTCCCTGTTTTAGCATCCACTTAATGTTTCCCTTGGTTCATTACAATAGTAATATTTAGCTGCGACCCAGAGTGCCAAATCATTGCCGTTTTTGCTCTATGAGAAATATTATAGTTATTAGATCTAGTTTAAAAGC
This sequence comes from Discoglossus pictus, assembly GCA_027410445.1. NCBI lineage: Eukaryota > Metazoa > Chordata > Amphibia > Anura > Alytidae > Discoglossus > Discoglossus pictus. The sequence goes on from CM050163.1 coordinate 110,349,408, forward strand.
ATGAACAGTTGGTTTATATGATATTATGTGCATCATAAAATTCTGATAAATGAAGAGTAAACACATTGGAAATAGGAACCTTGATAATTACAACTGCCCAACTGATACATACTACGGATAACATTACAAGCATGAAGAATGGTTTTACTAGATCACTGGATGTCAAATTATAAAAAATTCCCTGTCATCAACCTAAATAAAATGCTCTCTCTCTTCCTTATCCACATTGGGGATTTGAAGTGGCTGCTAGAGAAATCTGTATTATATGGAGAGTGTTTTCACAACTTTAGCAAGCTGAAGGCAAACAGTAGAGCATGAGCCACTTGAGAGTTTATGTCAATGAACTGTTAGGCCAAAAACTAATGGGGTGTACAGTATCTTGGAAACAGGCAGGATAGAGGGTTTTCACGTAATTGAAATGAACAACTCTGATTTAAAATACAATGCTGTATTTATAAATGTAAATAACATAATTATGTACAATCTATATTTATCAGCCCCTATATTTTTCAAGTCCAATATTAGTCATATTTGTTAGGTAAAAAGATGCTCATATATTCATCTAATATTAGTCACAAATGTAAAAAAAAGTGAGTGCTAGTGAATCATCGGGAAAGGGACAAAAATACATTCCAGAATTGGAATTACCCGATGATTTAATGGAAGGTGACTTGCCTTCTAAACAATACTTTCTTTGCTCCTCTTCAGCTTCTGCTATCATCGCTTATCAGTAAAGGTAAATATATTCTTTGTATCAGATTAAGGGCTGGGAACAGATTATTACATTTTTTGTTAATTTCTATTGAAAAAAAAATGTATTCTATATTCATCCGATTCAGTATCTTTTTGTTTCTCAGGAATGGATTAATGAAGGTTCCACTGTATATATATTCTTAACAAAACAATATGCTTGGGTCACCCTCCTTAGATATCATTATTATCAATTCCTGTGCTCCAAAGTAAGTTTACAAATACAGTCTTTTGATCTAATGTGTTTGTTCTAAATATACACTATGATACACTATGAATTTCTATCAATATCTTTAAAATTCACAGGAAAAAGTTATATCTTATAACAATATAAAATGTATCAAAAATATCTTATTTATTCAATTCACATTAAAAATTTAATTTCAAATTGGCACCATTAAATCAACAAAGTTCTTTAAAACCTTTTCTCTTATCGCTGGGGTACCCTTATTACTTATCATATATTTTAAGTCATTATAAAATTACTAACGATTTGCCTGTCAAAAATGACGGCATTAAAATTTAAAGGCTGACAATGCTGTTTGCCACACAATTCAAGGCCCTTTCCCCTATAACTTGTGGGCCCTGCGATGAGCACCTTCTGCGCTCATTGCAAGCCTCTACCACCGTCTAATTTACGGGCCTCGCACTGAGCCCCTCATCGCGAGCCCTGCAATAAGCGTCTTCGGCGCTCATTGCAGGCCTCGTCCAACTTATCACTTTTGTGCCGCGCGCATTTGGCGCTCATTGCTAGCCCAAGGATGAGCGTCATCGGCGCTCATTGTGTTGTACGCAATGAGCACCTTTGGCGCTCATTGCAAGCCTCTCCCCACTTTGTGAGCCCTATGTCTGCTTCCCCCTCTCCCTTCCATGTGTCTGTTTTCCCCTCTCTCCCCGCCCCCCTCACTCGTTCTACTCTATTTTTTCCCCTTATTTCCTTCCTGTGTCTCTTTTCCCCCCTCTCTAACCCTGTGTCTCTTTCCACTCTCTCCCCCTCTCCCTCCCCTTCTTCCTCCCCTGTGTCTTTCTCCTCTCTGTCCCTGCTCATTTTGCTTTGTTCCCATTGAGAGCCAATCTATCATTTTTTAGTCTTGCATGGCTCGCACTGAGTGACATTGCTTTTATTTTCAAAGTGTTTGGGTTCTGATGAGCGACGTTGTTTATATTTTCAAAGTACTGCGTGCCTTTTGTTACAGGCTTCGGCCTCGTTTTGATCCCTTTTGAAAGCATTTACGTTTTAACGTCTGCCATTTTTTCCTTGTTTAGCTGATTTTCGATCTCCGAAAAATGGCAATTGAGGTTCAAATTAGTTTGCTAGCTCACTCACAGGCTCCCTGGCTCTCCCCCTGAGGTTTTTAAGTTATTTTGTCAAAATATCGTCCGTTAAATTCGTAATTCTTGAATGCCTCGCGATAAGCGCCTTCGTGCTTTGTCGCCAATCGCGGGAACCACCATGGGTGCCTTCAATCTCTTTCCATCCTCCATCGGTGGTGCGTCCTCGGGCAAATGACAGCTATGACGACCCTTAGAGGCTCCCTGAAAGGGCACTATTGCGAGGGCTGCAATGAGCACCTTTGCTGCTCATTACAGCCAAGTCGTGCGTGCCTCGTGATGAGCACACATTGCCGCAAAGTCGTCCGAGCCTCGCGATGAGCGCCTACCACGCTCATTGCAGCAAAGTTGTGCGGGCCTCGCGATCAGTGACTAAGGCGCTCATTGCACATGCGCAACCACGTAACTTTTAACATGGCGTGACGGCCAAACTCGCAATACGACAACTATTATTTGTGATACATTTATATTTTCCCAGTATAAAATTGGTGCACTGGGCTGACTTCTCACTTTGGTACAATCTCTATAGCAGGGATGGATTGCACCTTAATGATGAGGGAGCTTTAGTGCTAGGGGATAGGGTGGTAGAAAGGCTGGGGAAGTTTTTAAACTAGTATGTGGGGGGGAGGGACGAGATAGAAGTAATGGGGTAGAAAGTGTAGATGGGGAAAGGAATGCATTAACTGGTCATGAGGGAGGAGATGGGGGGAGGGTTAGTACAGTCAATAGGGAGGTATTGCTAAGTAACACAAATACAATGGCAGGCACTTCAGAACTACATACTCATAACATAGGGTGTAAGCTTGCTAATGCCAGTAGCTTGCCAGGAAAAATGGAAGAGTTAAAATTATTAGCAGTTAATGAGAAATGGGATTCAATATGCATTACCGAAACGTGGTGGGATGAATCTCATGACTGGACTGTTAATCTGTAGGGTTATAACCTATTTAGGAAAGATAGAGGTAATGGTAAAAGAGGAGGAGGGATTTGTCTGTATGTTAAGCCTGAATTTAAGCCTACAGTCAGAGAAGATATTTATGGGGGAACTAGAGATAATGTTGAATGTTTGTGGGAAGAGTTAAATAGTGGAGGAGCAAATTCTAAAATAATATTAGTAGGAGTATGCTAGAAACCCACAAATATAATTGAAAGTGAGGAAATGCATTTATTGTTACAGATTGGAAATGCAGCTAAGCATGGGCAAGTTCTAATAATGGGAGATTATAATTACCCTGAAATAAACTGGATAAATGAGACCAGCAGTTCAGCTAAGGGGAGCGGGTTCTTGAGTACACTCAGGGATCATTATCTGGCACAGGTTATACAAGAGCCTACTAGAAATGAGACTATCTTGGATTTAGTTATCACATATATAGTTATGAGCATGCGAGCCCGCTCAAGCCGTTGCTCACGCTTGCGGGCTCGTGTAGCGAGGGCCGCAGTTGCTGGCAAGGAGCGCCAAAGGCACTCCTTGCCAGCAACTGCGGCCCTCGCGAAGAAAGAGACACTGGGAATGCCTGGCCTGGGGTAGGGGGCTAGGAGACACAGCACAGGGGACATTCATTGGGCATGGGGATATGCACATTGATCAAAAGGAAGGATAGCCAGTGATAAGGTAAGGACAGGGGGTCTAAGGTGGGTATACTAAGGAAGCCAAGATACATGAGAGGCGTTGGCATACCTGGATGGAGACTGATAGACCAGAAAGAAGATGGAGAACAAGGGCCACAGGTAGAGATGTATAGGGAAAGCACATTCGGGGATTAAGGTGGGTATAGCCTGAGGGGGCACAGTACTGGAGGCGGTGGCAGCGCATCAAGGATAGTAATGGAGCCAGAGATGGAGGGGCACCGGAGGGAGATACGAGGGTAAGGGCACCAAGGGGAGACACATGGCCTTGAAATAGAGAGGCTGTCACACTGCTCCATGACGGGGTGCCATGCTGATGCCTGTCATTGGCCTCTCTCCAGTACACTCTGGGGTCTCTGTATTTATTCTATTCATTCTGTGCTGGAGGTATCTAAACTAGATCTATTCTTACCGCGCATGTGCGCTGGAACAGCTCAGGCCCCACCTCCCGATGCTTCCAGTTGCCATGGTGACAGAGCTGATGTCAGGAGGTGGAGCGTGGTGACGCTCTCTCTGCCGTTGTTTCTCGAATGTGGTTCCGCCTGCTGAGAGGCGTCGGGCGCACGCTCCGACTCCCGCAGGGTGTTCCCGCTACTCCCATCACCCGATTCCGCTCCGTGATAACACCTGGAACGGTCGGACTCTGCCATTTATGGGTGGGTAGGGGTGCTTCCGGTCAGCGCAGCCAGCTCTTTTCCGGGTTAAAGCGCTTTGTGTCATTTTATGAGATAAAAACAAAAAGCTCTGAGTGGGGAATATAATAATGGGGGAGAGCGAAGAGAGGGTCTGGGGGGGGGGGATGGGGTGTGGAGGTTGCACTGTTCATTAAATGTGTTAGAGGAGGTGGGGGCATGACCATGTTAATGAACCACTGAGTTCAGTGTTTTTAGTTGTCTCAAGCGAGTTGTTGCGAGTTGTCGCGAAGCGAGGGCCGCAGTTGCTGGCAAGGAGCGCCACAGGCGCTTCTTGCCAGCAACTGCGACCTTTGCAAATTTTACGTCGCATAGCAAACAACATACGAGACACGTTAACACACATTACGGACTCGCAAAAATCCTCCGCAACCCGCAGACATGAAAAAATGAAAAACACAATAAATACACACAACACATACATAAAAAGCTTACCTACCGCAAGAGGGAGCATCCAGGACCTCAAAAAATGAAGTTACACCTTCATTTAACTCAAAATAAAAGAGTTTAGACACTAAAAAATTCCCTAAGCGAGAGAAAAAATTACCGCCGAACAAAACGAAAAGGAGGCTACTGCACTCTAAACACGCAAAACACCACAAGTAGCACGCAAAACACCACAAAACACCTACGGATATTCCGTTACAGACGTATACCACACATTACCCGCCATTTTAGAACAATGCGGAAGTACACAACTACGCTAACGGTTTGGTCTCGCACACGCACACTATTACACTGCACACATTCATCACACTTACACAGCAGCTCCACACCATTGCCAGCTCTTCGACACAATGCTTCCTGCATATATTACTTCAAAATAGGTAAAGTATATTACTTTATTAATCTATTAGTTATTTTATTATTATACACCAAATAGCATTAGCTCACTTACAATTTTATTGCCGTCATTTTTTTACGGGCAATTCGCTAGTCACAAATAATATTGATATAGTATCAAATGTTGAAATAGGGCAACCTTTGGGAAACAGGGATCACAACACAGTCTCATTTGAGATTGAATTAATCAAAAACATAACTGTAAGGGGCCAAAAAAAACTCTTAATTTTAAAAGGGCAGATTTTAACGGTCTAAGGGCAGCATTACAAAGTATAGACTGGGAAAAAGAACTGACAGGTGAAAACACTGAACATAAATGGACTGCATTTAAATCCTTACTAAATAAACATACTTATCACCATATACCATGTGGAAATAAAAGTAGAAGGAGTAAATCACAACCCATGTGGCTTAACAATAAATTAAAGATGAAGATGAGGAGTAAAAAAAAGCTTTTAAATTATACAAACAAGAGGGGACAGAGACTGTTTTACATAACAGTACAAGGAAATCAACAAGGCTTCCAAAAGTGCTATTAGACTAGCTAAAATCGACAATGAAAAGTTTGTTGCAAAGGAGTGTAAGACTAACCCTAAAATATTTTTTTAAATATATTAATGGAAAGAAGGCCAGGAAGGAAGCTATAGGAACATTACAATGTGACACAGGCCGTCTGACCAGGAATGACCAATTAGTGACCAGGAAAAGGCAGATGAGTTAAATAGGTTATTTTCTTCGGTATATACAAGGAGGTACAAGTGGTTGGGACACTGCAACATAATTGGGCTACACTACCTTCACCAAATAACTGGTTAACGCAGGAAGAAATCCAAAAGAGGTTAGAAAAAATAATTGTTAATAAAGCCCTGGGTCCTGATGGAATATATCCAAGGGTACTGAGGGAACTGGGCTCTGTAATAGCAAAAACAATATATCTAATTTTTCAAGATTCACTCAACACAGGGTCTCTGCCAGATGACTGGAGAAAAGCAGATGTGATACCTATATTTAAGAAGGGAGCAAGAGCAAATCTGGAGAATTATAGACCAGTGAGTCGCACTTCGGGAAAGCTTTTAGAAGGGTTAATAATGGATAAAATACAAGAATATGTCTATTCAAACAGGAGGAGCCAACATGGATTTATGAAGGATAGGTCATGTCAAACAAACCTAATTAGTTTCTATGAGGAGGTTAGTAGGAACTTGGATCAAGGCAACTCAGTGGATGTAGTCTATTTGGATTTTGCAAAGGCTTTTGATACAGTGCCACATGGGAGACTATTGAACAAACTAAAGGATACAGGAATTGCAGTAAATATTTGCATATGAATTGAGATCTGGCTAAAAGACAGGAAGCAAAGTGTTGTGGCAAATGGAACATACTCGGATTGGACTAATGTGGTAAGTGCGGTTCCTCAGGGTTCAGTATTAGGTCCCCTCCTTTTTAACATATTTATTAATGACTTGGAAGTGGGATTGGAGTGTGGTGTCTCCATTTTTGCTGATGACACAAAGTTGTGCAAGGTAATAAAATCAGAAAATTATGTAGTTTCCCTCTAAATGGATTTGCATGGGCATCTAAGTGGCAGATGAGATTTAATATGAATAAATGTAAAGTTATGCATCTGGGAAGGAAAAATAGTCATGCAATTTATAATCTTAATGGAGCAAATCTAGGGGTATCAGATATTGAAATGGGTTTGGGAGTACTTGTGGACAACCGCCTAAGTAACAGTGCTCAATGCCAAGCAGCATCTGCAAAAGCAAGTACAATTTTAGCATGTATTAAGAAGGCTATAGAAGTAAGGGAAGCAAATATAATTCTCCCACTATACAAATCCCTAGTACACCCATATTTGGAATATGGAATACAATTTTGGGCACCACTACATAACAAGGACATTTTGGAGCTGGAAAAAGTACAGAGAAGGGCAACAAAGCTAATAAAGGGAATGGAGGGGCTAAGTTATGAAGAAAGACTAACCAAATTAACCTTATTTACTCTAGAAAAAAGGCGTCTAAGAGGAGATATGATTACCTTATATACAGTTGCAAGCAAAAGTATGTGAACCCTTTGGAATGATATGGATTTCTGCACAAATTGGTCATAAAATGTGATCTGATCTTCATCTAAGTCACAACAATAGACAATCACACTCTGCTTAAACTAATAACACACAAATAATTAAATGTTACCATGTTGTTATTGAACACACCATGTAAACATTCACAGTGCAGGTGGAAAAAGTATGTGAACTCCTAGACTAATGACATTTTCAAAAGCTAATTGGAGTGAGGTGTCAGCCAACTGGAGTCCAATCAATGAGATGAGATTGGAGGTGTTGGTTACAGCTGCCCTGTCCTATAAAAAACACACACCAGTTCTGGGTTTGCTTTTCACAAGAAGCATTGCCTGATGTAAATTATGCCTCACACAAAAGAGCTCTCAGAAGACCTACGATTAAGAATTGTTGACTTGCATAAAGCTGGAAAGGGTTATAAAAGTATCTCCAAAAGCCTTGCTGTTCATCAGTCTACGGTAAGACAAATTGTCCATAAATGGAGAAAGTTCAGCACTGCTGCTACTCTCCCTAGGAGTGGCCGTCCTGTAAAGATGACTGCAAGAGCACAGCGCAGACTGCTCAATGAGGTGAAGAAGAATCCTAGAGTGTCAGCTAAAGATTTACAAAAGTCTCTGGCATATGCTAACATCCCTGTTAGCGAATCTACGATATGTAAAACACTAAACAAGAATGGATTTCATGGGAGGATACCACAGAGGAAGCCACTGCTATCCAAGCAAAACATTACTGCACGTTTACAGTTTGCACAAGAGCACCTGGATGTTCCACAGCAGTACTGGCAAAATATTCTGTGGACAGATGAAACTAAAGTTGAGTTGTTTGGAAGAAACACACAACACTATGTGTGGAGAAAAAGAGGCACAGCACACCAACATCAAAACCTCATCCCAACTGTGAAGTACGGTGGTGGGGGCATCATGGTTTGGGGCTGCTTTGCTGCGTCAGGGCCTGGACGGATTGCTATCATCGAAGGAAAAATGAATTCCCAAGTTTATGAAGACATTTTGCAGGAGAACGTAAGGCCATATGTCCACCAGCTGAAGCTCAACAGAAGATGGGTGTTACAACAGGACAAGGACCCAAAGCATAGAAGTAAATCAACAACAGAATGGGTTAAACAGAAGAAAATACGCCTTCTGAAGTGGCCCAGTCAGAGTCCTCACCTCAACCCAATTGAGATATTGTGGGATGACCTCAAGAAAGCGATTCACACCAGACATCCCAAGAATATTGCTGAACTGAAACAGTTCTGTAAAGAGAAATGGTCAAGAATTACTCCGGACCATTGTGCACATCTGATCTGCAACTACAGGAAACGTTTGGTTGTAGTTATTGCTGCCAAAGGAGGTTCAACCAGTTATTAAATCCAAGGGTTCACATACTTTTTCCACCTGCACTGTGAATGTTTACATGGTGTGTTGAATAAAAACATGGCAACATTTAATACTTTGTGTGTTATTTGTTTAAGCAGACTGTGATTGTCTATTGTTGTGACTTAATGAAGATCAGATCACATTTTTTGACCAATTTGTGCAGAAATCCATATCATTCCAAAGGGTTCACATACTTTTGCTTGCAACTGTAAATATATCCAGGGTCAATACAAGGCTTTGTCAAGGGAACTTTTTGTGCCAAGAGGTTTTCAACTGACAAGTGGACATCCTTTGAGATTAGAGGTAAAAAGGGTTCTTCACAGTAAGGGTGGTTAATCTGTGGAATTCTCTACTAAAGGCGGTGGCGACAGCGGATTTGATAGATAAATTTAAAAAAGGATTGGATACATTTTTAAATAAAAAGGGCATTAAAGGCTATCCTGGATCAATAGAGAGGGAGTATTGATTCAGGGATGAATCTGATCGCCAGGATCTGAGTTCAGGAAGGAATTTAATATATTTTTAACTTGTTGAGACAATTGGCAAAGTTTCACTGTTTTTTTTTTCAGTTAGCCTTCCTCTGGATCAATTACCAATAAATCTGTGTATTGCAGATCAAAGGAGATCTAAAAAGGTTGAACTTGATGGACTAAAGTCTTTTTTCAGTCTAAACAGGGAACCCATGTCGTATTTACCCATAAATCCAATTTGGAGGTTATATCTGTAAGAGAAAATGTAGTAACTATTCCCCTATATCGCAGATTACACAGGGCCTCATTCAATTGCGATTTGGCCAATTGAATAGGGCTCTATATAAGCACAGAGCACATTTTTTTACAAACATTTTTAGTTAGTAAAGACCTTGCTTTTGGATAGAAGTTTATTAACAAAAAACTTCTGTAAAAAATATGCTCTGTGCTTATATAGAGCCATATTCAATTGGCCAAATCGCAAATGAATGAGGTCCACAGTGTTTAAGAACAAAGTATATCTCCCTAACTATTCTATTCATCCATCACAGAAACATTGTGAGGAAACTACTACGGGGGACTGCAGCAAGACAAAGCTACAAATTCCAGCAACTTTTTCCATTGATTTTTGCACTGCTGAAATATTACAAGTGACTCATTTTCACTTTAACATCACAACCTTATTCTAATCAGACTTTACAGAACTATCGCAAATCCGGGCAAAGACGGTACATCAAAGATCGTAAGCAAAAATTATGGGTACTAAACACCACTCAAAAATGGTTTTAAAACCGTTGCTGACAGCCGGAGCAGAACTTAAAGAAACAGTCACTGATAAAAATCTGCCACTGTGTATATATTTCACTCACATTATTTGGTAGCACTGCTTGCAGATGAAGAGGATGCCTTCATGGTCTTGAATTGTGCCTAAAGAAAAAAACAAAGATTATTCCTATGGGGAAAGGCATAGGGACCACCCCAATTTTTCTCAATGGCATTCCTCAGTGACCATCAATTGGTGAAATGTTAAACATAACCCTATGTGTCCACAAAGAAGAGGATCATGGAGGAGGCGGTGCTGGGAACTAGAGCATGCTAAGTGATGTCCATGCTCAGCTGGATGAGCATGCTCTGGTTCTGAACCACATGAAGCATCCTGTCATGTAGGACTTTATGGGGTCCTAGTGCCTCCTAACCTCCCTATAGAGCCTACTGAGGCTGAGGCCCATTGACGCATGGTGGGAAGAGACGCTGGCCTGTATCCCCAATATAGCTTTTCTTTGCTAGCTTATCAGGACCAGCATCTCCCACTTGGTGGCCTCCAAAGGTGGGCCAGGTGTGGCTGTGGGGGATACACTATTGGTGGTGGTGGCCCAGTGGAGAGGTGCTGGGAACCAGATGCAGGTGGTGGAACTGGTGGTGGTGGGATACAGCTTGTGGAGCTGATGGGAGGAGTCTTTTTGGAGGAGTAGTAGGCCAGTGGGATAAAATGCCACAGATGTGGCTGAAGGTCTCTCAAGTTCCCGCACTGACCACATATATCTGTTGTCCTCCTCTGATTCCCGGCCCTCAGATCCTCTCCTGGCCTCCACCTTCTGCGATGGATCATGGGGGACTGGCACTGCCAGAAACCTCCTGCTCTTACTGACCCAACACCCCCTGCCTATGGCTCTGTGGTGGACCCAAACATCCTGCCAGCTGAAATGAGATAAGAATGGTATATTACATTGTTACATAGTTACATAGTATTAAAGGTTGAAAAAATACTTTCAGTCCATCAAGTTCAACCTTTTGGGATCTCCTCTGATCTGCAATATGCCGAATAACTATTAATTAGTTCCCAGACACTGGCGACCGGACTTCTCCCTGGATCAATACTGCCTCTCTAATTATCCATGATAACCCTGAATTCCCTTTTTAATTAGAAATAAATCCAGTCCACTTTTAAAGTTATCTATTGAATCCGCTGTCACCACCTCCTGTGGTAGAGAATTCCAGAGATTAACCACCCTTTCTGTGAAGAACCCTTTCCTTTCTTTAAGGTGGAAACTTTTTACTTCTAACTTCAAGGGATGTCCTCTTGTCAGTTTAAAACCTCTTGGCAGAAAAAGCTCCCTAGACAAATCTTTATACTGACCCTGGATGTATTTATATAATGTAATCATATCTCCTCTTAGACGCCTTTTTTCTAGAGAAAGTCATTAATAAATATGTTAAAAAGAAGAGGTCCTAATACTGAACCCTGAGGAACCCCACTTACCACATTTGTTCAATCGGAGTATGTTCCATTTACAACAACCCTTTGCTTCCTGTCTTTTAGCCAGCTCTCAATCCATGAGCAGATATTTACTGCAACTCCTGTATCTCTTAGTTTGCACAATAGTCTCCCATGTGGCACTGTATCAAAAACCTTTGAAAAATCCAAAAAGACTACATCCACTGAGTTGCCTTGATCCAGGTTCCTACTAACCTCCTCATAGAAACTAATTAGATTTGTTTGACATGACCTATCCCTCATAAATCCATGTTGACTCCTACTTATAATCATGTTCAAATAGACATATTCTTGTATATTATCACTTATTAACCCTTCTAAAAGCTTCCCCACTACAGAAGTGAGGCTCACTGGTCTATAATTCCCCGGATTTGCTCTTGCTTTTAAACATAGGTATCACATCAGCTTTTCTCTAGTCATCTGGTAGAGACTCTGTGTTGATTGAATCTTGAGAAATCAAATTTAATGGTTTGGCTATTACAGAACCCAGTTCCCTTTATTAACATTTATTTTTTCCAACTTCTTTTGGATTACTTCCTGTGTTAACCAATTATTTGGCAAAGGTATTGTAGCCCCATTATTTTGACATGTCCCAAGCACTGGTACCTCCCTTGTGTATACCGAAGAAAAGAACCTATTTAGCTCATCTGCCTTTTCCTGATCACTAATTATCAGACGGCCTGTGTCACATTGTAATGTTCCTATAGCTTCCCTTCTCGCCTTCTTCCCATTATTATACTTAAAAAATATTTTAGGGTTAAGCTTACTCCCTTTTGCAATAAATTTTTCATTTTCTATTTTAGCCAGTCTAATCGCGCTTTTGCAAGCCTTGTTTATTTCCTTGTATTCCTGTAAAGCAGTCTCTGTCCCCTCTTGTTTGTATAATTTAAATGCCAGTTTTTTACTCCGTATCTTGATCTTTAAATCATTGTTAAGCTACATTGGATGGGATTTACTCCTTTACTTTTATTCCCACTTGGTATATGCCTATGTGTATGTATATTTAGTAAGGATTTAAATGTTGTCCATTTATGTTCAGTATTTTTACCTGCCAGTTCTCTGTCCCACTCTATACTTTGTATTGCTGCCCTTAGACCGTTAAAAACTGCCCTTTTAAAAATAAGAGTTTTCGTTGGCCCCCTTAAAATTTTGTTTTTTTAATTCAATCTCAAATGAGACTGTGTTTTGATCACTGTTTCTCAAAGGTTGCCCTATTCCAACATTTGATACTGTATCAATATTATTTGTGATGAGTAAATCTAAGATAGCTTCATTTCTAGTAGTGTACAACCTGGGCCAGATAATGATCCCTGAGTGTACTCTGGAACCTGCTCCCCTTAGATGAACTGCTGGTCTCATTTATCCAGTTTATTCATTTATCCAGTTTATTTCAGTTTAATTAAAATCTCCCATTATTAGAACTTGCCCATGCTTAGCTGCATTTCCAATCTGTTTCCTCACTTTCAGCTATATTTGGGGGTTTATAGCATACTCCTACTAATATTCTTTTGGAATTTGCTGCTCTGCTGTTTAACTCTACCCACAAACATTCAGCTTTATCACTAGGTCCACCATAAATATCTTCTCTGACTGTAGGCTTAAATTCAGGCTTAACATACAGACAAATCCCTCCTCCTCATTTACCATTGCCTTTATCTTTTCTAAATAGGTTATAATCATCCAAATTAACAGTCCAGTCATGAGATTCATCCCACCAAGTTTTGGTAATGCCTATTAAATCCCATTTTTCATTATTTGCTAATAATTCTAAATCTCCCATTTTTCCTGGCAAGCTTCTGGCATTAGCAAGCATACACCTTATGTTATGAGTCTGTAGTTCTGAAGTGCCTGCCACTGTACTTGAATTACTTTGTACTACCTCCCTATTGACTATACTACCCCTCCCCCCATCTCCTCCCCTATGAGTTGTTAATTCATCCCTTATACCCTCTACACTTTCTACCCCATTACTTATATCTAGTCCCTCCCCCCCTCCCACCTACTAGTTTAAAAACTCCTCCAGCCTTTTATATGGTTCATAACGTATGTTTTTTTTATTTGCTATGTGTTCCTACCTATTTCCTATCTATTTGACATCCTGCTGTCTTGAACCTGGATGGTTCAACTATTTGCTATTGTGTGAAGCAATAATTTGCTAGATGTAATACATGCTTTATATTATGGGCTTCTTATTATTGGCTCATAAGACTATCCTGATTCATGCTTCACTCTGGCCTCTGCAGCACATGCACACACATACTCTGCATAACCTGCTGTGTATCTCACACAATAGTTGTTAACATGTTGCAGGGAGGTGTTTCATGATAGGCTAGTACACTACCCTGCACCTTCATCCCTACATTGTCTGTAGCTGCATATGCAGCATTGGCCACACCCATGCATGCAGTCCCAATTGAATATTTAAGAAATCTATATCTATCTGTATTTGATTAGGCTATGTGCCACACATATGATGCTGCCCAGCAATGAGAGATATAAGCAAGCTTCCTGAATATGAGGCGGATAGATGATCCATCTATCACTATTAAAATCCATGAAGCTGACATCTCACTCTCATTGAAGTGCAGTAATTCCAAGTGATTATATGTATGTGGGTATGCTGGTGTATCTGATATTCACCTGGCAAGGAGGCTGGATTTGATCTTGCCACCAAGCCTGAAATTCCCGGGGATGGTCCCATCCCTATTTCCATCATCTCCTTCAGCAACCTCTCCCACTCGTTGTACTGGACAGTTACTCTGGGGTCACCACGTGGAGCTCTCACCTTTGCTTGGCTGTTGTCGTAAAGTTGCCTTATGGATCTCACACCCTATCCACAAAAACTAACCACAATGACTATAACTGCTACCTGTTTTCCTCCCCATTTAATATTGTAGGTGTGGGCATGGATGGCATTGAGGGGTACCACCATCTCCTTGTGCTTATAGTTAGGGGTCCTGTGTTTGCCTCCAGCCTTTTGTCCTCAGGACTGTGCACAGGGATCCGTACCTCCCTGCTCTGTCCCTGAGGCCTGTCCCTTGCCACCACTACCAATCCTTGTAGGATCAGGCCCCTCCCCCTCTGACCCTGAACTATGGGTACCTATTACTATGGGTGAATACCTCCCTCCCTTAAAGTACAGTATTGCGTGTTTAATAGCTATTAAGGCTCTAATAATTGATTTACAAAGGCCTTGCAAGTCCTCTTGAGTACTCATAATAATTTTGACAGAAATGTGATACTTTTTTCATTTGCAAGTTTAAAAATATTTGCAAATAAGGGCTGCGAGTCTAATAGAATATCGTTTTTGTGTAACTTTAATTATTTAGAGTTTGCAAATCTTGAGCTGTGCTAAAATCCAATGGAGTTCTACGGCCGGTTTTGCGGGTTTGACTGGCCCATGGTGATTGTGGGCGGGTAACTCCTGATCGGGATAGAATATTAGGCAATTTTCAGAGTGGTTTTAAGTGTGTATAATTTTACGAATTGGGCAATAGAATAGGGCTCCTAATATAGGTATACTGCAATTGGACTGCGGGTGAGAAAATGAAACAACTGTATCACTTTGTACTGCATTAGAATACAGTATGCTAAGGTACCATCTGAGCTTACCCACAAGTACACTCAGATGCGTTGTTCTGTTTGCAGTGTGCTCCAGAGAATGCAAAGTGCTCTTTAATTACTGTACTTCTCTAATTTAATTACTGTATCCTGCTGCTGCTTCCTATGCAAAATTTGTTAGATCTAATGCAAGCATTTTAGTGCATTTTAAAAACATTAATGGATTCAATTTTGATGTTAAAATTTGGTCTAGCTCTAAAAGCATATAAGAAGGAAATGAATTAATCTGATCAGGAAAACACTGTTCTCCATACATTACAGAGTGTTGGAAATGGTTTTTAGCTGTTCGCTATTGTGCAGCTATTGAATGCTATATTTGTAATGCACAACAATGGAAAACTTGTAGCAAAGCAACTAATTAAATACTAATTTCGATTCAGTATGTACCAATTTTGTTGCAGACACGATATTTTGTAATTGCCAGCAGAAATAAAGCTGCCTGGTATTTACATAAATCAATAGAAGCAGTTGCCAGACTAATGTCATTAGATAATTAAGTCTGCAGTTCCATGTCATACTGTCCACATATGGAAAGCAACTGCTTAAAATGCAGCAATATATATATTTATATTATAGAGGAAAACTTCAAGCAATAGAGCAGATATTTTGGGAGCAATTCATTAGAAAAAGAAATTATATGGGTATATTTACAATTTGGCCAACAAGTTTATTAATTTAAGGGTAACAATGACGAGATTAAAAAATGGAATATTAAAAATACTTAAAAACAATGAAGAGAAGAAGAAACTCCTCTGAGGGATAGTGATATACTTCACTTATAAACAGTGTATAGAGATGGGATACTTTCTCTTTTCTCCCTAAGGAGAATTTGTGGTCTTCCACTAAAGGTAACTCAGTACCAAAATTATACAACGTCTGTTATATACACCTTTCATTAGGAAATTTATTTTGTACAGACATTTCTATGATGAATTATAAAGAATAGTATGGTAAACAAATAGGTACTATTTGGGAGATCAATAGGTAGTCATATGAAATATGAAATTGAATATATGTGGAGATATCACATTCTACATTCAGAACATCTCTTCCCCACCTACTTGTTTGTGTAAAGTCTTTACACTTCTATTAATATATAGGTGGAATAAACCCTATTATGGGCTATAATTTCTTTATTAATTATCTAAATCGGTATGAGGATATTCAATCATAAATCACATCACTTGTGCTAACTTCCTATTGTTTCTAGAGGCCTAAAGGTAGTCTTCGATTCTTTCAAGACAACCATACTCTATGGTATCTGAGTTATCTAACCAGTGCCATGCTGCTTGCTCAGAACGCTAATGCTGCATGGTTGTTACTTCCTGGTTTGCGTGGACAACGTCGTGCGTGATGACGCACGCGTGCGTGTATACGCCTATGCCTGACGCGTTTCAACGTGCTGTGACGTCTTTCTCAAAGGGGGGAGGCGGGAATGTCGTAGCTAGCCTTATATAATGGTTCCGTTGCCTTGGAAACCGGGACTTGGGTGGTAGTTACATAGGGGCCATGTTATATGGCATATAGGGTTGCTGTTTATATGTGCACTATGTGCATCAATTGTGTATTAGTATATATGCAATATGCATCAATTATTATAGATAAGATGACAAAAATAACTGAATCTGAGGTGGACCTTTGCTGGCACACATATTTAAGAAAAGCCAATATAAGTTATTCTATTGGATTGCTGTTTATATGTGCACAATGTGCATCAATTATGTATTTGTATATGTACAATGTACATCAGCTATTATGAATGAGATGATAAAAATAACTGAATCTGAGGTGGACCTTTGCTGGTACACATATTTATGAGAAGCCAATATAAATTATTTTATTAGCTGAACATATTGATAATGATAATATATCAATACATAAGGGAAGATATAATTGTAGTGGTGCCTAGATGGGATATATAGCAGAATACCCATGTGGTCTAATATCAATCTATATTATATATATAAATATATATGAAAGTTGCATTATGTTCCTCTGTAGTATGGAAATCTCCACTAAGATGAAAAACCCCTTATGCCATATATCTGTGTGAAATAACAAGACTCCACCATGGATGAATAGAATAGAATAGAATATAGGCAAGAGTTGCCATTAAACCTGAGAAGACTATATAATAAAAGTCTATAAGGTGGTGACTAAAAAGTGGTGTAAATAAGGAAATAAAATACTATAGAGTGTATAAGAAATAAGAACACTCTTCTATAATCTACTACCTATTGATCTCCCAAATAGTACCTATATGTTTACCATACTATTCTTTATAATTCCATCATAGAAATGTCTGTACAAAATAAATTTCCTAATGAAAGGTGTATATAACAGACGTTGTATAATTTTGGTACTGAGTTACCTTTAGTGGAAGACCACAAATTCTCCTTAGGGAGAAAAGAGAAAGTATCACATCTCCATACACTGTTTATAAGTGAAGTATATCACTATCCCTCAGAGGAGTTTCTTCTTCTCTTCATTGTTTTTAAGTATTTTTAATATTCCATTTTTTTATCTCGTCGTTGTTACCCTTAGATTAATAAACTTGTTGGCCAAATTGTAAATATACCCATATAATTTCTTTTTTTGGATTACTTAGTTGAAAACACTACAAGGGATTTACCTCCCTAGGACTTAATATAAGCAATTCATTAGGTAGAATATAAGGTATATGTCCTTTTTGAAATTACTATATGTATAACCATACATAAGAGGTAACGGATCTATCTTGTTATGTGCATGCACAGCACGGGAAGCCTCCTGGTGCCAGCGCACTGGCGTCCCGCATCCTGATGTACCCCCTAAGCCCCTGACCCTACACCCCTTGACGGCCTTAACTCTAAACCTAACCCCCTAATCCTAACCCTAAGCCCCTAACCCCTACACCCCTTGCCGGCCCGTGCGTGCACATAACTGGATCGGTCTGAGATAACTAAAGACTTAAAAATCACAGGAATTATTAACGAATTTTAGACAAAATGTCTGCTTCATAAAACCAACTATAGTTATTTTAACCCTTTCTTTACATAGCACACCAGAATTTTGCTTAACTCAGAACACCAGTGATTTTCACAAATACCATAATGTTTTTCGAAATGTCCAGTGGTTTCTCTTCTTGGAATAGACCCAGATAACTTGGATGTTGGGTTCAAAAATACCCCATACATTTCCTATCAAACTACATTATTTCACTATCTGTTGCAGCCAATCAATCCCCAGTGTACTATGCAGCAATAGTAACACATCTGCCAGCATTGCAGCAGTTCTAACAGGAGCTCACTAGGTTCATCTTTGTATCTGGCTTCCGGAATGAATAAATAAGTAATTTCACTGAAATGCCACAGTGTTAATGAATTGTCATTGCAGAAAATGTACTTTATAAAGACCAAAGAAAATTTTCTAGAGCCTTATGATCAGCCAAAAGCAGTCACACACTAAAGCAAATGCCAGATAGGAGTCACACAACATGGGGCAATATGACTCTTGTATTTAATCCCTGAATGCAGTCACACTGAATATATGTTATAATAGATAATATATTAAAAGAGAGATTATGAAATCTAGATAATAAAAAAAAATTGTTTCTCTTTTAAGAATAAATATTACTCCTTTGAGTATAGACTACAACAAAGACAGACAGAACAAAAGACAGACAGCACAGACCGCACAGATAAAGTGATACAGAGAGCGAAGAGTGAAATAGAACGTGCCACACAACACAGCAAGTGGCATAACCGCTGCCATTACACACCTGAGACAGCACATGGACAGAGAGATACAGCACACAGACAGGCAGCACAGAGATTGAGAGGCAAACAGCAAAGATAGAAAGAGAGACAGCAAAAAGTGAGAGAGAGAGCATGCCACATAACACAGCAAGTGGCATAACCACTGCCATTACACAACACAGAGAGAGACACACAGCACAGAAACAGCACACAGACAGCCAGCACACAGACAAACAACACAGAGAGAGACAGCACAGAGAGAAGAAGCTCACATGCACACATACAGATATCACACAGAGAGAAACAGCACATAGAATATGTCCCAGTAAAGGTCCCTAACATTCCTTCACTGGTAGATTGACCTTCCACTACTATAACTGTCTCTTGAACTATGTGTAAACAATTTCAAACCTCAAATATCCAAAGGGCCCTTATTTGAGGCTTGTCTCCTCATTTCAACAATGGCACCATTCTGAATGTATTTTTTTGATCTTTAATTAAGCAAATTTGATAAGAAACAAACATTTTGTGCCACAACTGGAGAATGTAGGTTACTATTAACTACTAGCAACTTGCCCTTCAAAAATGACGGGGCAATAAAAAAAAGTGATGAAATGCTGTTTGTCACACAATGTGAGTGTACTGTGTGCCTCAACTATATAGACCCCTATAACACACTAATGAATGCATGTAATAACACTATAAGTGCCATGAGGGTCATCCAGGATCCTAATGACCCAAAGTGTAAGCACTACACCATTTTAACCCGGTCTCTTATGGGGGTCTATACAGACCCTCATAAGCCTCTATTTAACCCCATTAGTCCCATAAGGGTATATAAATACTATCTATAAAGACCCTCATGCGGCAGTTAGAAGCCTAACATTACCCTGTAAGTGCTATGAGGGTTCTCCAGTACCCTAAGTATAAACACTACACTGCACTATAGTCCCCCAATAAACCATTAAATCTAAACTAACCCCCCTCTACACTAATCTATTAACACCTACACTACCTACCTACTCCCTAATAACCTCACCACCACTCTAATTACAGAAAGAAAAAAAAATAAAGTCACCAAAAATAAAAAATCTACATTACATAAAATAAAAAACCTAAGTCACAAAAAATAAAAAAGGAACAGAAAATTAAAAAAATACTTTACAACCCCCCCCCCCCCCCCCCCCACTACAGAAAAAAAAAATTACACACCTGAAAAGGAAATACATAGAATACATACAATACAATACAAATAAAAAATAAAAAATACAATACCGCCCTATCTAACATACGATCAATACTATCTATCTAAAATACATCCCCCAATCTATCTAATATACAATACATCCTACCTATCTAAAATACATCCCACAATCTAATATACAATAAATCCTAACTATCTAAAATACATCCCCCTATCTATCTAATATACAATACATCCTATCTATCTAAAATACATCCCCCTATCTAACATACAATAAATGCTACCTCTATATACAAACCCTGATTCTAAGCTAAAATAAAATATTTAAGACCACTTACCTTTGCAGATGTCCCTTCAAATCAGCAACCTAGGGGAAAAGAAAAAAAATGAGTACAAAACATTTACATACAATAAATAAACATTAAAAACATTCTAAATATTCTACTCACTTTTCCAGCATGTCCCCGTCCTTCTTCTTTTCTTCTTCTCCAGCGCGGCCCCTGTTAAAAAAAAACATTACATTAGTACAACATACATAAACATAAAAACAAAGTAAAATAAACATAATATACATTGTACTTACCTCCCCACGAAGTCCTCTGCCTCCTCCTCTTCTGCCCGTCCTCGAACAATTCACGCTCTAAAATAAAAAATAAAATAAAAAACTAACGGAGATGCACACTCGCGGATCTCCCCAACGCTAATGAGCCTACTACAGAGTTTTCCAGAAGAAAATTGTCAATGGCGGCTTCTGATTGGCTGAAAACTATGTCTATCAAATTCAGTCAATCAGAAAACGCCAATGTGTGAGTCAATCAGAAAGGGACACACTCCAAAATTCCACTCTGATTGGATAATGCACCTGTCAATCTTTATTTAAACCAATCAAAAGGCTCTATTGCCATCAGCCAATCACAATGGGATACACCCCCACGGGGTGATTGGCTGAAGACATCTGCGCCTTCTCATTGGCTGTAATACTGATTAACATTGACAACAGCCAATCAGAAGGTGCAAATGCCTTCAGCCAATGACTATGTGGGGTGTATCCCACTGTGATTGGCTATTGTCACTGCAACCAATCAAAATGCGCAGATGCCTCCAGTCAATCACTCTGTGGGGGTGTATTCCATTGTGATTGGCTGAAGGCATCTGTGCCTTGTGATTGGTTTAAATAAAGATTGACAGGGGCATTATCCAATCAGAGTGGGATTTTGGGGTGTATCCCTTTCTGACTGGCTCACACATTGGCGCCTTCTGATTGGCTGAATTTGATAGACAGTATTTTCAGGCAATCAGAAGGCGCCATTGCCTATTATCTTCTGGAAAAGGCCCTAGGAGGCTCTTTAGCGTCGGGGGGGTCCACAAGTGCGGATCTCCGTTAGTATTTTTGTTTTTTTTAGAGTGCCGTTCCAGGGTGAGGCAGAAGAGGAGGAGGCAAGGGACATCGTGGGGAGGTAAGTACAATGTATATTATGTTTATTTTTATTTTTTTATGTTTATGTCTGTTGTACTAATGTTTTTTTTTAACAGGGGTCGCGCCGGAGAAGAAATGAAGAAGGACAGGGACATGCTGGAAAGGTGAGTAGAATATTTAGAATATTTATAATGCTGATTTATTTTCTGTAAACATGTTGTACTCATCTTTTTCCCCCTAGGTTGCTGATCTGAAGGGACATCTGCAAAGGTAAGTGGTCTTAATTATTTTATTTTAGCTTAGAATTAGGGTTTGTATATAGAGATAACATTTATTGTATGTTAGATAGGGGGATGTATATTAGATAGTTAGGATTTATTGTATATTAGATTGTGGGATGTATTTTAGATAGATAGGATGTATTGTATATTAGATAGCTTGAGTGACATGATTAATTAAGGGTTTATGGGGGTCTGTATTGTCCCCCATGAGGGCCAGGGTTATTTATTGGCTTATGGGGGACTGTATTGAACCCCATGAGTAACAGCGTTAATTATGGGTTTATGGGGGTCTGCATTGACCCCCATGAGGGACAGGGTTAATTAAATGCTTATGTGGGTCTGTGTTGACCCACCATGAGTGACAGGGTTAATTATAGGTTTATAGGGGTCTGTATTGATCCTCATGAGTGACAGGGGTTAATTAAGGTTTTATGGGTGTCTGTATTGACCCCCATGAGTGCCAGGATTATTTATTGGCTTATGGGGGTCTGTCTTGACCCCCATCAGTGAAAGGGATAATTATGGGATTATGGGGGTCTGTATTGACCCCCATGAGTGTCAGGATTATTTATTTGCTTCTGGGGGTCTGTATTGACCCCCATCAGTGAAAGGATTAATTATGGGTTTATGGGGGTCTGTATTGACCCCCATGAGTGACCGGGTTAATTAAGTGCTTATGGGGTCTGTATTGACCCCCATGAGTAACATTGTTAATTATAGGGTTATGGGGTCTGTATTGACCTCCATGAGTGACAGGGTTAATTATAGGTTTATGGGGGTCTGTATTGACCCTCATGAGTGACAGCGTTAATTATGGGTTTATGGGGGTCTGCATTGACCCCCATGAGTGACAGGGTTAATTAAGTGCTTATGGGGGTCTGTATTGACCCCCATAAGTGCCAGGGTTATTTATTGGCTTAATGGGGACTGTATTGACCCCCATGAGTGACAGGGTTAGTTATTGGCTTATGGGGGACTGTATTGAACCCCATGAGTAACAGAGTTAATTATGGGTTTAAGGGGGTCTGCATTGACCCCCATGAGTGACAGGGTTAATTAAGTGCTTATGTGGGTCTGTGTTGACCCACCATGAGTGACAGGGTTAATTATAGGTTTATGGGGGTCTGTATTGATCCTCATGAGTGACGGGGTTAATTAAGGGTTTGTGGGGGTCTGTATTGACCCCCATGAGTGCCAGAGTTATTTATTAGCTAATGGGGGTCTGTATTGACCCCCATCAGTGAAAGGGTTAATTATGGGTTTATGTGGGTCTGTATTGACCCCCATGAGTGACCGGGTTAATTAAGTGCTTATGGGGTCTGTATTGACCCCCATGAGTGACAGGGTTAATTACAGGGTTATGGGGTCTGTATTGACCTCCATGAGTGACAGGGTTAATTATAGGTTTATGGGGGTCTGTATTGATCCTCATGAGTGATGGGGTTAATTAAGAGTTTGTGGCGGTCTGTATTGACCCCCATTAGTGCCAAGGTTATTTATTGGCTTATGGGGGTCTGTATTGACCCCCATCAGTCAAAGGTTTAATTATGGGTTTATGGGGGTCTGTATTGACCCCCATGAGTGACCGGGTTAATAAAGTGCTTATGGGGTCTGTTTTGATCCCCATGAGTGACAGCGTTAATTATAGGGTTATGGGGTCTGTATTGACCTCCATGAGTGACAGGGTAATTATAGGTTTATGGGGGTCTGTATTGACCCTCATGAGTGACAGGGTTAATTAAGTGCTTATGGGGGTCTGTATTGACCCCATTAGTGCCAGGGTTATTTATTGGCTTATGGGGGACTGTATTGACCCTCATGAGTGACAGGGTTAATCATGGGTTTATGGGGGTCTGTATTGACGCCCATGAGTGACCGGGTTAATTAAGGGTTTATGGGGGTCTGTATTGTCCCCCATGAGGGCCAGGGTTATTTATTGGCTTATGGGGGACTGTATTGACCCCCATGAGTAACAGCGTTAATTATGGGTTTATGGGGGTCTGCATTGACCCCCATGAGTGACAGGGTTAATTAAATGCTTATCGGGGTCTGTATTGACCCCCATGAGTGACAGGGTTAATTATAGGTTTATGGGGGTCTGAATTGATCCTCATGAGTGACGGGGTTAATTAAGGGTTTGTGGCGGTCTGTATTGACCCCCATGAGTGCCAGGGTTAATTATAGGTTTATGGGGGTCTGTATTGACCCCCATTAGTGACACGGTTAATTATAGGTGTATGGGGGCTGTATTGACCCCCATGAGTGACGGGGTTAATTAGGGGTTTATGGGTGCCACTAAATTTCACAAAGAAAATACATTTTCTTTTCAAAGAAAATGTACAAGAGAAGCATTAAAACACACTACAGTGTGGTGAATGAAGGGCTTATGGGGGAATGTATTGACCACCATGAGTGACAGGGTTAATTAAGGGCTTATGGGTATCTGTATTGACCCCCATGAGTGACAGGCTTAATTATGGGTTAATGGGGGTCTGTATTGACCCCCATGAGTGACAGGGTTAATTAAGTGCTTATGGGTATCTGTATTGACCCCCATGATTGACAGGCTTAATTATGGGTTTATGGGGGTCTGTATTGACCCCCATGAGTGACGGGGTTAATTAAGTGCTTATGGGGGTTTGTATTGACCCCCATGAGTGACAGGCTTAATTATGGGTTTATGGGGGTCTGTATTGACCCCCATGAGTGACAGGGTTAATTATAGGTGTATGGGGGGCTGTATTGACCCCCATGAGTGACGGGGTTAATTAGGGGTTTATGGGTGCCACTAAATTTCACAAAGAAATTGCATTTTCTTTTCAAAGAAAATGCACAAGAGAAGCATTAAAACACACTACAGTGTGGTTAATGAAGGGCTTATGGGGGTCTGTATTGACCCCATGAGTTATAGGGTTAATTAAGGGCTTATGGGTGTCTGTATTGACCCCCATGAGTGACGGCTTAATTATGGGTTTATGGGGGTCTGTATTGACCCACATGAGTGATGGGGTTAATTAAGTGCTTATGGGGGTCTGTATTGATCCCCATGAGTGACAGGGTTAATTATAGGTTTATGGGGGTCTGTATTGACCCCCATGAGTGACGGGGTTAATTAGGGGTTTATTGGTGCCACTAAATTTCACAAAGAAATTGCATTTTCTTTTAAAAGAAAATGTAGAAGAGAAGTGACAGAGTGACAGAGTTAATTAATGTATTATGGGGGTCTGTATTAACCCCCATGAGTGCCAGGTTTATTTATTGGCTTATGGGGGCCTTTATTGACCCCCATGAGTGACAGGGTTAATTTTGGGTTTATGGGGGTCTGTATTGACCCCCATGAGTGACAGGGTTAATTATAGGTTTATGGGGGTCTATATTGACCCTCATGAGTGACAGGGTTAATTATAGGTTTATGGGGGTCTGTATTGACCCCCATGAGTGACGGGGTTATTAGGGGGTTAATGGGTGCCACTAAATTTCACAAAGAAATTGCATTTTCTTTTCAAAGTAAATGTACAAGAGAAGCATTAAAACACACTACAGTGTGGTTAATGAAGGGCTTATGAGGGTCTGTATTGACCCCCATGAGTGACAGGGTTAATTAAGTGTTTATGGGAATCTAGATTGACCCCCATGAGTGACAGGGCTTTTTAGGGGTTGATGGGGTTAATTTTTTTTTATTACGGGTCTTTTAAGGACCTTTACGGTCCTTTAAGGACCCGTAAGGCAAAACATTTTGAATTTTCATTGCAGCGTGAGGGTTAATGTGGGGTTAATGCGGGATTCAGAGCTTAACTCGGATCCCATGGGGTTAATGCGGGTTTCAGAGCTTATCTCGCATCCCTTCTTGGGTAAGTTGTAAGTGGCTGGGCGGTCCGGGGTCATGGAGACTCGTTTTTGTTTTTTTCGGCTGCCATTTTCTCTCTCGCTTAGGGGATTTTCGTGTGTCTAAACTTGGGAATTTAGACTTAAATTGAGGTGTAACTTCACTTGCAGAGGACCTGGGTGCCCCCCTCCCCCTTGCTGTGGGTAAGCTTTTAATGTATTTTTTGTGTGTATTTATGTGTTTTTAATGTTTTAAGGTGTGCGCAGTTCGGCCGTTAATGTCATAATTTTGGGTGGTTGTTTTTTTTTCTACATCCCGCGGCTAGTATTTTTTTGTGTAAGTCCATATATAGTGATTGCTTGTTAGATGTATTTTGGTAGTGCCGCTTGTGTGGGTGTTTGTAACCGTGTGTGAGGCGCAGTGGAGCCTCCACCTCCGCAAATGCAGCCCCTCGGCTCATTGCAGCCGACATGGGAGCCTCCAGCTCCGCAAATGCAACCCCTCACGTTGCGAGGGTCCGCATTTGCAGGCCGAAAGTCGTACGGGGGTCGTAGGGATGAGCGCCTATGGCGCTCATCTCCACCCGCGCAAGGAGCACCATCGGTGCTCCTTGCCAGCAACTGCAGCCCTCGCTTTGCGCGTTAGGAACAACCCGCATGCTGACAACTATATATGTGATGTCACATGTCTACATAAACCTCTCAAAATGTGATGTTGATAGAATATTTCACTTTTCAGAATTGATTATTTATGATTCCACATAAGGTAGAC
Source organism: Discoglossus pictus (assembly GCA_027410445.1). NCBI lineage: Eukaryota > Metazoa > Chordata > Amphibia > Anura > Alytidae > Discoglossus > Discoglossus pictus. The sequence goes on from CM050163.1 coordinate 110,375,712, forward strand.
TTTGTAGTAACATTGTATGTATTTAGTTGAAGTGTTAGATAACAACATACCTATTCATTGCTAATACTGTTTTTGGTACAAAAGAGTGATTCATTATTTGTTCCATCTGATTACAGAGATGCCTTTGTATTGTATTTTTATTGGCCCATTATTTGCTTCCCTTTATTATGCGGCTGCCAACATTAAAGCGTATGTTATATGGGAAGCAAAGGTTGCATTGTTCTCCTAAGGTATCTATTTAAATCATTGCCCCAATTATATATATGTTCTAATAGTTAAGGGACCAGTCCAAACTCCACACAACCATATTTTATCTAGCAGATATATGCATAAAAAAATGTGCTAAGAACAGTAAATGTAGGCTGTATAAGAAAACAATATTTAAAAAATTACCTTGATATAAAGATGGCTGGCTGTTCACCCTCCCCACCTACCTTAATAGGTGATCTAGATAACAAGTTGAGCTGTCATGTTTCATCAGTGAAAAAATATTTTGTATACTAAACATATGTCTGTATTGTTTGTCTTCCTATCATTCTATATTCTGACTAATGTGGATTGATAGGATTATCATTAATTAACAGTGTGAACCTATCTGGAATACATATCATATTGAATTTTATACGTTTATGTTGTAATCACAGTTAGGTGATATATCATAATGTAATTTAGTATTATATTATTTACAATTATTTTCCCTTGTAAGAAAAATCCTTAATTTAGCCTGGAATAATATGATTTTGTAATAAACTATCATTTATTCCAATAAAAGAAAAAAACTCATTTATGTGTTTAGCAAACACGTAATTATTTAGAGCACCAAATATTTACAGAATTAGCAAATGTAGTATGCAGCTCAAATTGTCATCTGGCTTAGCTACCCAAGGATGTTGAGCAGGCAGCCATCTTTGCAGAAAGGTAACTTTTTAAAATATGTTTTTTCTTATAAAGCCTACTGTCATGACCGCTTCTTCAACTGGGCTAGCTCAGAACCTAGTTCTGACCCAACCAGGGATACATGATGGTTCTTAATATCCCTGCTAGCAGAGATAGAACCAGACCATTATTGGACCCACAGGACAATCAAAGAAGCACAGGAAACTTCAGGCAGAGCAACAGAGTTACCGGCTGTAACGCATCTATTTAGGCAGATGTGGAATTATTATACCCTATGATCAGAGTAAACCCTTGCCTCAATCATGAATACACTCTTAAATTATGAATGACCACATGAGCTCACTTTATTTGTCATTCATTTGTCAACATTTTATACATTTAATCACCCCACTCACCCTTCCTTGAAATACATTTCCTGGCTCCTCCACATCTAGCTTCTGAAGTCTTCCCAAACCCCCTCAGCCTGTTGCCCTAAGAGTCTATAAGCCCCTGGATTTCATAAATCCTAAACATGGCAACAACCATATTACACAGTTATAACTATATGCCCTTAATGCCACAATTATTATGAACAAAAATATGCCAACAGGACAACCATAACCCATAAATTAACTTCCACTTGCCATTACAGGTCCACAAAGGTATATTTAATTAAGCCATTTACCTTCAAATATATTCAATAGGGAAATATCATTCATATAAAAGAGATATACAAGAACAAGAGGTTAATTGCAACTTTGGAAGCTGGAACTGTCAAGATCTATGCTTCATTGGGCTTGAAAAAGATCAGCGAGACCAATCAATAGACCTGTGTCCGTCCAGTGATCCCCTCACACAGGAAGGCTTCTGTATACTACACTTTCCCTCAATAAAGACTCAATTACTATGAGTTCCAGAGGGAACATAATCTTGGATTGCCATTTGTAAGAGTATGTAGCTCTCAGAGAAAAATGTTCACTATCAGAGAGATTCATAATCAAAGCCTCTGATTTTAATAAACTTAATATATAATTTGTGACTCTACTGTACTTATCGATCAAGTCATGAAGGTCTCTTAGAGACTTTTCTGGATTTTCTAAGGTAACTATTATATTGTTTGCAAAAAGAGACAATTTATGTTCCATATGGCCAACTTTATTTCCATATATATTACTATATTATTATTTATAATAGCCACAGGAAAAGGCTCAATCAACAGAGCAAATATTATTGGAGACAGTGAACAGCCCTGTCTAATGCCATTGAAGATGTTGCAATTAACGGATTTAAAGCCAGGGCACATGACATAGGCAGATCGGTTCACATAAAGCTCCCTAATGGCCTTTAATCCAAAATCACCAAATCCAAACCTCAACAAAGTAAGATCCATGGATTCCCATCCGACTCCATCAAAGGCTTCTTAACTTTTAAATGAGACATAAGATTTATTAATCTCCTAACATTATCTGGACCCTGCCTTCCTGGCATAAAGCCAGTTTGATCTTTGGAAATCAATCTATTAATAATACAATTTAGTCTTTTGGCTAAAACCTTTGTATATAACTTTACATCAGTATTTAAGAGAGAAATCGGGCAGAAATTTCTACACTCTTGATTCTGTTTGGTTATGGTTTTTCATGATGCCACTATGATGTCACACATTATCAAATGGACAGAACCAATTGATTCATATCTGTGGCTTCAGATTGAATATTAGTTTGTACCAAAAGGAGATTACATTATAACTAATGATATAAGCCAAGGGGCTACAAATATCAGAAGTGCTCTTAAATTCTGGAATAAAAACAATTTAAAATTTCTCAGTAATTAACTGACAGTCACCCTCAGTCTGATGCTCCATGCAAGATCTCACCGCATGGAGTTTCAATGGAGAATCAGCCCAGAAATACACAGGAAGATCTTGTTAATGATCTCAAGGCAACTGGGACCATAGTCACCAAGAAAACAATTGGTAACACACTACGCCGTGAAGCGCCCACAAGGTCCCCTGCTCAAGAAAGCACATGTAGAGGCCCGACTAGAGTTTGCCAATGAACATCTGAATGATTCAGAGGAGAACTGGGTGAAAGTTTTGTGGTCAGATGAGACCAAAATCAAGCTCTTTGGCATCAACTCGCCTCAACTCGAGGAGGAATGCTGCCTTTAACCCCAAGAACACCATCCCCACCGTCAAACATGGAGGTGGAAACATTATGCTTTGGGGATGTTTTTTCTGCTAAGGGGACAAGACAACTGCACCGCATGAAAGGGAAATCTTGGGTGAGAACCACCTTCCCTCAACCAGGGCATTGAAAATGGGTCGTGGATCGGTATTCCAGCATGACAAACACATAGCCAAGGAAACAAAGCAGTGGCTCAAGAAGAATCACATTAAGGTCCTGGAGTGGCCTAGCCAGTCTCCAGACCTTAATCTCATAGAAAATCTGTGGAGGGAGCTGAAGGTTCAAGTTGCCAAACATCAGCCTCGAAACCTTAATGACTTTGAAAGGATCTACTAAGAAGAGTGGGACAAAATCTCTCCTGAGATGTGTGCAAACCTGGTGGCCAACTACAAGAAATGTCTAACCTCTGTGATTGCCAACAGGTGTTTTGCCACCAAGTACTAAGATGAAAGGGTCAAATACTAATTTCCCTCATTGACCTGCAAATCAATTTATAACTTCTTTGACATGCGTTTTTCTTGGGGTTTTTTTTTGTCGTTATTCTGTCTCTCACTGTTAAAATACACCTACCATTAAAATTATAGACTGATCACTTGTCAGCGGATCAAGTACTTTTTCCCCCCACTGTATATGGTGAAAATGTATGGAAATTCAAACATTTTGGCTGAGTTGTTTCAAACAAATATTGACAATAACGAAAACCATAATCTTGCTTTGAAATGGAATGAAAAAAATGTTCCTTTATGGAATGAGATAAAAGTAATTATAATGAAAAATTGATTACTAGAAACAGACTTTCTAGAACTGGGAGTTACTGTTAAGTCTGTTTCTAAATGGAAAATTTGGGACAATTATATAAAAAAGTTGACCAGTAGTAGTGGATAAGACTAATCAATAAACACACCATTACTATGTGTTCCAGAGGAAACATAATCTTAATTTCCAGCTCCTGCATTTTTTACCTTAATAAATACAATTGAACAATGGCATCATTTAACATAAATAAACAAGGTTGTCCAATTTTGAAATTTCGTATACACACCGTTTTTTGATGCAAATTTGTGGTTAACCTCAGACAAAGGATCAAAATGATATCAATTACAGCCCTTAACCCGATCTAAGGGGCATCAGTTACAATACTTGACATCACTTACCCTTTGTCACTTATGTCTCAAATAGTGCAGTCTTAGCAGCCCACACACTTTCTATGGAGTCTACATGTGCAAACTGCGAGTTTGATCCCATCAAATAGTTGTTAGACTAACTAACAGAATTGGGCTAGGGCTGGCCTGGGGTGTCTACCTGGAGCTGGCAAAGGAACAGACTCCCCCACAACTTTATTACTCCGGTAAATTCCCCAGGAATTATAAATACACACACACAACAGTATAACCACGAGAATAAATACCATAAGGGTTCCCTTTCCCCAACATACTTAATTTGAAGACACAGAAGCAAGTATAGTTATTTTAACAAAGTAGAAAATATAGTAATAGCGGATTAGTCATTGTGGTGCTTCTTCTGGTTCTTCCTTGATCCAGTGGTAAAATCTGGTGATCTTCCCAAGCACTCCCCCCTTCCAGCAAATTGGGGATGATCCCCAATTTGCTCACTCTATATGTCCTCCTGACATGACAGCCCATCAGCATTTTGATGGTAGCTGCCTTACAATGTTTGATGGTGAAATCATAAGCCTCCTGGGTCAAGCTTCATCACAGCAATCACCCACTGTCACCTGCTACTTTGTTAAGCCAGCACAGGGGATTATGATCAGTGACCATGGTGAAGGTTCTCTGGTATAAATAGGGTTTAGATCATCTATTTTAGACTATGTGGGTTTCATGATATGTATTAACCCCTTGAGTTGGACATTTTTGGGGGATTTTCCCTTATATCATCCCATCCCCCAAGACACTATGTCCTTATTTTAAATGCAGTGTTGTTCACTCTACATCAATAAAGTATTTTCCAATGTTATTTTATTATCTAAGTTCAGTGGTAGTAAGCACCTGGAAATTGCAACAAATTTACATGTCTTTATTTAGTGCTAATAATCCTTTATTATTATGATTTTTCTCCCTGGAACAAAATAGAGGCATCTCTGTAGTAATACGTTTAAAGCTGGCCCACAAGAAAATGCTTCAACATCCAAAATGCTTCCTTTAATCAATTGTTCCTTACAGTAAAAATACTATGATGCAGTTCGCTACTAAGCCTGAAAAAAATATTTTGAGATGTACTTGTGATCTCTAGGAATATCTCTGGTATTTGTATTTAACAGAGTTTAAGAGGCAATGATTAATAGCAGTTGATTGGTGTGCTATTTGAACCAGTGTTATACAAATAATACACTAATTTTGAGTCACTTTAATATACAATCATTTACATATTTTGTTCAAAGTACATTGTAAAAGTAAGTATTCATTTGCTCTTGGTATATCTTATTCAAGCTGAAAAGGAAATACTGTAAAACCTTTCCATAATAAACATGATGGACCACGTTCAGGAAACCAATAAAAGGTAGCAACACGTAAAATTGCTAAATATAATCCATAATCCATCTTTTCATAAACACATCAAAATGTAGAGAGCAGAGGTAATTCATTTGCATTGCCGATGTAAAATACTTAGAGTTATCAACTGCCAACATTAGGTTGTCTTATTGTCAAAGAAAGTATACCACATCCATAGAAAAGATCATTGTACTTTAGGAATAACTTCACATGGTATGCAACAAACTACCAACATTAGCAGCTGTGTAAGCCACAAATATAAATCCATTTTCAGAGAAAATCGGAATTTTTAAACAGTTTTCATTTGTCTTCCTGATATCTTGTTTATTTAAAGGGCTACTTAAAGGGCCACAATTGAGTACCATTTAGACAACATCACTATAAATATGTATTAAGAATATGTTGAAATACTTTTTAAATTTTTTAAATATGTCCCTGAAAAATCCAATAAAATAAAATCTGTGTTTATGTGTGTGCAATTAAGTCCACATTCTGCTTGAATTATCAAGCCTAAGGGGTTCAATTCTACCAGGCTACTGTAACTAATCAGGTTGTAGGGGTGTTTCCTAAATTCAAGTCAATGTTTTTGACTGTTTATATTTCCAGTTTGAAGGGACACATTGTGGTTCTTCAGAATTTGACAAATATCTCTGCCAAATAATAATAATAATAAAAATAGTTGCAAGCTATTTTACACTCTAATCTCATACCTCTTGGAACACGTAAACAGAGTTCATGCTTAAAACCTAATAATAAACTGTTATAAAACACATATATAAATCTATCTATATATTTAAATCTATCTATATATTTTTAAGATATTGAGACATGCCAGTTATTTTGTTATGTATTACAACAAAAATTATTAGCATTTCCTTGTCACATTCATACTGGTATTTGTATATTGTGCTTATGTTACTCATATAAGTTCTTCATCAAAGACAGGCCATGTAATTGGTTTATTTTTTATTACTGGCAGAAAACTCAGGTTCACAAACCATAAATAGTATAAACAGGAAATTTGTAATGTAGCTAATACACAACATATTCATCTATTCACCATACAAATCTTTCAGCACATCTCTGTAACACAATCAATAGTTTATACAGAAGTCCTGAACATTGTTATAGATCACACTCAACACCTCCATAGCTCCCTATGTGCATGATGTCAGCACAGGGATTTGGTATATAGCTATACAATCTATTTAACCCTCTAAATGAATCATTTAGACCCTTGTTAACAAGTTTGTGCCCCTACACTCTTCTCTCCATGGAATCTGAGCTATGCTTTCAGACAGTACAGTATCTTCTTTGAGATCATAAATCACATCCAGCCCTAATCCGCAGCCTGTTTATTGCTCTGTGCACTTATCCTACTTCCTTGCAGTTTGTAGAAAGTTTACAAACCTGCTCAGGAGGAAAAGAGAGCGAGATAAAGTCTAAATTAACAAAAAAATAACCCTTACCACATCTATCTGTGCAGGAAGACGGATACTCACCTAAAATAGGAAACAGCAGCTCTTGGTTAACAGATCAGTGCAGCGTAACCTGAGTCCAGGGGGAACAGTACTGTCCTGCAATAGACTGTGCGGCACACACACTCTGCTCATTACTAATGACACAGCCAGTGGGCATACAGATTGCATTTAAACAAAGATTTAATTAAAAAGGTAAGATTTTTAAATTGTTATTAGTGTACTTAAAAAATATAGATACATTTAAAATACAATCCTGTGCGCTTTCACATCATGAAAAGCACTTACAATTTTTTCAGTGGTGCTTTAATCTATCAATAGAGAGAGGGTGGTTAATTTGTTAAATTATTGGAGCATTTGAAATCTGATATCTACCAGCCTTCCCAGAAGCAGGTGACTTGCAATTGAGGTTGCAAAGCCTCTTCTCCTTGAAATTTAAACATCCCTCTAACGCATGCAGTTTTTTGCAAAAGTATCATGAAGGCCCCTGGGATCAATCGAAAAAAAATATTGTTATTTAATTAAAAACTAGCTTTATAACATTGTTTCCTGCCTAAATATGCACACACACATATCCAATATTAGTCACAAAATGTTTAAGGAATTTAACTGCTGCATAACAAAAAAAAAACTGTTATCACTTCGTCATAATGTGCTATAGATGTTGAAAAAATGGTATCAATGTCTTTAAGATATTTTCTTAGTGGCTTATTACTTCCTCATATACTCTCAACCCAAATACACTCTGCCAGTTGAACCTGCTTCAATTTATTGCTGTTTTTTTCTTCCACTTTCCATATCCCCAGAAGTAGAAACCTAATGATACCACCATGTACACACTTGCAACTCTTGGAATGCTGGCAGCTTATATTTGCTTTTAAACAAATGTCATTGCAAACTGAGAATTACCATCAATTTCATTTCTTGAAATATTCTTAATGACTCCAGTAACATCCAAGTTTATGCAACTGTTTAGCAAATAAATAATGAAATACTAAATATAAAATACATAGTGATTGATCAAAATGTATAATTTCATATAATTAAACGTATGGTTTCTTTCTTTCATTGTTAAAATTAATATTAGTATTGCGTAGTCTCTGGCATTTATAACCTCTTAATATATTATGGTGTCATCATCAACATCACAAAACATCACAGTTCTGTGGTCAGCTTGTAGCCTAGCAGTAGACAGCTTAAAGGGACCTGGAAGCTTTCCTGTATTTAATATTAAAATAGACAACCTAAGAGTTTATTTGTATTTTTAAAAATCAGTTTATTAAGTGCTTGAAAGCATCTTTTTTACCCACTGACTCAGCTGGTCTGAGTTGACAAATGTGAGAAACAGAGAGACAGCAGCTTGGAGCTGATGTTCATTTTGAAGCAGAGTGGAAACTTGTACTTCTAAAAGCTGTGGGTCAGTGATTGGGCTTTTTTTTTGCTCCATATAGGTTCAGCTTGATGTGAGTTGCAAAGGGGGAGATTTATCCATCAGTAAAGGTAGTGCATCTGTGAAAGCTAGTTCTGTTATCTTTGTTTTGGTTTATTATTCTTATCACTGGCTAATATTATAGTAAAATTTGGAAAAGTATTGAAGTCTCTTGTATTGTTTGTGCTCCTCCATCAAAGTTTCAGGCACAAACCGAGAGGGACTGGTAACTTGTATGCAAAATGTGTTCTATACTCTATGTCTGTATATATATATATGTAAAATATGGCTTGTATACAGTCAACTTTTAACATAATTTCAATGTGTATTTTATAAATATAACTTATTATATTATAGCCCACTGAGGAAGTAACAACGGTACGCGTGCGTTTGGGCTTACCTGACACTAGGGGTCGCCGGGTGATGATGTCAGACGCATGGTTCGGTTGATCTGAGGGGGATCCGGAGATACCAGACTTCCACTCTTTTTGCCAGCTGACTCTGAGGTGGCAGTACCCCAAAGAAATACAGGTTTTTGAGCACCCAGTGTTATATACAGAGATAGTTATTGTCTAATATATGCTGTGATTTATGCTATATTTGATTGTCACTCAGATGGATATATTGATATAACAAGCAGATGCATAGGTCTGGTGATGTGAATTGATTTTAGTGGCTGCAGAGTGTGAGATCCAGCATTAGATAGAAGTGTGCTTTAGAACATTTTTTGTGCTTGGGCTAAATACTATTACCCTCCACTACATGCAAATGTATTTAAAAGTACAGGCTGCCTAAATATGTGATAGTGGACAACATAATATTGTGGGCACCTAGATATTTCAGGTAATGGGGGGATAGACCAATTATTGCTCTAAGATGTACTTATAGGCATATTTTGGTGTGATCTGAGACTATATATATATATATATATATATATATATATATATATATATATATATAGGCATATTTTGCCTTATCAATAAAGTTAAGCTGGCATATAGTTGCTGTTTTTTTCTCTCTCTCTCTCTCGTTATTTAGAATTACTCCTCCATCAACGTGTCAGGCACAAGCCCAGAGGGACTGGTAAATTGTAACAGTATGTATGAATTATATGTATGCAAAATGTGTTCTATAATCTCTCTATGTCTTTCTATATATATATATATATATATATATATAAAATATGGCTTAACTACAGAGAACTTTTAACATGACTTCAATCTGTATTTTATAAATATAACTTATTATATACAACTCTATTGTTAATAATTTGTTATAACAATGGTGTGTTTGTGTCATGATATTATAAGAAATATCTCTGGTCTTTTTGCATACACTGGATAATAGGTACACAAATATATATTAATTTATATTTTATATATTTGTATAACTGTAACCTAGTCTGTCTGTGGGAAAAGACAACAGTCTCAAAATAACTCAATCACAAAAGGTCTTATTTACAGTAAAAACAGCAAGTCTTAAGGAGGTGCATACATGACATGTGTACATTTTTAGACAGCTTACAACTAGTAAAACTCTAAATCCAACTTATAACCATGTATGAAGTATAGAGAGGGTGGCTCATAGGCTTCTGACTCATAGGGAAACCTGATAGAGGGTGAACTTACAAAACTGACCATATGGGGTAGTATTCTGTATCTTTATGTTACATAATGTAGAATTCATATAAGTAATATATTTGTAAGTATCATCTTAATACTTCTTGTCTGTATCTTGATCTATGTAAAATATATCCTTTTAATCATAACTTATTCGTATGCTTGTTTATTGACCAGTCCAAAAGAACGTATTACTTGTAAAAATTAAGTATCAATTATTCAATTAATACATTAATTTAATATATATATATATATATATATATATATATATATATATATATATATATATATATATATATATATAAATATAAATATATAAAAAAAAAAATATATATATATATAATAAACTGCTGGGTGCACAAACATATATTACTTCAGTATATACAAAGAGATCTGTGTTGTGCTGGCTCCTATTTATACTTTTTATGTATACTGTGATGAGTAAACAGTCTCCTCTGGGTTTGTGCCAGTGTTTCAGGCACGTAAATGGAGGCACACAATACAATAGGTAAATACTTTTCCAAGTTTTACTAAAAAATGATCTAGTGATACAAAAATAACAAACAAAACAAATCAATGAAACTAATACGCCTAGCTTCAGGAGAAACATTACCTTAAACGATAAACAGTTATCCTCACTAACCAACTTTTATCTAGCTAAACGTGGGTAGAATAAAAAAAAAACATTGTGATTGTCTTTTTCCTGGTCAGACAAACTGCAAACAATCAGTCCATAAGCAGTTCCTCCCATAGTCCAAGAGCAGTCTTAACCCCTTTAGCGGTAATCCCGAGCATGGCTCTCGGTTAATTTTCAAACCTAAATCAGCCATGCTCGGGGTTACACACTTCCTCCTTCCACCCCCTTCCCCCATCTTCAGGCAGTGTCTCGGAGTCCCGAGTGATGTTGCATGTACGTCACATCAAGAAGACGTGCTGCAGGGGAAGGATGTGAGAGAAACACTGGAGGATGGGGGTAGGGGGAGGAAGGAGGGGGAAGGTGGGAGAATGAAGGAGGGGGAAGGGGGTGAAGGAAAGAGGGCAAGGGGAGGAAGGGAGAGGAAGGAGGGGGAAGGGGAAGAAGGAAGAAGGGGAGGAAGGAGGGGGATGGAGGGGGAAGGAGGGGGAAGGAGGAAGGGAAGGGGGAGGAAGGAGGGGGCAGAGGAGGAGAAGGGGGAAGGGAAGGAGAAGTGCGAGGGGTAAGGGGAGAGGAGGGGGAATGGTGTGCTGCAGGGGGGAGAGGCCACTAGACTACAGAAATATTTTAAATGTAGTGGCAGGGGGCAGAACAAGGCGGTCTGGCCATGTCAATATCCCAGAGTGTACCACTTTAACACTAGGAATACTGACACTGCAAGACCGCCATGTCAGCTTTACTATTCTCAAGCTACTGCAATTAAATATATTTCTTCAGTAGGAGTAGAAATGTATGATGTTAAAATTGATTCCTCAGTTAAGGGTAATCATATTTTTCTGTATCCATATAATATTTTGACATGGATTTTTTTAGTTACCTTATTTTGATGTCTATAAAAGCTGAGACATGAGCCTCAAAAAATAAATGTAAAAAACTCCATAAAAGTTAATACAGATCATACATTTGATATATCTGATGCAATTATGCTGTATTATCTCCTGCTGTACCATATTGACTAATAGTCAACATGATAACTGTTTGGATCAGTAATAAGAGTAGAGCAGGGTTGATGACTAGTGTTGTGTGAGACCCATATATCAGATTAAATGAGACCACTCTGGATCATGGACATTAACAAGCTACAGTAATATGTTTGGCTGTGAAAGTGGATATGGAAAGATTTCTATATCATCAATAAAACATGAGCTATAAAAGAATACATATAAAGTGCAGGTCTGTGTAAACTAATGTTCAAATGTAGTCTCTCATTTGATATTATTTTGAACATTTTGTAGGAATAATCTAAATGTTTGGTAAAATGTTTGGCTGTGGCCTGTAAATGGGAGGTGCAGGGTAAGAAGTTAAAATTGTTGAATAAATATTAAGATTCGGGTTGTATTGTTTTTAATATGGGAAATAAATCCATATGCGATAAGGTTGAGACTCTGTTATGGTCCTTATCCAACCAAAAATAAAAAAAAATAACTACTTTGTAAAGTGACCTAAGTGGTCTAAAATATAACATTTATTATGACTCCATCAAATGATTATAAAAATAAAATTTAAAACTAACTTTTCCAGCTCCTGGTCATCAGACCACCCACAGTGCTAATGTAGGGAATACTTCTCTCAATAATGAATGCACAGTTGTTACCATATAGTACTGCACAAACACAATTTTGTGATAGATACATGACTTGTGTATTTGTTATCAAGTAGGCAATTACTTATTAATATGGAGTCTATACTGGTCTCCCATATAATGAGACTTCTAGTACACAATGCTGCTCGTACCAACAGTTCTCTTAGTGCGTATCTTTCCAAATTCTAAATGCAATGCGTGTACATGCCCAGCTTTATATCTGAGATTGCCTTTATCACTTTAAACAATTGTACCTCACAATCAGCTGGATGCTTTATGAACTCCAACTGGTAAGAATAGTACAATCCTTACAATCGAGAGTGTTGTGATCTAAGGGAGGGAGGGCCACATTTAAATCTAGCCAAGTTCTAACGGACAGCCAGAATCAGGCTTCAGAGAAAGTCCTAACCCTTCTGAATATGTGGAAGTTGGATGACTAGAATCCCTTCGGGACAGCCTTGTGACGGGTGCCAGCAACACTCTCCCTATCTACACCACACTCTATCGGCTTTAATCAGCAGACAGATCTATGGCAAGCAGCTTGTTTGGGTGGTATGGCTGCAAACACCCAACGCGCGTTTCCCTGTGTCAGTGACAGATTCCTCAGGGGAAATAAAGGCATAGAATATGCACCCTTATAAAGGGATGCATCTAATGATGTAAGAAACTGGTCAGCCCCTCTGAATTAACCCTTTAGGGCTGATGATGATGTGAGCTGTGTACACTTACACTGTTTTTAATGCTAAACATTACCCAAACTATGAAAGAGACTATAAAAGAGACACACAACAGTTCAGATCAGTGGGAACCTAGATTAAATGATTCTCAAAATGCGTTGGATAAATATTAAGCCTAATCTACATATCATTTTGTATCAAGGTAGGAAGAGATTCTGAACGCAAAGGAAATTTCTGTCTGTAGAGTTGGAATGTGTCAGCTAAAACTGTCAGTATTTTCAGCAGGACTAATGTAAATATCTTTAGTTTACAAGGACACACTCTACTGGGAAAGCAACAGATATAATGATTTCAAAATAGAAAATTGAACTTTGAAGTTGTAAAGAATAAATACGTATAAAATTTAGAAATGTAAAGGTTGTGTTTATTGTTTTTACTTTCTGAAACATTTTGTTCGCCGTGATTTTTTTTTAACTTTCGAAATATGTTATTTAAGCAAAGTAGTTTATTTTTTAAAAGTGCATGACATCAGCAACAGAGGAATAATAAAGTGCTTAATATCTCTGATTGTTTAGTTTAATCATTTACTTTCCATAATGCATATACATTTTGTCAATTAACAACATTACTTTGCATGTCTTTCTTTCTATTAAGAGCAGATTATTGTCAAAACTAAACAATTATGTTCTTTTAATTTTTGTTTTAATTAGATAAATGTTTACAAGGAAATATATTTCAAATGAATACATGTAAAAAAAAGTGTGAATAATGTTCTTTTTATGAGTGAGCTTACTTATGGTATACTTGAGTGGGATCCTACTTTGTGACTTTCACATAAACACTATCATGTTTTTCCAAGACAAAATGTCATACCTTTCTAAATAGCCACAGGCTTCCCAGAATAAATTATAGGGTGTTTGCATGAATTACATTTCATATTCCCTCTAGATTTCCCAAACAAACTCACACAGAAATGTGTTGATCTGAGATGACACAATACTTTTGCTCAGTGGAAATCATGTCACTCGAAATATTGTATAATGGTCACATTTGAAAGACTAATCTTCTTTCCAATGCACCATTTTATATCTTCAAGATGAGATAAATAAGAACATTCACTTATTAAAATGTAGTTCTCAAACATTTTTATCTGAGTGATGTTAATATTTGGGCTATTTTAAAATCACTCATAATCTTTTCTTGATTTCCGTTGTCTAGCAATCAGTTTTAACCATTTTACCGGTAATCGTGAGAGTGACTCTGGGTCATGCTCGGGGTTACATACTCCCTCTTTCCTCCCCCTTCTTCCTGTGTAACGCTCTCCTCCTTCCCCTGCAGCATGTCTTCTGGCAGTGTCCCAGAATCCAGCCAGAAGACGTGCTGCAGGGGAAGAAGGAGAGAGTAACACAGGAGGATGGGGGGAGGAGGAAGAGGGGAGGAAGGAGGAGGAAGGGGGAAGGTAGAGGAAGGAGGGGAAGGCAGAGGAAGGAGGGGGAAAGGGGAGGAAGGGGGAGGAACAATGCGGTCTGGCCATGTCAGTATTCCCGAGTGTACCGCTTTAAGACTTGGTGTACTGACACAGCCAGACCGCCAGGAGAGTTAATACTAATCCTAGTGGGACACTACATTTAAAAGAAAAGTCTTGCCACTTTCCAATGTGGGGTCTCCTATGTATATATTGCTTATGTGGATGAGATGTGCAATATATTTGAATTCCCTTACCAATGACTCAATTTCAGTGTCTCCTGTAAGACTGTTACATAGCCCCTAGAAAAATGCTCACCTGCTAATATTTAGGCATCAGGCAGCAAATGGTGAATATAATACAGTGATAAACATATCTACAATATTTGTTCACAACTCTTGGTGAATATCCATATCTACAGTTTCAGTGAAATGTATTTGTGTATTAATACATTCCTCTTCACACTTATTGTGGTGCCAGCACAATTGTAATCACTACAGCAGCCAAGTAAAAAAGCTGGGTGTGGATTTAATGAAAGCATCATGGAACTCATTGAAATATAATAATAATGTCAGTGAATACCTTGAAGGGGATCTATTGCAAAAAAAACACAATACACTGCTATCTATCACATCTCTTCACAACCACTTTTAGTGAATATGCTCCATAAGATAAGAAAGCAGATAATAACTGCTTGGCTCATTGTTTTGAATGGGAAAACAATCAGATTAACCTGGCTTGCTCAAAGTTCAAAATATATGCCTATCATAATCATTATTACAACCACTGATAACACCCAAGTTGTGGCCTGACACCATGGGCCTCATCCTATTATCGGCCGTAAAACGGCCGCAAAGCCGCTATTCCTTGCGGCCGTTTTACCGCCCCGTGTAGAACTACCTTTACCTTGCAATTCAAATAGACGGCGCCGCAAGGATATCCCCCTTACGGCCAGCCGCATATCATGCAACCGGCCGCAAGGTCTGAAAACTTTAAATGCAAAAATAAATTCAAGATGACACTGTAAAGCTCTGTAAATGCTAGGGATCATAATGGGGGACATGAGGATTAATAGCAACCCCCTCTCAGGCTTGCACATCAGCCCAAATCCGATATTTCATTAACGGTTTATTTTCCGTCCCGCAGCCTGGGCGGGTCTGAGGTGCTCCAAGCCCTCTGGACTTTGTCCACTGATATTTAACATGAATTAAAATACAAATTATTTGCGGATTTGAGTGTAGGGGAATGTTGTGCTATGAATGCTAACACCCCCAATCACTTTATCTTCTCATAAGAGTGCAGGATGGCTTTATTATGTGCCTAATTGTGTTTAAGATCAAAGGCTTTCCTGCGGCGCGTGCGGCCGCAAGAGATAACGAGGCGCCGACCGCAAGCCTGCCGGAGCCCCCGGCCGGAAGGGAATAGAATAGGCAAATAGCCTGCGGCCGGTCCTTGCGGCCCCTCATCTCCTACGGCCGATAATAGAATGAGGCCCCTTATATCCAAAATAAGGTAGCTAACATACAGTATATTACTTGAAAGACTATCAGCCCTATTTAATTCCCCAACGTGTAAAACGTAGGCCGTAACAGAGCCCACAAGACTTACGGCTATTAAATTGGCCTCTTAAAAGCTACCCGCAAATGACCAGCGGGATACATGCGGAAAAACCCTACGTGATGCTGAAATCTGAACTCTGTTTCCGCAAATCCTTTGATCTGTCAATCCCGTAACTGTTACATTCGTAAATCTCTATAAACTTGCTACGAATCCACTGGCGTTCAAACCCGTAACTCGCAAATGGAGCCAAGAAGCCCACAGGTACTAGAGAGGATTCGCAAAGGGATTAAAGTCCTATCTGTAGCATCTGTAACACAATACTGTACTGAGAATTAAAGGGAAAGTGATGTTAGGTATTAAAATTAATAGCACAACATTCACAAATCGATAATATAAAATACTTTTTTTTGTTTAATTTCCGTGTTATATCGATCCTGGCAATCAATGAGTTAATACATATAATGGAACTCGCATGGACTAAAATATCATATTTACTGATTTATTAATATTGCATTATTTTGGGAATGTGGGTCTGATCAAAACTCGTAATTGAATCCCGTAAGGCTTTGAAATCTAACCTCCATTTTTCAGTGATGTAATGATGACGATCTCGTTTGCCATTGGCTCCATCTAAACCCAAGGGAGGTACCAGTGGTTGGGATACCGCAACATAATGGGGCTACACTACCTTTACTAAATAATTGGTTAATGCAGGAAGTAATACAAAAGAGGTTGGAGAAAATAAATGTTAATAAAGCCCCAGGTCCTGATGGAATACATCCAAGGGTACTGAGGGAGCTGGGTTCTGTAATAGCCAAACCATTATATCTAATCTTTCAAGACTCACTCACTACAGGGTCTCTACCAGATGACTGGAGAAAAGCAGAGGTGATACCTATATTTAAGAAGGGATCTAGAGCAAATCCGGGAATTATAGACCAGTGAGCCTCACTTCTGTAGTTGGGAAGCTTTTAGAAGTGTTAATAAGGGACAGAATACAAGAATATGTCTATTTGAACAGGATCATAGGTGGCAGTCAACACGGATTTAGGAAGGATAGGTTGTGTCAGACCAATCTAATTAGTTTTTATGAGGAGGTTAGTAGGAACTTGGATCAGGGCAACTCAGTGGATGTAGTCTTTTTAGATTTTTCAAAGGCATTTGATACAGTGCCACATGGAAGACTAGTGAGCAAACTAAGGGATACAGGAATTGCAGTAAATATCTGCTCATGGATCGAGAGCTGGCTAAAAGACAGGAAGCAAAGGGTTGTTGTGAATGGAACATACTCCGATTGGTCTAATGTGATAAGTGGGGTTCCTCAAGGTTCAGTATTAGGTCCTCTAGTTTTTAACATATTTATAAATGACATTGAAGTAGGACTCGAATGTAGTGTCTCCATTTTTGCTGATGACACTAAGTTGTGCAAGGTAATAAAATCAGATAATGATGTACTTTCCCTATAAAAGGATTTGCATAAATTAGAGAAATGGGCGGCTAAATGGCAGATGAGATTTAATACAAATAAATGTAAGGTTATGCATTTGGGAAGGAACAATAGCCAAGCAATCTATTATCTTAATGGAGCAAATCTAGGGATATCAGATATTGAAAGGGATTTGGGAGTACTATTGGACAACCACCTAGGTAACAGCGCTCAAAGCCAAGCAGCGGCTGCAAAGGCAAATAAAATATTAGCATGTATTAGGAAGGGTATAGAAGCCAGGGAAGAAGATATAATTCTGCCACTATACAAATCTCTAGTATGTCCTCATTTGGAATAAGGAGTACAATTTTGGGCACCACCTTACAAAAAAGACATTTTAGAGCTGGAAAAAGTACAGAGAAGGGCTACAAAACTAATAAGGGGAATGGAGGGGCTAAGTTATAAAGAAAGACTAACAAAATTAAAGTTATTTTCGCTAGAAAAAAGGCGTCTAAGAGGAGATATGATTACCTTATATAAATACATCCAGGGTCAATATAAGGCTTTGTCAAAAAACTTTTTGTAGCAAGAGATTTTCAACTGACAAGAGGACATCCTTTGAGTTTAGAGGAAAAAAGATTTCACCTTAAACAAAGAAAAGGGTTCTTCACAGTTAGGGTGGTTAAACTGTGGAATTCTCTACCAAAGGAGGTGGTGACAGCGAATTCGATAGACAACTTCAAAAAGGAGTTAGATATATTTTTTAATAAAGAGGGCATTCAAGGCTATCCTAGATAACTAGCAAAGGAATATTGATCCAGGGAGAAATTTGATCGCCAGTTTCTGGGGTCAGGAAGGAATTTTGCTTTTTTTTTTCCCTTATGAGACAATTGGCAAAGTTTCAATGGGGTTTTTTTTTTCTGTTTGCCTTCCTCTGGATCAAATAACAATTAACAAATAATAATAAGTAGTCCACATTAAAAAGATCAATAGAGATCTAAAAAGGTTGAACTTGATGGACTAACTCTTTATTCATCCTCCAATACTATACTATTAATAATTATTTAATCAATAATTTAATTAATAACTATTCCGCATATTGCAGATCAGAGGAGATCTTAACAGGTTGAACTTGATGGACTGAAAGTCTTTTTTCAACCATAATTACTATGTAACTATGTAAACCCGTAATTACCGGTTTGACTAATTGATTATGTTCACGGCCGCACATGCAATGTGCGCAAGAATGGTTTACTGGTTTGCGTCTCCGCCCCGTTGTTCGTGGCATGGTTGAATGTAATAGCTCTGTAACACAGCCGAATTTCAATCCCGTAGGCTTTGCGGGTGTGGCGCTGCCGCTACGGGCCTGGAATTTAATGGGGCTGTATAACCTTTTAAAGTTACAATGTAATACCTTGAAAGCATGAGCTAGATGTTTTAATTGGGTAGTGATCTTTAATAAAAGTGTGCTTATTATTAAAATAAAAATATTTATCACTAAACTTACTTACAAAGATCAGACTCAACTGCTGCTGGTATCCATCCACTGTAAGGGAAAATCCACTAGGGGAAAGCAACTTTGTCTAATAGATGCTAAATTGTCAGACTCAAAGTTTAACAATAAAATGATCACCATTAGATGGAACTAGTTGTGTGAGGTCTCCTTTGGATACAAACTTTTGCTACTGGGCAGTAATTCAATTACCTATCTCAGCTAACCTCTCCACCCTCATCTTAATGACCCTATCAGAGTGAGGACAAAAGCTCAAGTGGAGACTGATACTTTAATCTTTGAAAATTATTGTAATATTGCTATTATAAACGATTAAATAGGTATTTTGAGATTGATCGGTGCACAGAAAAAATAACTAGTGACATCATTTTCTGTATCGTTAAGTTGTGTCCGACTCTTTGTGACCTCATGGACATCAGCACACCGTGCTTATCCACTTGGTATTCATGTCAGAGATACTGGAGTGGGTTGCCAGTTCCTTCTTCAGTGGGCCACAGCATACAACTCCTGTTGTTCCTAGGTGGTTTCCCATCAAAGTACTAACCAGGCCCAACCCTGTATGCCATCAGGTTGGTGTGACCTCTTGGTTCCCTGACTGGAACAGAACCCAGGTCACAGCGGCGAAAGCAACAAATCCTAACCACTGGACCGCCAGGGAATCCATTGTGACATAATAGTGGTCCTTTAATTTCAGAGCACAACCCTTTGTTGTAACACATCCCTTGTAATAAATATATTTTTTGAAAATGGAAACATTCATAATCAATTAGCTGCTAATTATTATTGTAACATATTTAGTAAATTTGTTCTCATGCATTCTAAAAAAATAATTGAAGATAAAAGAAATACATCAGCATAAATAAAAAGGATCTCTGTGCAATGAAACAAATAATTGTTGAAATTATGAGTCTAAGTAAGGTCCTCATTCAATTGCGATTCGGACAATTGAATAGGGCTCTATATAAGCACAGAGCATATTTTTTACAGAAGTTTTTAGTTTGTGAACTTCTATCCAAAAGCAAGGTCTTCACTAACTAAAAACTTTTGTAAAAAATATTCTCTGTGCTTATATAGAGCCCTATTCAAATGGCTGAATCTCAATTGAATGATGCCCTAAGCCTTTGCTGGGCCCTATTTAATTGAGCAATTGTAAGTTACTGGAGCTCGTAAACTAATTTGCTATTCAATTGGCTTATTTTGGTTAGCAGCAAACGATTTGCGGGTTAGAAGCTCAAAATCGGTGCAATTGTTAAAAATCGTAACTCTGACCCAGCTAAGCCTTTGATCTTTCAAGACCATAAATCTTACAATCGCAAATCGCTTGCTACAATTCCTCCAGCTCGCAAATGTTTTCGCACGCTTAAATGGCAAATGTATAAAAAATCCTACAGGTACCATATAGGACTCGCAAGGGGGTTAAACACCTGATTGTAGCACTGTAACTGCAAATAAAAAAATCCAATACTGCACTTTAAAAGACGGGGAAAGCGATGAAAGACATTAGAGTTAATTGCACAACAGTCTCAAGCTCAAAAATCTGCAATCAAAAATTATTTGTTTCTATGTTTCATTTCTGTGTAATATCAATCTTGGGAATCAATGAGTTAAAACATATCAGGCCACCCACATGGACTATAACATTGCCTTCATTCATTTTTACTATTTTGTACATTGCTGGATTGCGAGCCTGATCGCATATCGGACTTCTAAACGCTAATTGATTGAAGTTTAACCTCCATGTTTTACGGAAGTAATTATGACAGTCTCATTTACTATTGGATGTTTCTAAATCGGTAGTTACTGCCTTGCTTAATTGATCATGATCACGCTCTGAAACCCTACTTCGCATTACATGGTTTACGGTGTCGGCTCTCAGCCCTTTACTTGTGGGCTTGTTCAATTGTATAGTTCGGTAACTGTAGCAAATTGCAATTGAGTAGGGGCCATAGTACATAGGTAGAAGTTGTGATGTTTCTGGCGAGATATGGTTGCATTTCCTGAAGCAAATAGTCTGCTCCTAGTCCAGTGAGTTGGAAAAGGTGTGGTATCAATTTCAGTGTTATCCAATTAGCTTAACAAAGACTTTATAATCCATCCTTCCCTACCCCTCTATCCACTGATATACAAACACCTTCATGATTCACCTCTGAGGATGGGATGTAAACAAACACAAAAATTCAAATTTCTGTATTCATGGCTTACACAGCTGCTAATAATGCTAGTTTGGTACTTACTTGACAAAGAAGTGTTTTTTTTTTCTCCTGAAGTGCAGTGTTCCTTTAACAAAAGAATGTATTTATACAAAAGAATTACCTTGCTGTGCCTGGAGGGCAATATTCTGTGTATGAATACAAAGCTGGATCTGTTGCCTTGTTTTTTCGGCTCCAACACCCTATTCGCTGTTTTCCAGCAGACTCCTAATTTTATCTCTGTTTGTAAATCTACTGTTTGGTTAATTAAGGTCACTTACTTTTTAGCGTGCCTAACTTTATTGTTTCCCAAAAGAATTCTTGTTTTATAGCCAGCTTTAGTACCCTATATTTTCCTGTCGTATTGGTTATGTGTCACCTTACATCAATAGGAGTTGTTTCAATAAAGCTGAATCATGAACACTGCAATTCATGGTTATTCATTTCCCTATAAATATTTATACTGTATTTACCTTGCTGAAATGGGAATCCATCCTTTATCACTTACAACTGAGCACTTATGATACACTGGGAGGACAATATGATTATATGAAATCACACACAAAGATGATCTAAATAAGGATCTGGACAGTTTCTATGTATACATGGTTGGCAATTCATTCTGATGTGTATCAGTTAAGCAATACAAATGAACTTAGAACTATACAGCCTTATTAAATTGGGATTCAGCCAATTGAATAGGGCTCTATATAAGCACAGAGTATATTTTTAGTTAGTGAAGACCTTGCTTTTGGATAGAAGTTCACTAACTAAAAATTTCAGTAAAAACAATAAGCTCTGTGCTTATATATAGCCATACTCAATTGGCCGAATCGCAATTTAATAAGGCTAATAGTACCTATATTCATCAGAGATTTATTAGTGAGCAAAATACTCCAATTCCTACATTATTCTCTGGCGCTTACTCACTAGAGTTGAAGACCTATCCAAGCTTACAACACTGATTTACACAGGAAATACATTTTTCAAATTACTGTATAAAACTCTATTTCAATAAATGTATGTCTATATTTTTATTTATCCATGGCATAGTCCAGAAACCATTGGGAATATGCCAAGTGATCCAAGATTAAATGCAATTCCCACTGTAGTATAAAGTGCATTTCAAATAAAGTCTTAGATGTAAATGCACTTAAGTGTTTTTATATGACATGTAAAGTACTAAATGTGCAAAGCATAAATACAGATTATGAGTCACTTCAACTGATTGTCAAAACCGTTCAGTGGAAGATGGATGGGAGGATGGATAAATAACACTACTAAATGGGTATTATTTAGACTACAAGAAATATAATACACATTTCTGAGCATTTGTCACATTTCTACTAACTCTTAGAACTAGTTAACTCAATAGTATTTGTTACAATGATCATTTTCATCCAGAGACTCATGTGTCTATTATTTAAATATATTTGCTCATATGATTCATAACATTTTACAAATGTAATCTGTTCAGTACTATACATATTGATTTTCAAAAAATGTTAGAATGTTGTCCTCTAAATCCCAAGGTGAACATCATGATGGGTCATGCACGATCTTGTAAGGTTGCTATGTATTATTTCCTGCAGGAGAACACTAATTAGTGAATTAGTAGTATTTGAATATCTTAGCATAGAAATCTTTTCCTGTATTTTACAGAATCTCGAGAAAGCTTTAAGACTTGACTTTCAAGTTATTTATTATTTACAGCAATGTTTTCTGCTTATGTTGCCAATGCGGTATTGCTATATGCCATATTCTGAGATTTAGTTTTTCATATGTTGTTGCTGTAGATAAGTTTGTTTTCCCTTATGCTGCAGGTAGGCAAGAATGGGAATTATTATTTTACACATTTAAGAAAAATACTATTTGTCATCTATAATGTTGACAATGAGCTCTAACTCTAGAGACTGCACCCTGAGAGTTTTGATACAGAAACGAATGCTATTTGGTGGTAAGTAGCTTGGTCTATATGCAGATAATACTTACATTCACACAGCTCAGTCTCCTTCTTGCATACGGATAGGATTATATACAAAATAGTTGGATATATTTATATTTATGAAGACAATTTTTTGAAGGACCACTTGACACTTGCTGAGCATCTTGGTGGGCCACCGGAATATTGATAAGGGTGTTGGCAGACCACCTAATTATTTTTTTCTGCTTATTGTATAAAAGTTAGATACGTTATTTTTATTATTATTATAGTTCATTTATAACACGCCAACATATTCCGTAGCGCTGTACATAAATTAAGTTCAGTCTTTGAGCTAGGAATCCAATGCCCATGGTGAATTCCCAAAGTACTTAAGATAGAAGCTCTCAGACTTACAATCTAAGGTATAGTGAGTGGTAAAAGAGGGAGAGAGAGGTGATAAGTGTGTTAGGGTGAAAGGTGGTACGCTTCTTTAAAGAGATGCATTTTAAGTGAGATTTTAAATGTTTTGATGTATGTTATGTATGATATGTAGTATTGTATCAATGTACTTCTGAACAATATACAGTGGAAAAGTCTACATACCCCTGTTAAAATGTCAGGTTTCTGTGCTGTATAAAAATTAGACAAAGATAAATCATTTCAGAACTTTTTCCACCTTTAATGTGACCTATAAACTGTACAACTCAATTGAAAAATAAACTGAAATCTTTTAGGTAGAGGGAAGAAAAAAATATAAAAATAAAATAATATGGTTGCATAAGTATGCACACCCTTAAACTAATACTTTGTTGAAGCACCTTTTGATTTTATTACAGCACTCAGTCTTTTTGGGTATGAGCGTATCAGCATGGCACATTTTGACTTGGCAAGATTTGCCCACTCTTTTTTGCAAAAACACTCCAAATCTGTCAGATTGCGAGGGCATCTCCTGTGCACAGCCCTCTTCAGATCACCCCACAGATTTTCAATCGGATTCAGGTCTGGGCTCTGGCTGGGCCATTCCAAAACTTTAATCTTCTTCTGGTGAAGCCATTCCTTTGTTGATTTTGGATTGTACGCTTTGTGTCGTTGTCATGCTGAAAGATGAAGTTCCTCTTCATGTTCAGCTTTCTAGCAGAAGTCTGAAGGTTTTGTGCCAATATTGACTGGTATTTGGAACTGTTCATAATTCCCTCTATCTTAACTAAGGCCCCAGTTCCAGCTGAAGAAAAACAGCCCCAAAGCATGATGCTGCCACCACCATGCTTCACCGTGGGTATGGTGTTCTTTTGGTGATGTGCAGTGTTGTATTTGCGCCAAACATATCTTTTGGAATTATGGCCAAAAAGTTCAACCTTGGTTTCAACAGACCATAACACCTTTTACCACAAGCTTTTGGGAGACTTCAGATGTGTTTTTGCAAAATGTAGCCTGGCTTGGATGTTTTTCTTCGTAAGAAAAGGCTTTTATCTTGCCTCTCTAGCCCATAGCCCAGACATATGAAGAATACGGAAGATTGTTGTCACATGTACCACACAGCCAGTACTTGCCAGATATTCCTGCAGCTCCTTTAATGTTGCTGTGGGCCTCTTGGTAGCCTCCCAGACCAGTTTTCTTCTCGTCTTTTCATCAATTTTGGAGGGAGCTCCAGTTCTTGGTAATGTCACTGTTGTGCCATATTTTCTCCACTTGATGATGACTGTCTTCACTGTGTTCAATGGTATATCTAATGCCTTGGAAATTCTTTTGTACCCTTCTCCTGACTGATACCTTTTAACAATGAGATCCCTCTGATGCTTTGGAAGCTCTCTGTGGACCATGGCTTTTGCTGTGGGATGCGACTAAGACAATTTCAGGAAAGACCAACTAGAGCAGCTGAACTTTATTTGGCGTAATTCCGGGGCCTTTTAAATGATGGCAGGTGTATGCTGACTCCTATTTAACACAATTTGGAATGTGATAGTACTTGGATGGTCCTTTCTTTTAACTTTTTTTGGGCACTGGCATTAAGTGAACTTAGACAGAGGTGCAGAGTGGTCTCCTCATCTGTCCTAATTCAAGACAACACAGAAATAATGAATGATCAGTTGGTAACACTCTAGAGTTTAATATCTACCTCTAATATAAGTGTATATGATCATGAAACGATGAGAAATATGCTTATTTCTTTCACTAGGGCATGAATAACAAAATTACTTTGATAATGGTCTATCATGATCAAGTGGCAAAATGTGTTTTTTTTTTCAATAACTTTTTATATATTAGTGTCATTAGGAAATTTGGTATTAAGATAATACACATGTTAGTAATTAAACAGATGTCATTGTTGTATCTATTCTTTTTTTTGGTAGATTTCAGCAATATTTTCACATATCATAAACATATCTGTCAAATTAGCTGGGCAATGGTTCTTATAATGTTGGGATGTTTAGTGTCAAAGTATGGCACATAATAAATATATTTCTAATAACATGCCCAATAGACCATACATGCTGATTCAACAATGCCTAACACATATTGGACATCAAGTCAATCTAAGCAGATATTGAATATCATGTTAATGGCTCAGTGACACATGAGCATAGGGTTCAGTCTCCATTAAAGCGAGGCGGACAGAACATTAACTCTTACTTTAATTATAAAGTGTGTGTGTCAGTACTTCTCTCAACTCCAGTACATCTCTTTACTGCATCACCAAACCTCTATCAGGACAAGCGACTATCCCAATTCTCCAGTTGCTTTTGAATGCATGACAATATTACAATAAAATTGCTATTTGGCCAATTGAATAGGGCTCTATAAAAGCACATAGCATATATTCTTTTACAGAAGTTTTTAGTTAGTGATCTTCTATCCAAAAGCAAGGTCTTCACTAACTAAAAACTTATGTAAAAAATATGCTCTGTGCTTTTATAGAGCCCTATTTAATTGGCCAAATCTCATTTGAATGAGGTCCTACATATTTAAGAGTTATGTATCGTACTACTAATATTAGCAGACATGAATAGCTTTATTCGATTGGCTACTTGCAAATGCCTTGAACTCATAAATTTGGCTTTGGGTGTTTGGATTTTTTTTATAAATGTTTATATGCATTCTATTGACTTAAGAATTCATTAGTGCGGGTCCTAATTCATTAAAGGCCAGTTAATTCAGCACAACTTGGAGCACACCACTGGAATGTACTCCTGAAAACATGTTTAAATACATTTTTGAAATAGGTGCCTAGCGGTGAAGTTCTGTATTCATGAGAATTAGGCATGCCTCCAGAGAGACTGAAAGCAAGAGCTCTGTGCAGAGAGCAGATCAGAAAGAGGGTTAACCCTTGCCAAATTCATCTGTGCAGGGAAATGACCGCTAGAAAGTCCCAAATATGTTACTTGGGGGTTAACTGATGACTGATGACATTCCTGAAAGCAGTAAAACCATAATTCATTCTGTTCACAAACCTTGTGGGCAGGTGCTTGAAATCATGGAACAGTAAGCAGCGTGTCTGTAAATAAACCTAAGACTGCAAATGTTTAACTATTCTTAGTTTAATTTAAAAAAAGCAATAGATCACTTTAACATAGAATCTTGTGCTCTTTCACACAACGAAGAGCCCTTATCGTGAGGTTAAATGGCCCTTTAACATGAAATCACTGCTTAAGGAAATCTTCATTTTTGAAGACAGTGGGCCTCATTCAAATGCGATTTGGCCAATTGAATAGGGCTCTATATAAGCACAGAGCATATTTATTTACAGAAGTTTTTAGTTAGTGTAGACCTTGCTTTTGGATAGAAGTTCACAAACTAAAAACGTCTGTAAAGAAATATATGCTATGTGCTTATATAGAGCCCTCTTCAATTGGCCAAGTCACATTTGAATGAGGCCCTTGGAGCCTGAAGGTGCATGCTTATCTTACCTATCAGTGGAGGAAAGCATGGTGAAGGAGAGAAAAGGGAGGACAATTGTTATATTATTGTAACTTTCATACTTTGACACTTACCTCTTCTAGGGACAATCCAAAGCATTTTACATATTTTTATTAATGTATATGAGCTTTATGATTTTTTTCTGCCTATTTTCTTAGATTAAATACTTCAAATATGTTCAATTATATAAGGTTCGGAAATAGAGAATAAAAGAAATAACAACTGAGTTCATCACTACATTCCTCCAATTTCAGATCAATGATCATAAACAGGCATGCAGTTATGTAGAGCTAGTTTTTAATCAGAGACAGTCATATTAAATTAATATTATATATAACATATAATCTAAACTTTGAAAAAGGAGTATTGTTGATCATTTCTTTAAACAATACTGACATGTCTGAGCAAAGCAAAATATAAAAAACAATATTGCTCAGATATGAACTGTGTAATAAATCGTATTATGAAATGTGTGCCATCTATCTTTTTCCTCCTTCCTTCTACAGACAATCTTCAAAAGCCTTCGCTGGCACAGCTATGGGAATCCTTTTTATCCAAACTCATTGTTCTTATAGCTTTGAATTATGAAGGATTAGCCTTTTTGCAGTTTGACAGACTGTCACATGCTGTATTTCTCATACTGCTTGCCCTACTTACATTGACCACTATCTTATTCACTCGTTTTAAGCAGACTGGGTTTTACTGCCTTCATGCAGTGGACAGCAGGCCACATTCATTAAAGCAGGGGTTTACAAGCTTTTATAATAAAAAGCCACTCTGTGTGAAAAACGTATAGCAAGGGAACTAAAAAAGGAAGTATATAAGACAGTCTGCTTTCTTATATGAAATAGGAACATTTTGAATCTAATTAACCAATGAAGCAAAATAACACTCATTAAAATTCACAGCTAAAAATGATTTGTAATCATGATGACGGATGGACCTTTCCTATAATTTGGCAGCCAGCACTGCCGGCAACATTTTCATGAATTTCAGCTGAGATTTTCCTCAATTTCCTAGCATTTGATGTTAGGGTTTAGCACTAGGGTTAGGGTTTAGGGTTGGAAATGGACTCAAATGTTGGCCGCGCCTCCTAGTGGCCGATCGCCGGCACGGCTGGAGGTCAACCAATTAGAAAGATTTGTATTTGTGCTGGACAAATGTTGATAGGCACTGTACTGAGCCTATAGGTTTCTGACAACTACAGTAAGTTTAGCAGAGACTGCAAGGGAGCTACAATGCCAATGTTTATTAAAGATATGTATACAGAGAAGCTGACTTCTTAGTATATTATAGTTATACCTTTGCAGCCTCTGCAAATCTTAGTGAACCTGTCCCAATAAGTTTTCATTAAAACAGT
This sequence comes from Discoglossus pictus, assembly GCA_027410445.1. Classification (NCBI taxonomy): domain Eukaryota; kingdom Metazoa; phylum Chordata; class Amphibia; order Anura; family Alytidae; genus Discoglossus; species Discoglossus pictus. The sequence continues at coordinate 110,404,115 of CM050163.1, forward strand.
TTCCAACTAAAAATATTGGCCTTTTAAGTCTGTTATAGCCTCATTGTGGTCTTACTGTATGTTACCCAAGAAGTTTATGATTGGAAGTAAGGACACTAATCTTTGTGCAAATATTATTATGCAAATAAAGACCAGTAGCTTTGACCATTACTGCTCTTTCATCCTCTGTAATGGCTACTGTCATAGGGCCTCATTCAATTGCGATTTGGCCACTTGAATATGTCTCTATACAAGCACATAGCAACATTTTTTACAGATTTTTTAAGTTAGTGAAGACCTTGCTTTTGGATAGAAGTTCACTAACTAAAAACTTGTGCAAAAAATATGCTATGTTTTCGCAATTGGCAAAATCGCATTTGAATGAGGCCCACAGAGTTCCATAATTTACTATTGTCTAAATTAGTACTTACGCACAATTTACATAATTCTGTCACCCTGTTGTTACTAAACATTAAAACAAATAAACCTTTGAATATTAATTTGCTTATTTATTAACATTAGTAATAAAATCAATATTTGAGGGAAATTCAACCTACCTTTTAAAACTTACATTTGAATGTTGGTGTTTCTGACATTATCAGCTCCTTTCCTTGTAGTTGCCACTGTGGACAATTCTGCACTGGCCCAAATATAATCAGTAAATCCTCCTGTGCATATTCTCTTCCACCCAGAGACCCAGGGCCTCATTCAAATGTAAAATGGCCAATTGAATAGGGCTCTATATAAGCACATTGCATATTTTTTTACAGAAGTTTTTAGTTAGTGAAGACCTTGCTTTTGGATAAAAGTTAACTAACTAAAAACTTCTTATATAGAGCCCTATTCAATTGGCCAAGTCGCATTTGAATGAGGCCCCTAATATGGGGTGGAGAGAAGAAATACGTCTAGTTGCTGAAACAAGAAAGTTGAGAAGTTTTAGATGCTACGTTGTTTGTTTTCTTCAAATACAGTTTTTTTACTGATCACTGAAAATAAACAAATAAAACCCTAAGTTATGACTTTCACAGTGGCCCCTTAAGTGCAGTGTGTTGAGTACAAGGCTTCCTTTGCCCATATAGGTTCTCCATCTCTGGTTACTTGCTTCTGTGAGCTTCCAAAATATATTGAGGTCATTATTTTGATTTAGCTTAGGTAATAAAACAAGGCTAATAAATAAGTCCACTCCCTCTCCAACGTTACCATTTGTAAACTGATCAGCTGAGTGCAAAGTGACCTGTGCAATCACACATAATAGTTGTCAAATTACGAATCGTCACGCTTTGCGAGCTCGCAAGAACTGCGTCTCTCGCAAAGCGAGGTATGCAGTTTGGTCTGCAAATGTGGCCCTCGCAAAGCGATGGGCCGCATTTGCGGAAGATAGAGGCTCCAACGTCGGCTGCAATGAGCCAAAGGCTCATTGCTGGCCGCAAATGCGGACCCTCGCAAAGTGAGGGGCCGCATTTGCGGAGGTGGAGGCTCTACGGCGCCTCACAAGAGGTTACAAACACACACACAAGTGCCACTTTAACAAAATAGATCTAACAGGCAATCAATAAATACAGACTTACACAAAAATATACGAACCCGCGGGTCTTAGAGCACAAAATTTACGGACTTAGCCCAAAAATATATGAAACGCGGGAACTCGCAAAATTACAAAATTACGACCTTAACGGACGAACTGCATGCACCTGAAAACATTAAAAACACAATAAATACAGCAAGGGTGGCACCCAGGACCTCTACAAGTGAAGTTACACCTCGATTTAAGTCCAAATTCCCAAGTTTAGACACTCGAAAATCCCCTAAGCGAGAGAAAAAATGGTCGCCGGAAAAAAACGAAAACGAGGCTACACGACCCTAAAGCCGCAAAACAACACCAAGCACAGGCGGATTTTCAAAAAAGTGGTATGAGGTAAAGATACACTTTTAGCAAGGACGCTAAATCATCCACAGCCGCGTACCACATACACATTCGTTGCCATTTTACAACACTAACTTACACAATGAGCAGGAACACAGCTACACTAACGGCTTTCCCTCGCGAACGCAGACTATTTACACTACACACTACACACATTGCTGACACTTACACCTCAGCTCCACAACACTGCAAACCTACATTGTATGCTGTAGGAACATTGAAACAGATTGTCAGCTCTTCAGCACAATGCTTCCTGCATATGTTACTTACAAATAGGTAAAGTATGTTAATTTATTAATTTATTAATTATTTCATTGGCATACAAAAATACATATACACAAAAAAGACATTCACTGCACGCCTCACAACGAGCTCCAACACTGCTCACAGCACACAAACTACACCAGGGGACAGCCTTGCAATAAGTGCAAAAAGCAGATCACAATGACAGCAAAAGCGCCTATAATACAAAAAAAAAAAAAACATCCAGCAGCCTCACAATGAGCGACGAGGGCGCTCATTGCGAGGCATGTGATGAGCACCAAAGGCGCTCAGCGCAAGCCTTACAATGAGCGCCGAAGGTCCTCAGGGTAAAAAATGTTTTACATTATGTATCAAACAGCATTCCCCGGCTTACAACTTCATGCCCGTCATTTTTTGACGGACAATTCGATAGTATATTATATTTATCATTACATTCCTTAAAGGCACGTGCAAGCTTCATGGATTATAAATGCATCTGATAGAGGAGAACTGGTAGTGTATGAAAGAAATGTTGCATGAAAATATCCCAAAATAAACATTAATTAGCTTACCTTGAAGTTAGCAAAATGTCCTATAGTTTTTTGGCAGTGGCTTTGATGGTGTACGCCCCTAGAAAATCCCACATAAATTAGCAGAACATTCAAAGGCTAATACAGTGTATCATTCTTTACCTTCCTCAGCACTTCCTCTTCCTGTTGTTTCAGAGACACTGTGCACTTATTACTATAGGCTGCAAAGAATAAAATAATGTCTGCTTACTCACCTTTCACACTCACCTATCTCTCACTCCCTCCACACTCACTCCACCCATTTCACACTGCCTCCCTTCATACACAATTACTCCGCACACACTCCATTCACACTCACCCCACTCAAATTCACTCACCCCACCTACACTCACTCACTCCACCCATACTCACTCCACCCACACTCACTCACTCCACCCACCCATACTCAAGGCACACTCACTGAATCCACACTCACTCCATCCACATTCACTCCACCCACACTCACTCACACCACATTCACCCCACACACTCACTCCACCCACACTCGCTGACTTCACACTCACTCCACCCATACTTACTCACTCCAACCACACTCACTCCACCCACACTCACTCCAACCACACTTCTTCTCTCTCCCTCTTTTCCTTTCTTCTCTCTCCTCTTCCTTCTCTCTATCTCCCCCTACACTTGTGCTCTGATTCACTGTGAGCTCAGACCCCGCCCTACCATGTGATTCCATCTCCAACAGTTACTTCCTGTGCTCTCTACCAGGACGGTCAAACTGGGTACCTTGCTGTATTTCCTGTGCATACCCAGCTTATGTAACTGAATTTATCTATATAACACATTTTTTTCTGATAATCACTGTCTGTTTCTTACCAAACATTTGAAACCCAGGAAACTTACATATCCCTTTAAGCGGTGTCTTATTAATCCTCATTTTAGATTTCTAGTAATATTCTTATGTTGAAATGGCTGTAAACATCTTTCCTGTCTGGTAATCTCTGTCTGCCAAATCCAAATACTCAAACTGTGCTTATAATGTAGAACATCACCCCCTGGACCTTATATTTACTGTACAGTGGGTATAAAAAGTCTAGACACCCCTGTTTAAATGTCAGGTTTCTGTGCTGTAAAAAAATGAGACAAAGATAAATCATTTCAGAACTGTTTCCACCTTTAATGTGACCTATAAACTGTACAACTCAATTGAAGAAAAAAACTGAAATCTTTTAGGTGGTGGGAAGAAAATAAAATAAAAAAAATAATGTGGTTGCATAAGTCTGCACACCCTCTTATAACTGGGGATGTAGCTGTGTTCAGAATTAAGCAATCACATTCCAAATCATGTTAAATAGGACTCAGCATACACCTGCCATCATTTAAGTGCCTCTGATTAACCCCAAATAAAGTTCAGCTGCTCTAGTTGTTCTTTCCTGAAATTTTCTTAGTCGCATCCCACAGCAAAAGCCATGGTCCACAGAGAGCTTCCAAAGCATCAGAGGGATCTCATTGTTAAAAGGTATCAGTCAGGAGAAGGGTACAAAAGAATTTCCAAGGCATTTGATATACCATGGAACACAGTGAAGACAGTCATCATCAAGCGGAGAAAATATGGCACAACAGTGACATTACCAAGAACTGAAGCTCCCTCCAAAATTGATGAAAAGACGAGAAGAAAACTGGTCTGGGAGGCTACCAAGAGGCCTACAGCAACATTAAAGGAGCTGCAGGAATATCTGGCAAGTACTGGCTGTGTGGTACATGTGACCACAATCTCCCGTATTCTTCATATGTCTGGGCTATGGGGTAGAGTGGCAAGACGAAAGCCTTTTCTTACGAAGAAAAACATCCAAGCCAGGCTACATTTTGCAAAAACACACCCGAAGTCTCCCAAAAGCATGTGGGAAAAGGTGTTATAGTCTGATGAAACCAAGGTTGAACTTTTTGGCCATAATTCCAAAAGATATGTTTGGCTCAAAAACAACACTGCACATCACCAAAAGAACACCATACCCACAGTGAAGCATGGTAATGGCAGCATCATGCTTTGGGGCTGTTTTTCTTCAGCTGGAACTGGGGCCTTAGTTAAGATAGAGGGAATTATGAACAGTTCCAAATACCAGTCAATATTGCCACAAAACTATTCAGGCTTCTGCTAGAAAGCCGAACATGAAGAGGAACTTCATCTTTCAGCATGACAACGACCCAAAGCATACATCCAAATCAACAAAGGAATGGCTTCACCAGAAGAATATTACAGTTTTGGAATGGCTCAGCCAGTGCCCAGACCTGGCTCAGCCAGAGCCCTGTGGGGGGATCTGAAGAGTCCTGTGCACAGGAGATGCCCTCGCAATCTGACAGATTTGGAGTGTTTTTGCAAAGAAGAGTGGGCAAATCTTGCCAAGTCAAAATGTGCAATGCTGATAGACTCATACCCAAAAAGACTGAGTGCTGTAATAAAATCAAAAGATGCTTCAACAAAGTATTAGTTTAAGGGTGTGCATACTTATGCAACCATATTATTTTATTTTTATATTTTTTCTTCCCTCTACCTAAAAGATTTCAGTTTGTTTTTCATTTGAGTTGTACAGTTTATAGGTCACATTAAAGGTGGAAAAAGTTCTGAAATTATTTATCTTTGTCTAATTTTTTTACAGCACAGAAACCTGACATTTTATCAGGGGTGTGTGGACGTTTTATATCCACTGTATGTAGGGAGAAAATTAATAGAAAAGAGAGAATCTTTCAGATTTTCAACTCCTGCCGATAAAAAGTATTTTTCTTGAAATCTAAAATTAATGGTTCACTGGTAACATTATATATTATTATTGGATAGATTTTTCTTTATAAAAGTTAATTTATTTAAAAATCTCTGTGGCCTTTTTTCTATATGGTCTTTTAAAGAAACAAACTTGTTAATGAAAAAAATAAAATAAAACACAACCTTTAAATTCTGTAATTTTTCTATGCAGTTTTGTTTCCTTGTTATTTTCTCCCATCTTTTTGTTTTCCACTTTCTCAGGAGAGTGCGTCCTTGTAATAGAATGCTCTTTACATTAGTCCTATCAAAATCCCTGGCAGTTTTAGCTACATATTTTCACAGAGAGAATAAAAGCATTCTACATAGTTACATAGTTACATAGTCCCTCATTCAATTGCAATTTGGCCAATTGAATAGGGCTCTAAATAAGCACATAGCATATATTTTTTAAAGAAGTTTTTAGTTAGTGAAATCCTTGCTTTTGGATAGATGCTTACTAACTAAAAACTTCTTTAAAAAATATATGTTATGTGCTTATTTAGAACCCTATTCAATTGGCCAAATTGCAATTGAATGAGGGCCATAGTAATTAAGGTTGAAAAAAGACTTTCAGTCCATCAAGTTCAATCTTTTAAAATCTCCTCTGATCTGCAATATGAGGATTAGTTATTAATTAATTAGTTGTTAATTCATTATTAATCAACTATTTTTTTTTTTTATTATTATTAATTAATCCAGAGGAAGGCAAACAGAAAAAAAAACCCAAGTGAAACTTAGCCAATGGTCTAAAAGGGGAAAAAAAATACTTTCTGACCCCAGATACTGGCGATTGGATTTCTCCCTGAATTAATACCCTCTCTCTCTAATTATCTAGGATAACCCTGAATTCCCTTTTTAATTAGAAATAAATCCAGTCCCCTTTTAAAGTTATCTATCAAATCCGCTGTCACCACCTACTCTGGTAGAGAATTCCACAGATTAACCACCCTTCCTGTGAAGAACCCTTTTCTTTCTTTAAGGTGGAATCTTTTTACTTATAACCTCAAGGGGTGTCCTCTTGTCAGTTGAAAACCTCTTGGCACAAAAAGCTCCCTTGACAATCTTTATACTGACCCTGGATGTATTTATATAATGTAATCATATCTCCTCTTAGATGCCTTTTTTCTAGAGAAAATAAGTTTAATTTGGTTAGTCTTTCTTCATAACTCAGCCCCTCCATTCCCCTTATTAGTTTTGTTGCCCTCCTCTGTACCTTTTCCAGCTCTAAAATGTCCTTTTTATGCCCAAAGTTGGACTCCATATTCCAAATGAGGGCGTACTAGAGATTTGTATAGTGGCAGAATTATATTTGCTTCCCTTGCATCTAAACACTTTTTAATACATGCTAATATTTTATTTGTCTTTGCAGCTGCTGCTTGGCATTGAGCACTGCTACCTAGGTGGTTGTCCACAAGCACTCCCAAATACCTTTCAATATGTGATACCCCTAGATTTGCTCCATTAAAATTATAAATTGCATGGCTATTTTTCCTTCCCAGATGTATAACTTTACATGTATTCATATTAAATCTCACCTGCCATTTAGATGCCCATTCCTCAATGTTATGTAAATCCATTTGAAGGGAAAGCACATCATTATATAATTTAATTACGTTGCACAACTTTGTGTCATCAGCGAAAATGGAGACACTACTTTCCAGTCCTTTGCCTTTGCAGCTGCTGCTTGGCATTGAGCACTGCTACCTAGGTGGTTGTCCACAAGCACTCCCAAATCCCTTTCAATATCTGATACCCCTAGATTTGCTCCATTAAAATTATAAATTGCATGGCTATTTTTCCTTCCCAGATGCATAACTTTACATTTATTAATATTAAATCTCATCTGCCATTTAGATGCCCATTCCTCAATGTTATGTAAATCCATTTGAATGGAAAGCACATCATTATCTGATTTAAATACGTTGCACAACTTTGTGTCATCAGAGAAAATGGAGACACTACTTTCCAGTCCCACCTCTAAATCATTAATAAATATGTTAAAAAGGAGAGGACCTAATACTGAACCCTGAGGAACCCCACTTACCACATTAGTCCAATCGGAGTATGTTCCATTTACAACAACCCTTTGCTTCCTGTCTTTTAGTCATCTCTCAATCCATGATTAGATATTTACTTCAATTCCTGTATCCCTTAGTTTGCACAATAGTTTTCCATGTGGCACTGTATCAAAAGCCTCTGCAAAATCCAAATAGACTACAACCACTGAGTTGCCTTGATCAAGGTTCAACCCCCCTCCTCAGTCCCTCATCATCAGCCCCCCCTCATCCTCAGCTCCCTCCTCATTCTCAACCCCCTCCTTATCCTCCCACATTAACCTCAACCCCCTCCTCAACCTCAACCCCCTCCTCATCCTCAACCCCCTCCTCATCCTCAACCTCCTCCTCAACCCCCCTCCTCAGCCCCCCTCCTCATCCTCAGTCCCCCTCCTCATCCTCAGCCCCCCTCCTCATCCTCAACCCCCTCCTCATCCTCCCTCTTTAACCTCAACCCCCCCATCCTCAACCCCCTTCTCAACCTCCCTCCTCAACCTCAACCCCCTATCCTCATCCTTCCTCCTCAACCTCAACCCCCCCATCCTCAACCCCCTCCTAAACTTCCCTCCACATCCTCAACCACCCCCCTCATTCTAAACCCCCCCCCCATACTACCCCTCTAAATACCCTTCTCCCCTCACTTACCTGCTCCGGCCTCCGCTCCTTCCGGGTCTTGATGTGGCGTGCATGTGACGTCACACGCACGCCACGTCAAGTCCCGGAAGTAGCGGAGGCCGGAGCAGGTAAGTGGGGGGGGGGGGGGTTTGAGGATGAGGAGGGGGAGGGAAAGAGACATGGGGGGGTTGAGGATGAGGAGGGGGGGGGGGTAAAGACACACGGGGGGGGGGGTTAGAGAGACACCTGTGGAGTAGAGAGACACGGGGGGGGGGTAGAGAGACACAAAGGGGGGTAGAGAGACACAGGTGCTTAGAGAGACACGGGGAGTTAGAGAGACATGGGGGGGGGGAGAGTGACTTGAGTATAAGCCGAGGGGGCCCTTTTTATCCTTAAAAAAAGGGCTGAAAAACTCGGCTTATACTCGAGTATATACAGTACCTTTATACCGACTGTCTGCAGGTTAGAAATGTGTTACATATATAGATATATTTAATTGACTCAAGTTCGTAGTTATAGGTTCACAGCTCCAACATGCAATCCATGAACCCATAAGCAGCATTTCAGGGCTTGATCAATCAAGCCCGTAAGTTACGTTTTAGACAGCCAATAGTAAATGAGACCGTCATCATGACATCAGTAAAACATGTAGTTTAAACTACAATCAATTAGTGTTTAGAAGTCCGATGTGCAATCCAGAAATGCAGAAAGCAATAAAATCAACTGTTCTTGTCCATGCGGGTACCATGATGTGTATTAATTCCTTGATTCCCAGGATCGATATAAAACGGAAATAAAACATTAAAAACATATATTTTTATTGCAGATTTGCAAGCTTGAGACTATTATGCAATTAATTATAATGCCTTTCATTGCTTTACTAGTATTTTTAAGTATAGTATTGTGTGTTTTTTGCTTATTTAACCCACTAGTGAGTCCTATCTAGTACTCCTATAGTTTTTTGATACATTTGTTATTTATAGGTTTGAAGGTAATTGTGGACTTGTTGAATTGTTGTAATTAAATATGGATTTACCATCTTTAGCACTTGTAACATTTACGGGCTTGAAACATCAAAGGAAGAGATAGGACAGAGTTACATTTATATATGTACATTTATACATGAAAATAATAATATATAGTATATTTATTGGCAACAGCAACATTAGAGTAGAGTTAAGGTTGCAGTGAAGGATAGGCTAGCTAAGGGCCCTATTAAATTCGAGCTG